>JAQFVV010006265.1:4768073-5117271 GCA_028023455.1 Epiperipatus broadwayi | reverse complement strand
TAATTTGTAGATATTTCATGTACATATTTAAATGTTTGTTTAATAAAGTTTATCACTTAAAATAAAAAATATCTAAATCCTCCTTATACTTCCCAAAACCAGGATAAAAAACAATAATCCACTTCCTGTATAATCACTTTTTTCATATTTATTCTTCCATAACTTCATTATATGTCCCTTTCTGTTTTCAAGCATTTACATTCAATTAACAGATGCCTAATATTTTCTATTTCTTCCTTACATAATTTACAGACTAAATTACCCATATTTTTCCATTTACATGTATATTTTCTTGTTGCTAAAGATCCCATTCAAGCCTTAAACAATAAACTACTTTCCTTACTATTATCATATATTAACTCACACCTAATATTCTGTTTATTTCTATATATATTTAAACTCTTTTTACTCTCCATACTAGTTCTCCATCTCTCTAACTCCCTATTCTTTATTAATGAATCTATTCTTTTATCCCATTTTTTATTACTATAACACTCAACAATCCTCCTAACACAATCATCCCATCTTTTGTACAAATATTCTGATATAAATTCTTTATCCAAATCTTTTGCATACCGCATTACCTTTCTCACCCATCTTGTTGCCTGCCATTTACTCATAACCCAATTAAATACTATTTTGGCTATTCTTTTATTATCCATAAAGTGCAATCTACCAAACATTTTCATTTTACTTTTTGCATTTCTCATATCAAAACTTGACCTTCCCATTTCTCCTTGAATTGCCTCTTTTGCTGTCCATACATCTGCATCCAATGCATGTCTTCCTATTTCCCTTTGAACTTTTTCTAAATAATTTAATATCCCTTTACTAACACATAATGCATCTTTACCATATGTTAATCCTGCTACTGCAACTCCCTTCCATATAATTCTAGCTACATCATATTTATTATATGAAAACACTGTTAATTTCTTTATCAATCCCTTTCTTTTCTTTGCTTCATTTATCAATTTTTTCTTCTATTCATCCAAATAATTTTTCTGATTACTTGAAATAATTCCCAAATAACTATATCTATTCACCACACTTAACTTAATATCTCCCAATACAAATTCTACATCTTCTCTTTCCCCAGTATTAACCATCATTATATTTGATTTTTCTTCACTAAATTTAATCCCCATCTTTTTACCCACCCTTGCACATGTCCTCAGCATAACTTCCATATCTTCTCTTCTTTCTGCACACAAAAATATATAAGAAATTTCATAATTTATAATAATTTTATAATTTAAAATATAAAACAAATTTTATAATTTATACCGCCCTCTAGTGACGTTTTAAAAAAATAAAACATTAAAAATATATAGAATAATTTCACACCTAGTTCGCTTCTGGTATAGCACATGATATTTTAAGCAACAAAATCATTTGATTATTATTTTATACGCAATTCCTGCTTACATTATAGTGTCTTAGTCTAGAATTCAGATGTTGGATATTATGCATACTTCTTACTAGAGTCCAATCCATATTTAACACCATTTATTTGATTACCAATTATTATAATATTTATAGTCTAGATATAAACTTAATTGTAGATTAATTTATATATCTCTTCTTATTAATTGCAAAAGCACTATCTTTCCTCTCACATAATATCACAGATAGACCTTTAAAGTTTTTATTTCCACTTGTAAATTTTAAATAAATGAACAATGGCATCAGAATTATGGCAAATAATCCTCCCAGTGCAGTTTTGAATGTACAAGCACTTTCTATTTGTCCATATTATATTCTTTCAAATGTTTTTATCAATTGTTCATAATATATATATATGTGAAATAAATATAATAATACTTGT
This sequence comes from Epiperipatus broadwayi, assembly GCA_028023455.1. NCBI lineage: Eukaryota > Metazoa > Onychophora > Udeonychophora > Euonychophora > Peripatidae > Epiperipatus > Epiperipatus broadwayi. The sequence continues at coordinate 5,115,443 of JAQFVV010006265.1, read as the reverse complement.
CTAAAAATTATTAGGGATAATCATTACTATAATTATCTTAAGATAATATCATCAAAAACATACATACACAAATGTAGCAGTTGTAGATGGTCAAATATTAAACAATCAATGAAAAAATATGAGAAAATGTGATATAAATCAAGTGAAGAACGTTGATCCAACCACACAAGCATTTTCGATAATTTACATCTTCTTTGAACTTTATTCATTTTTCAAAGAGAATAAAATAAAACAGAAAAATTTAATATATTATCTAATATTTAATTTTACCTGAACTGTGGCAAAGAACATTCGTTTCTTATATTACACACACATGTTTTTATATCTTTCTATTATTTGTCTATTTATAAATCTACCTAACTACCTATATACATAACTAACTATCTGTGCATCTATTCATCAACACTCCCATCTATCCAACATCAATATCTATCTATCCAACATCAATATCTATCTATCTATCTATCTATCTATCTATCTATCTATCTATCTATCTATCTATCTATCTATCTATCTATCTATCTATCTATCTATCTATCTATCTATCTATCTATCTATCTATCTATCTATCTATCTATCTATCTATCTATCTATCTATCTATCTATCTATCTATCCATCCATCCATCCATCCATCCATCCATCTATCTATCCATCCATCCATCTAGCTAGCTAGCTATACATACATACAATTTTTAGATATAAAATTAATTTTTTATATTACAAATTTTAACTAATAATATGGAATGTAAAACATAGCCTTCTATGGGTGAATGATATTTTTCTCAATCAAGACAAGTGATTAGGTGAATATGACTTAAACATTTTCTTTTATAAACTTTATTTTACACAAAATAAATTCATTTAGTCTTTACACAATAAATTAAAATATTACTAAATACTGAATTGCTCTTCTGGAAATTCTTCAGGTATTTGGGAACCAAATCAGCAACTGATGATAATTTTTTTACAAAATATATAAATACATCACTACCATCAGTATTTCAAGTGTATGTATATTTATTTACACAAAACTAAAAGTTTAAATTTGTCTAATTTTTATTCGTGGAATTTTTTAATGAGTGATATCCAATAATTATATAAAATAACATAATGTATATTATGTAATAATTTTCCATATAGAAAATATTTAGCAATCATATTAATATAATGCAATTATAAGTACTTAACATATGCTATTCAGTACATTTATTTTACAAATACTTCCTTAAAAATTAAAGAATTAGTTTACTTTTTATCCATGAAAGATAAAAGTATACATCTGCATAAACTCCAGGTGTTTCAGATTGAGCACAACCTGTCCCCCATGAGACAATTCCAACTAATTCCCATTGTTTCTTCAAATTGTTAAAGTATACTAATGGTCCTCCAGAATCACCCTGTAAACAAATAAACATGTTATTTATAATTGTCTCAAAGATATGAAAATGCATATGACATCAATAGTTATTGATTTGGGTCCCTAATGTGTCAAACTATCATCTAGTTTAAAATTATTAGCCATTTAATTAATTTTATTTTCACAATATAAGGACATGTAACTGTCTGCTTGAAGAAATCAAGACCAGTTTCTAGCATTTACCTTTATCAATAAGAATTTAAGATCAAATCTAAAATCATTACAGTTATGCTTCTGGAATAATCTTTATCGTATTATATTATTGCTAACCCGAAGATAGATCTGTATAACGAAATAAATAAATAGGCTTAGATTCAATGCCTTAGATTTTTTTTTGATTTCTAAATGTTTGGCTTGATAATTGAAAGGGAGTTAAAAGTTATTGTCAGAGACATAAGTGGATTGTTATTATTTTAAATTTCAAATTCTTTGATAATATAGATAATGTTATCACCAATTGTTCATCTGAATAATCAACTTTTCAAAATAAAAATAAGATAATATTGTAATAAAATCTTTATAATAATTTTTATAAAAGGGAAACAAGTTTTATTCACTTTATTTCTTTATTTTTTTGTTTTAATGATAATAATAATAGAAATATTTTAATGTATTTTACACTTTTAAGGATGTCTTAAAAATTATTAGAGATTTGACTATTATAGAATTTAATATATCAACCACACAGTTTTTCTTTCCAAAATAGTTCATAAATATCCAATATATAAATAAACAAACAAACTCCTTCTTTTAAAAACTTGCTTTTTATATGACTATAATAACCAATAAAAAATCCAACGTTTCAATTATTTTATATAGTCTTTTTCAAGGCAGACTAAAAATATATATATAATAATAAATATCACACATCCCCCCCCCCAAAAAAAAAAAAAATTCAATAAAAAATTACAAAATATATTCACAATCAAAAAATTTACCTTATCTCACTCCCCTTTCCTATTTCAAACAATCACAATATAATTACAAAAAACCTCCTTTTTTAAAATAAAATAAAAATCTATATATATCCTTTAAAATATTCAATTAATAACCTATTATTTTTTCTCTTTTTCCATTAACATTCTATTTAACTCTGAATTTATTTCATTAATGTATATACCTTCCTTTATCATTCTTTCATTGTATAACAACACATTCCAATGGCTCAAAATCCCCATGCTTATATTTATTCATATGAATGTAAACAGCATAATTTTTATCACCTAAATGCCATTTTAATCTAGTTTTTAATTTATTCTTACTAGTCCCAACATATGTCATTTCTACATTCTTTCTAAAACAATCTAAATATTTTATCAAGTAAATTGAATTTATAATCTCTAACCTACTATAGTCCCCAATATTATTAATTAAAAAAATTAAACTTGCTTTCATTTTATAAACTGGACAAATTGAAACATTATATTCCCTATTAATCATTTTAACTAATTTTTTAACTTTAATAAATAAATCTTTGGATATATTGAAACCAACATAAATAACTTTTTCTCTATTCCTATCTCTATCTAATCTCATTCTATTTTTTATTTTATTTATATTTTTATTAGAAAATAAATGTTCAACTACACCCCCGGGATAATTATTCAAAAAACATTCATTCCTAATAATGTGAACCTCATCCTTAAACAAATTACTATTTGAACATAACTTAATTGCTCTAACAATTTTATTATTAACAATATTAATTTCACTATGATTATCAATATCTGAAAACAAATTATTTGACAATCCAAAAAATGTTTTGTTTCTATAATTTATTTACCATTCCTGCCAATTTTTTTAAAAATTCTAACATCCATATATTAAATAACATTAATATATTCTTTTTCCATAGTAAACTTTATTTTCTCAACTCTAGCATTAATATAATTCAAAACATTATCTGCATTTCTTTTATTACCATTGAAAAACATAAAATAGTCATCAACGTATCTAACATAAAAAACTGTTTTATTCCTATTGTGACTATGTTGTGATGGTTTGCAATAGGAAAGGGGAATAAGATAAGGTGAATTTTTGGATTGTGAATATATTTTGTAATTTTTTTTGAAATTTTTTTTTTTGAATATATATATATTAATATGCCTTGAAAAAGACTATATAAAATAGTTGAAACATTGGATTTTCTATTGATGATTATAGTCATATAAAAAGCAAGGTTTTAAAAGAATGAATTTGTTTGTTTATTTATATATTAGATTTGATTATTATAATTTTTCTGAGTTCCTCAAAGTAGTGAGTGGACAAAAGTATGTCAATAATAAAAATTAGAATTAAAATTATTAATCCATTCTATATATATATATTTTCTAGAAGTATTTACTGAAAGCATTAGAAAAAAATAATTCCAATCAATTCTCCATAATAATTTCTAGGATACAGTCTTTGTAAATAAGAGACATTAGATTTGTGTGAGAAATTTACCAATTGTCTTTATTTATTTTATCCAAAGTAATAAATATATAGTATGTACAGATTAATCAACTTTCCAAACTGACACAAGTATAGAATCAGGGTTTATTAACTCTTGTATTTGCAGATGTCAATGAAAGTGAGATGAATCCAGTGATACATTTTTTGGTATATCTAAAATCTAGCATTTTAATAAAGTAAAGAACTTATTAAAAATTATACACATCCTTAAGTATCAAAATTTTTCAATAAATTGTTTTAAGAATATGGCAAACACTAATGAGGAGAAAACATTATTTTAGATTATACTATTTTTTTTTTGTTAATCTTACTTTCATGTTTCCATAAGTTAAAGCTTAATTAAAGAGAAAGATTTTCACCTTTTTTTTAAATATGCACTTTACTGATTTTTATAATAGTTCAACAAGCTGTATTTAATACAATGGAAACTCTCAAACCCAAACACAAGATAGAGACTTTATAAAAATAAGAGTGGCCATCTTATCTTTAATCTAAATTCTGATTTATATAGGCCAATCTGAAGTGTCTTGGTTTTAGAGAATGAAGAGGTTAATCTTTTCATGTTTACATCTATTACTTTCTTACATACATTAACATTCATTAAGTCTTTCGATTTACTGTGTTAATATTATGAATTAATAGAAATTATGTAGCTTTCAAATTTATTTGTAAGCACCTAGATCATATGAAATTAAAAAGTAAGAATTTCACCTTTTTTTAAATATATGCATTTTCTTCGTACTCAACACAGCATCATTGAGCTATTACAAAAATCAATAAGGCACATATGTTAAAAGAAGGTTAAATCTTTTCTTTTTAATTTCATATAATCTATGTGATTAATAAATAAATTTGAATATTATTTAAGTTAAAACTGTAAAGAAAATGTTAAAGTGATAAAAAATCCACAAAGGGTATTATTGTTTAAAGATTATATACATATTAAAAGTTCACAAAACACACAGGATGACATTTTGTTGCATAAATCATTAAATTTTAAAAAATATATTTTTATTTTCAGGTCTTCTTATATTGAAAAAAATTCTATCTATTAGATTATCACATAATATAATACTGAAGTTTCATTTCTATTCTTGGTAAATATCTATTCTATTAAAAACAGATATTACTGAATAAAAGAAAAATTGATGTTCATATCTCAAAATGGAACAACTTATTTTCATTATTAGATTGTTAACTAACCTCATGAGATTAATTGAAATTCGTATCAAAGTTATTAATTAACTCTGTGAGATTAAATGAAATTTTCATTTTCTTGATGACTTCTAATTTTCATTCAAATTTGAATCTTAAAATGAATGCATAATAGATAGATATGTTGATTCATATGGCACAAAAAGTTTGTATGTTTGTAAGTAATATTAACTCTTCATTGGTAAATATTTTTTTTAAAAATATTTATATAATATATTACACTGATGTAGTGTGAAGAGAACTGATTTTTGAAGATATGTTAAGAATAAGCAGAAATCATATTATATACTGAAAATAGGCATTATATGAATAAAACAATGCTAATGTAGCCAATGGCTGTGTATTCCAAACTAACATTTTATCTGCTTGTGACTTTGGAAACAATTTTGCAAGATATTATTATCATATTCCGCAGCAACTATTACTAAATGAGGGTAACCATTTTAACTACAGAATAAAAGCAAACAACCATAAAAGATAAAAAGTAAATACAAACTATGAAATAATTATACAAATTAATCCTTAGATTATTATTATTATGAGCCACTTCCAAATGAGATTGAGCACTCAAATTTCCAAAAACATTAGGCAAAAATGTATCAGAATTTTTGCTATAATTATACAACTAATCCATGAAACATAAATATATTCACATGTGAAAGATTTCTGGTCGATTATTCTACTTATATGATATCTTGCAATGCTGTATTTTAATTTTTTCTGCAGAAAATTGTCTATCTAAATTATTTCTACATTTTTATTTGACATTCTCCATAGTATTTTATACTCAGTCAATATTTTCCCAAGAAAATAATAAATTATTCCCTTTTTTTGAATGTCTTTTAGATAAATCTTTATAAATAAATAGAATATGTCTTTTCTACAAAAACTGTGCCTAAGTACACTATAAAATACATTTTTAGAAAATCTTGTAATTCCCTGATGTGATTTTACAATAGTGAACTTTATATTATTATATTCAACAACAACATATTTTATGGAGTAGTCTTGGTAGCTTGAAAAAAAAAAGATTTTATGTTGTATCAATCATTATACAAGTTTTATTTCCATATAATAAATTAAATGCAATAATAGCACTATGTATAGCTATTTTATTTATAATAATTATTGTGATTAAATGTCTTATGGTTTAACTTGTTAAAACACAAATAGATTCATATATATATATATATATATATATATATATATATATATTATATTATTATATTATATATGTAAATCCTTAAATTTGTTAATGTGACATCTTGTTTTGCTAAAGTTAAACATTTTTGATAGATATTGGAAGGCAGCTATGCTAGCCACTAGGCCACCGATGCTTGATTACTCACATACTTCTAATGTGAAGTAATCATATTTTTGGAAATCTTTCTAACTGATTTCTGTAGCTACCATGAAAGCAAGTTCCCAAGCTTGACTTATTGAAGATTTCCTATTTTATATATAATTTTAATATGACAATAAGAAAGTGGAATTACATAGAATAGATTTATATGATTTATTAAATATATTATCTCTTTTCTTTGCAATTGTAATTTTAGACATAAATGTTTAGATATTTATAATGAAACAGAAAGTATATTATTTTGAAGAAATCATAAAAAAATTATTAAATGATTATTCACTTAGGAGACCATGAGCTTCTTGAGCACTTGATGAGTGCTTCATTTCAATGACTTAGTTCTTAAGCTATTATACTACACATGCATTAAACTAACACCAATTTAGGAAAATTAGCTCTATCAGTACAATAAAACATGGAATGCTTCCTATTCTATTCTAATGTTATGTATAATAAGTGTGATTAATCAATCAGTGATTATCAAATATTAGTGAATTCAAATTCCGATTTCTAGATTGGTTTCTGGCCTTTGTATTTATTTGTGAATTTTGAAATTCAATGCTGGAAGTAATGTATTATGCTCTAGCAATCATCATAAACTTTATTTTACTATACAGCTAAAAATCTCAAAATTCTCATTTTTTAAAGTAGGACAACTTGCCTTAACAGTTATATAATTTGGACTGAAGGCTAGTAGTTATATATTATGCATCTTCATTATTTTAACTGGTTAGTCTTAATAACAAATCAATCATCCCTCTAGTTTACATGTATATGATAAAAACAAAAGTCGCCCTTTATAGTAGCTCCATCTATAATAAGCCTGAGTAATAAAGTGATTGCTAAATGTTAGTGCATTTATACATCTATCCAAAGATCAGTTTATGGTCTTTGCCTTTACAAATAATGTTTGGTGTATAAAGTTGGAATAAGGCAATCGAAGATCCAACAACTACCTTTACTTTCATTTTATTATTCAAATTAAAAACCTGAAACACAAAGCAACCCATGTGTTTATTACATATTGATAAAAAAAGACATAACTGCAGTAATTTATTATGTATGTTTTCTGATATACTATGTGAGATATAGTGATGCATGATATGTTATTTTTATTAACATTCCTAGACAATGCAATAAAGTGACTAGTTAATAAAACTGAGAAAAATATAATATAGATAATTATTGACCTTCTATATATATAAAGGTCCAGACAGGCTGGTTTGTATTTAGAATCTTAAGAGTGTTTTGAAATTCAGATTTATGTTATTAATAGTTAAATGCAATTAAAATTGTCACTAGAAGATTAACTATATTACTTTTACCTTTAAATGCCAAGCCTTATTCATAAATACAAATTAAAAAACAATATTGAATTGAAACTTAATTGTATTAACAACTGGTAAACACTAATTAGTGAGTCTTGCTATAGATGGCCCTAGTATAGGGAGCTACTCTTGTCATATTAAATGTTGTATGAGTGAGAGAAGATGTGGAAAACCCTATCTTTCAGCTTTTAAAATGAATCCATAATCCATTGAAATGAATACAGCATCTTTTAATCTGACTAGTTTTTCACATGAAAAGCTTCCAAGATATTTAAAATAAGTGAGATTCTGAAGCTGACAAGCATCCATACTATGAGTTATCTTTTTTTTTTTTACTGATTGATAAAATAATTCTTTTTTTTTAAAGTTATTATTTTTTAAAAAAAATTATTCATGGGTTTATAATGTACATTTTGCGGAGCATTTCAATGGCAGAATATAAATATAGATCCTTTAAAAAGATGTTCCTCCTGTTTTGGTTTCAATTGGCTCAAATAAAGAATTGTCATCAAATCTATAATTACATCTTAATATCTGTGTTGTAAAACTTATTGAAAATTGTTTCAAAGATCACTAATAGAAAATAGAAATCATTCTTGTTTCAAATAAGTGTTCATTTCAAATACTTCAAAATTTTGCACTAATATTAGTTATGTTATAAATCTGTTCCAATTAATTAATTGAAATATCTTAATCAAATCACAAATCACTAAACCAATACATAAATCACAACCCTACTCATAATCCTTATCCCCTCCCCCCAATAGCAACAACAAAAACACATTTTGCTAGTGTCTTTTGATTTTGTAAATTTATATTAGTTATTGGATAAGCAATCCTGTTAAAAGATGAGTAAATCAGCCTATAAAATGTTTTACTATAATTGAAAAAAAAGTTTATTGATCAAGTGTATAAAATTTTTGAAAGCTTAATTATTGATATAAAAATTATAAAGGAATCTATAGAGATTTCAATCAAATGATCCATTAAATAGTGATTTGATTAAGTCCTTCACTTATATAGATTCAGAAATCATTAAGTATATCGTTTATGGTTTGTTTTTGTATACACTTATATAATTCAGAGATCATTAAATGTTTTTATGAAGATGTGTTGCCCCATATCTGTTGATGAAGCTCTGATAATATCTAGAAAATTAAATCAAGTGTGATTTATTGTAGGATGAGGAAACCCATATAAAATGCCCACTTTCTACATTATAATTCTTTAGTTGTGAATTTTGGCTGAACATGGAAGCCTTCTTCTTATTTAAATTACCCTCATTAAAAACTCACAATAGCAAGATAAACATTAATAAAATCTCTTTAAGTTTTCTATTTATATTAAGAAACTATATTTTGAGTTAGTGCAAGTACTATCGACATTCATATAGCATGATAATTATTGCAGCCATTTGTATTATTTTCTTTATTAGTATAAATTGGAAAAATACAAGCAGTGTTATGATTAGGAACACACCTTATATTTATATAAAATACTGCTCTTGACTAATGAACAAATCATGGTTAATAAAGATTTAAGCATCCCTTTACTACTAGGTTGCTAAAGCAATTCAAAATGTCCATTTGTATTATTTTCCAAATAAGAGTAAAACTCTGTATAATCTAGATCCAGTTAAAGATCATCTGGTTTTTAATTTATTTAGAACCATTTCTCATTTATTTTCAATCCCACGCAAGAAAATAATTTTAAGTCAAATATTTGTAATAAAATAAATACATCCATTATTTTTTAACTTTTATGTGTTTTTTCACATTGATAATCAAACCATAAACTATTAATAAATGTTTCAGTATTTCTTTACTTACTAGTTCACTCAGTCAATGCAAAATTAGTACTTATATTTGCTGCTCTAAAGGTGTATAAGCATTAAAAAATATAGTAAGTTTCCAAATATGGGGGAACCTATTATAATCCTGATATAAATATAGCCTCACCATTATTTGAAAAAGTTATTTGATTTGTTAATCCTAGGACACTTAATGCATACAGTCGTTTTACATTATCTGAGCAATCTAATAAATAAAGGGATATTAAAAATGGTTAGTAACAGAAATTGGTGGTTGGTTCATTATTCAAGAATGTCATTTAGTTTTATCTTTGATCAAATATAAATAAACATGTAAGGTGATATATTATTAAAAGTGGCCATATGAATTGTTGTTTCATTATTGAAATGAATAACAAAGTACTTGGTATAGCTGTTTAGAATTTACCTTTATCAAATAATAGAATACAATCTATATTTTTGGAATTTATCTCACATTTAGTGCTTTAAAAATAATCTATAATAAAAACTATCATCAGCTAGGGATTTTTTTTTCTTTGCTGTTTTATTATGAAGGAGAGCATTTAGGTTCTCTATATTAAGTCATTATTTAATTAAAACTATATATATATATATATTATACATATTCTGAAATGCAAACTATGATAATATTAGGCGCACAGGATCAATTTCTGAAGAACTTTCTTTACTGTTCTAAGCTCAAACATAACTAGCTACAAATCATAATAAGCTTGAATTTATTGACATTGGTCAGATTTCAGTTGTGTTTTTTTAATAAATAAAAATTGAAATAATGCTCTTTATAGTTAAGAAGCTCATATATAATTACATTCTGGTTAAGTAGAAATTATCAAACTTATTTTTTTATAAACCGTACCACTGATATATATATATATATATAATGAATATAAATGATAAAATGGCATTAAATAAAGATAATCTTTACCTTTTGATGTTAATAAAAAACTATCAATTACTACTAATTAACAATTCCTGAGACTAAGAAAGTTTTTCTCATCTTTGAAAGAAATGGGTCCTTTTTTATTTCAAACCCAAGATTTTATAGGGATGAAAACTCAAAAAGCTATTTTTATAGGTATAAGAATGAGAAAGAATAACGTTGTTAATTAGTAGTAATTAGTAATTGATAACATCTTAGTAGCATCAAAATATAAAGTTTATCTCTATTTAATGGATATTATCTACTTATTTTTATTCATTATTATAATAACAATCCATATAAATCTTTAATTTAATATATATATATATATATTGAAGCTATACATATATATATATATATATATGCTACAAATTCACTGTATATTTAACCACAGACCCTAAAATCAACCACAGTGAATGGATATTAAAATAAATGATTAATGAAATATATATGTATATAATGGATTAAAATTATTAATGAAATTTAAATGTATATAATTTAGAAATTAAGAGAAAAGTTTTAAAGTAAAATAAAAAAATTATTGCATCAGCAAACAGAGAAGTTAGCTAATGTATTTTATATAATACCAAAATAGATTAAGTAAAAATGTAATTTATTAAAGAAAAAATGATATAATATAAAATCAATTGTTTGTAGTCTAAACAATAGTGTAAAATCATATGATGCTCTTAAGAGGTTGTAAACAATGGAAGCATTGGTAGACTTTAATTAATTAATTAATGGAAAGAAGTTGAAAGGTATAAATACTCCATGTGCACTATGTCCAGCCTTCTGTACAGTTGGACATCTTGTCTGCAAACTTAACCATTCCAGACATTTAATGATAATAATTCCCCAGTAATAACACAACTCTATTAGGTTTAGATTAAATACAATTTAATAATAAATATTCTTAGCAATATCTAACTAAGTTACAAATTATATATACATCTGTATACAATATATATATACCTAAGCTCATATGTGTAAAATAATATTATAGGTCAATACGACCTGTAAAAGTTCTAGCTGGTTGTTCATGTGTTCAGAGGCCAGCTTTCCACACTTGAAGTCCCTGTGCATATGGACAATATTTTGCACTCACTTATAAGTCTATGTGCATAGGTGAAGCCCCAAGAATCAAGTATCATTTTTCTTGATCCAATTTGCATGGAGTTCATTTATTGTTTCAATCCCTGAAGGTGATTGGGTTGTATGTTCAGGTGATTTTTCCTTTTACTACTTCATGCTGGATACAAGAATTTAAATCATTATTTCTCTATCTTTAATTAATGAGTTAGGTTTTTAGTTTATAGTTTATCTCATGAAGGAAATATAAACTTGAATTTCTTTATAAACATGAATTCCTTTATTTGTTTTATATCTCATTATCATACTGTTTTCTACTCTCATTAATTAAACTGTTTTTAAAAAATAATATTTTTTCTAATCTTAAAAGTTATAAATAATTTTTATTTCCTATTTTAAAAGAATCAGTCTATTTAAATTCTTTAATTTATTTAAACTTAGTACTTATATTCATTAGTAATTTATACCTAAATATGTATGTGCATTTAAGCATACACATACATATCATTACTTCCCTCAAGTTCAGAGATCAGGGGTTAATATCTGAACTCAGTATGTAGTCATTAATATCTGTGGTTTTTTTCTTTTAGCACACTTGTGAATTATGTTTTATCTCACTTGGTGCATTCTCTGAAAATGTAATTGTTTGTATATCACAATCATTCTTTTCATTTCCCCTTATGTCTATGTTAATATCTGGTCACAACACATCACTAAGAACTAGAGCTTTTTCTCTGCTGATGCCCTGCTGATTGTTATGCAGTCAATTTGCTATATGCTGCCTACCCTTGACTAGTATCAGCATACAATCGCCTTTTATAACGCAGCCTTTGCTTACTGACAGTTGCTATTGGGTGTTCCATAGTTCTTTGTGAAGAACCTGGGACATTGCTTTGTCCAGCCTTCTCTAATCTTCTCCATAATCCATTGGTAGCCATCACCCCACTCTGTTCAATGAACTAAAATTTTATACTTTACTCTTGATTTCAGTACTTCTTGTACTTAATTTTTTTGGGTTTCTAGTCACATTGGACCTTCTCTGACCTGATTTTGTTAATATTGGCTGCCAGAAAGGTTTTTACTCTCTGAGTATATCTATTTTACCCAAATTTCCCTTAATTCCCTCAGAAAGTTTTTTTTCTTGGGGTTATTATTTTTTTTATTAATTGTTGTTTTTACTCCCATTTCAATTAAACAATCTCACTCTAATATGGGTTGACAGGAGGATGTACTACATATAGTGGTAGTACATTAATTTTTCCCTTACTTCCTTGTATTGGTGCTTCAACTATGCCATTTATTCTGTTGGCATTACCATTCATATTTAATGCATTTAGGCCATTTTTTTTGATAATGGGTCTTCTTTCTACAGTTAGAAGTAACACTATATTAATTATGGACTGATATAAATGATACTCCCCACCACTGTCAACTTCCATGGTAATAGGTTGATCACATATTTTAATTTTGATCATTATTTTGTCATTCTCTATTGTTGCCATCTTTACTATATTAATCAAGTGCTTTTCTTGACCCTTTATTATATGGTTACTACTATCAGTATTACTTCTGTCTATGCTGAACTCTTTTTTGCATATATTTTCCATGTGTCTTCTTTGGTTGCAGCATTTACACCATTTACATCTGTAATAACAGTTAATAGCCTTGTGGCCATTTTCTCCACAGAAAAAGCATATAAATGAGTTTTTGCTGTTATCAATTTCCCCTTTACTATTTGTCAATTCTTTCTTAAAGGGGTTACAATCATCTACTTAAGATTTACTATCACTTTCAAATTTGGAAAACTTTTGAGATTAATCAAGCATGAGTTCATAAGCTATCTCATGTTTTATAGTCTCTATGTAATATAAATTGCCAATGACCAATAATTGTTGCCATAAACTATCATTAAACATACCAATCAGTAATTGTTCCAGAAAGGCTTTGTCTAGGAAAGATCCATAGATACAATTCTTTGCTAAATTACAAAGAGCACTATTGCAATCTTTTACACTTTCACCCTTACCTTGGTACCAATCTTGGAATTGGAGTCTAGTGACATGCCAAGAGGGCTGGGGATTAATGTGATTTGAGAAATGATCTTTAACCTATATGGAACAATCATCAGGAGTTCGAAGTTCTGTGAGCCTGTTGGTTATCTCAATAACTCCTTTCTTAGAATACCATAAGAGTTACTCATGGTCTTCAAATTTATTAATGAATAAGTATTTTCACATATATTGAAAATATACAAGGGCCAAATACTTGCCTCACTGATGTCAAATTCACTTATAATCAATTGCATTTTTAATGAATCTTTATGCATCAATCTAACCTTTTACTTTTGATTTCTTAACATGAATAAACTGAGTGCACATTGATCTGAGTATCACTCATGAGGGGTTTCAAACTATTGTAAATTCATTTACAGTTTCAAACATTGAACTGCTTCTGTACTGTATGTCCACTGGAGTACATTTGACATTCTCTATTCAAACTGCAGACTGCACTATTGTTATGGATTTAGACTGTTAAGGTTTGTGTCAAGACTGTGCAATTGTGCCAATTGCTATGTCTGGCCTTCTATACTGTTGGAAACTTTGTCTGTGAACTTAACCATTCCAAACTTAATTTATGATAACAATTCCCAGTAATGACACAACTCTCTAGGTTTAGATTAAATGCAATGTAAAAAATAATTATTCTTAGCAATATCTAACTAAGTTACAAATTATATACACATTTATATACCATATATATATATATACCTAAGCCTGAAGGTGTACATAAATCATATTATAGATCAATATGACCTATAATAGCTCTTTGCACTTGAAGTTCTTGTGCATATGGGCGACATTCTGCACCCACTTATAAATCCGTCTGCACAGGTGAAGCTCCAAGAATCAAGTATCCTTTTCTTGATTTAATTTGCATTGAGTTCATTTATTATTTCCATCCCTGAAGTTGATTGGCTCGTATTCCCGTTCATCCTCTCAGGTGATTCTTTTTTCACTACTCCATGCTGGATACAAGAATTTAAATCATTATCTCTAATTAATGAGTTATTTTTTAGCTTATAGTTTATCTCATGAAGAAAATCTAAATTTGAATCCCTTTATTTTTTTTTTAAAATATCATTATCATATACTATATCCTACTCTCATTATTTAAAATGTTTTTAGTTTTAGAAAAATAATCTTTTTTCTAATCTTAAAATTTATAAATAACTTTTTATTTTCCATTTTAAAAGAATCAGTCTTTTAAAATACTTTAATTTATTTAAACTCATTAATTATCATTAGTAATTTATACTTATATATACGCATTTAAGCATACGCATACATGCCAAAGTCCTTCTTGATCATCATCTACTAGATGCATAAATCTCTTAAGTTGTGTGTGGGTAGAGAAGTTTACTCCTGCCCTTCCGTGAGTCCGTCCTTGGAGGGTGTCCTAGAAATGAAGTCCAACAGAAGACCTAAAAACCATGCCTGATAACTACCTACCTTTGCTGCCTAGGTGATCACAAAAGACCTATCTAACTGAAAGCATGAGCACAGACGTCCTTGATGTAGACATTAACAGGCATCAAGAAAGAATGACAGCATCATGAGGCCTCTGGAATGAAGTCTTATTTCACCACCCTTATAAAGCATAATCCATATAACCGCATCTTAATTACCAGTAACTTTGATCTTTTGTCATTTTTTTATTATTGTTCTGGTTAACATGTGTTAACGAATTTTTCCTTACGTATATTTAATATAGGGTATATGAGCACAGACTTTCACACCACCCACCTCTCTCCACTCTATCTAATAACACTGATACACCTAAACACATATATGCTGAAAAGATAAATAATCACCAATATACGTATTTCATGCTAAACCAGCAATCATCAGTTGGTCCAGACTATCATCTTTACACACATATATAGTATAAGTGCTCAGATATATATTAAGATAGACTATCCTCATAGTTTAATGGACAGGCTTCAATCCACTCCACACTCCAACTCTTCAACCGTCCATCCAATTGAAAATCTGATGATGGAATGCTCAAAGGCCACCCTGAGGCCGAGATTATTGTCACACCCATGTTGACCTAAGGTCAATCTGAACCCCACATGTACAGGACATAATCCATTTAATACATATGCAAGGATGGGCAGACATCTCTATAATGTAATAACTGAAACACAGGCTTGTTATATACCTGTGGCTATATATATGTAATATAGGGTATATGAGCACAGACTTTCACACCACCCACCTCTCTCCACTCTATCTAATAACACTGATACACCTAAACACATATATGTATTAAATGGATTATGTCCTGTACATGTGGGGTTCAGATTGACCTTAGGTCAACATGGGTGTGACAATAATCTCGGCCTCAGGATGGCCTTTGAGCATTCCATCATCAGATTTTCAATTGGATGGACGGTTGAAGAGTTGGAGTGTGGAGTGGATTGAAGCCTGTCCATTAAACTATGAGGATAGTCTATCTTAATATATATCTGAGCACTTATACTATATATGTGTGTAAAGATGATAGTCTGGACCAACTGATGATTGCTGGTTTAGCATGAAATACGTATATTGGTGATTATTTATCTTTTCAGCATATAAGTGTTTAGGTGTATCAGTGTTATTAGATAGAGTGGAGAGAGGTGGGTGGTGTGAAAGTCTGTGCTCATATATACCCTATATTATACATATATATAGCCACAGGTATATAACAAGCCTGTATTTCAGTTATTACATTATAGAGATGTCTGCCCATCCTTGCATATGTATTAAATGGATTATGTCCTGTACATGTGGGGTTCAGATTGACCTTAGGTTAACATGGGTGTGACAATAATCTCGGCCTCAGGGTGGCCTTTGAGCATTCCATCATCAGATTTTCAATTGGATGGACGGTTGAAGAGTTGGAGTGTGGAGTGGATTGAAGCCTGTTCATTAAACTATGAGGATAGTCTATTTTAATATATATCTGAGCACTTATACTAATATATGTGTGTAAAGATGATAGTCTGGACCAACTGATGATTGCTGGTTTAGCATGAAATACGTATATTGGTGATTATTTATCTTTTCAGCATATATGTGTTTAGGTGTATCAGTGTTATTAGATAGAGTGGAGAGAGGTGGGTGGTGTGAAAGTCTGTGGTCATATACCTTATATTACATATATATAGCCACAAGTATATAACAAGCCTGTGTTTCAGTTCTTACGTATATTTATAAAGTTAACATATGTATTCTGACAATCAACTAGTTGTTTTGTTTCTTGTTATATATCTATATTGATATATCGTTAATATACATACAAAATCAACAAGATTTATTTACTACTTCATTGATAATATGGTATATATAAGTGAGAAGTTGAATGATAAGAGTTTAAAATAAGTTAATTTTTTTTTTTTTTGAGTTAATGATAAATTCCAAATTAAGTTAAATTTTTTATTTTTATTTTCCCCTCAACCCGCTCTGTAAGGCAGAACTTGTTTCTAAATAAATTATAAAACTGCTTTGACTCTAAAAAGATTTTTTCATCCATCTTTTCCTGCAGTTGCAAGATAGAGAGAGAATTCATTGCCATTCATTTTATAATTACACTAAGAAAGACGTTCATATCATATATATACGCGTCTATGAAATTTATTGATTTTTTTTTTTCGAAAGTAACTCATAATTGTTATTTTATATATGTAGACTTAATCAAACCAGATATGCTTATTAAATAAATATGCATTAGAAGACGCGTTATATAAGCGTCTGCTATTTAGTATTTTTGTTATAGAGAGGTACTGTACGATCTTTTTAATATATTTATCTATTCAATATTTATCAATTCAATATGTAATAAATTAGTTAAATAACATTAGATATTAATTAATCATGCTAAAAAAATAAGACGCTGGTATAATACCACCACATTATTAACTTTGACTTTAATGGGGTGATTTTTTTATTATTGTATAACGGATTTTAGCATAGTAGTATGTGTGGATCGTATATCTATTTATTAAAGTTAATAAGGCTTCAATATTTATTGTCGTTTGACCACATTCCCTAATATTGTGTACTTAGTGAAAATATCATGCCTCTAAGTTTTCCTAATTTATTGTTTTCTAAATTATTTCATCCAGCCAGCTCGTGAATACTGGATATATCACTTGCCTGGAAATGAATCCTCTTAAAGAGGCGTAAATGGACACTAAGCTACCAAAGACATGTTCTTCCTTTACCCGGATCCCGATTAGACAAACGGGGTCCTTTCTCTAATAATTAATTAGAGGTGAAGTACCTATCCATCAATCAAATTGGCAAAGATGAAGATGTTACTATGTTAGAGACACGCATTTGAATATATAAGTTCACTAAGTAAAACACTTATTTTTAGCTTTTTTTAATAATTATGCCTGTTGATATATGATCTACATGCGCTGCTATGCAGATTTACTGTCAATATCTGTTAGATGTTATATATATATATTGGCATAAATGAGGCTATGTTTAAGTCAACCTCCAGCTTGTTTAACTAATTAAGACATGTTAACTTTACCATGTTCTCATGCCATAGATTGACTTCTGGACCTCTTCTCTATCTAATCAAACTCATCTCTTTTAATAATTTATCTCAAATGTTTTTTTCTTTGAAAGTTGTAAGCTACATTTGTATGTTATGTACATATTTGGGTACTTTGTCGAATTATTTGTAAATAATTACATTAAATGAAATGTGGATAGTCTTATACTAACAACAAACCATAATTTGTAATAGTAATAAGTTGTAGATATTCATTATTTTATCTGTTTAAATCTGATTATCACATACTAGGATTTTTAAGTGTCTTGTCTCTACCTTACAACCAGGCTGCTTTAACAAAATTAACTCTTGTGAGGTTAAGGGAACGAGTCACTTAGATATGACCTGGAGAGGTGGGTGAGGTTCAAACCCCTTTATCTATTTCTCTGGGTTGGGTTAAAGCAAAAACAATATATATATAATTGAAACAGAAATAACTCTCACTGAATTATGTGATTCTAAAGACAATAAAAGACAGAATGGTAAATGCCTTGTATTGTTTATGACATCACATATCTTAGTGGGGGGTAGTTACTTCCATTTCAATTATAGATATTGAAATGTTATGATTAAAGCCTGTCCATTAAAGTTTAAAGATTTGCTATCTTAATATAATCTGGGCACTACTTGTATATATGTGTGGGAGATTATGATTTAACACAACTAATGAGTGCTGGCTCTGCATAAAGTAGTATATTGGGAATTATTTATTTATTTCACATGTGTGTGGTCATGTACATCAGTTTTTTGAAGTGGTGGAAGGTGAATTTAGATTGAAAGTTTAAATCCCTAAATTTACTACAGTTAACATTCAGTATACTGAATGAATGGGTTAATTATATATATGTATGTGTGGGTTTTATTTATAATTTTTTTTTTTTTTTGCTGTTAATCTTGAAATTTTTGTCAGTCATTGAACTTGTACGTTTACTGGAAAGTCATCGTCTTCACAGCTAGCACAGAATGGCTCTGAAAAGTTGGTGTGGCAGCAGTGAAAGGTGCCTTTTTTATTTGTCCCTTTAAAGGCCTTATTTTGCTGCTAATGTACTCTTTCATTCACTAAATCTCAGTTTTAGTGCAGTTTTGACACAATTTCCCTATGTCTAAATTGTGCTTATCAGCATTTAACAACCTCATTTCCCACCCTTATTGGTGGGTAATTCAACTGTTTCATGGACCATAAAGGGTTTTATTCCCTCTTAGTCTCTTAAATATTTCTCCTACTCCAAATTCCCTGTCACTCAAAACTTGTTTTTAAAGTTTTCTGTGTGATATTCCAGTTATTTAGGCCATTTTTAAGGATCTTATTTTTCAGACACACCTCCTCTGGGGTAACTAACCACCTAGAATTCCACTCAAATTTTCTCATTACCTAACTAAAATTATTAATAACAAGTTTTCCAGTGATTTTTTTTTTTTGCTTTTATATAAATATATTTAATTTTTCTATTTCAAAATTGTTTTTCTGCATACTACTTTTCATTCTTTCAAACAGTTTAAAGATGACTGCTGAGCCTAGCAGGAAAAATGTGCAGAGACCTAAACTACATGGACCAAAACCTTCAAAATTACCCAAATTTTATCCAAACTGAATTTCAAACAATACTAAAAACATGATCACCAAAGAATTTATTTCAAAATCTCCATCTCCTTGCCCTCTGGATCTTCCTCCCTTTCAGGCTGTAGTTTGCTCTATCAAAGGTAAAAAGCAATTCAAAAAGGACAACCAATCATAATGCCATTCCAAGTATAACAGAGAAAACTAAAATTACTCATCTACAAAAGTCAAAAATCAGCCTATTGCATCTAAGGATAATTCAGAAATTTCCTCATCCATCCCTGAAGACTTAACATGTAACTATTTCTCCAAACCTCATGTTACATATGGATCCTCCTATCAATCTAACAAGACAACCAAGCCTACCAACATTGCTCCTTACCAAAGACTCTTCTTTGTCTGGACTACACACCCTTTCCATATTCCTTTCCCATTTCATATGTATTCCTTTCCCCTTCACTATATTGCACTTGAATTTCATTTTGCCATGTAATTATCTCTTTGTAAACCCTTTTTAACTGTTGTGTATTTTGTCTTTTTGATGAATAAAAGCTTTCATTACTGAGAAAAAAAAGTTTACTTAATGCTTATATAGTTCAAAATTTAATTTATTATTTTTGCTTATAAAAAATGTTACACATTGTTTTATTAACTGAATCACTAATAATTCAGTTGTAGTCAAGTAATTATTGAGAACTATTTTTCATAGTAAATCCAAAAAACAAACATGATCTCACTTGCCAAATTTAAAATATGACCACCAAACTGTGTGTATATTTTCCCTTCTAATGACTAGTGTAACACATGGATATTGTCTCTGTTTGGTTTTGCCATTTAAAGATTCTACTATAAAAATGTTAATGAAAGAAATGATTATCTATATATTTTACAGATTGGATTACCTGCTTAATCTATTTACTTTGTTATCATTTTGCAAGTTTAAATTTTATATTGATTTTATATATATACACACACCTGGATCTTGTTTTATGCGGTAGATAGGTTCCTCAGAAAACATGCACAAAAGAAATCACACAAAAATAGACTTAACTTACATTGAAAAATGGGGATATAGGAGTTGTAATTTTCAGAAATCACATAAAAGCAAAGCAAGAAGGAAAAATAATTTTAAAATTTGCATTAAAAAAATAAGGAAATAAAGTATGACTAATAAAAAATTTCAAATATTTGAAAAAAAAAATACAAGACAAACTTTTTTATTTTTTTTATTAACTATAGTATTTAAATGTACATTTTTTAAATAAATATTTTAATCATTAGCGGTTATTTGGCTATTTGACAATATTCGTTCATTTGTGAACTGTTAAGAAATCAGATTAGTCATGTGACATACAACTAGTGCCACTTTCAATCTTCAGCTTTGTTAATGGTTTTTTGTTTCTATATTAAAAAAATGAGATCGTAATCAAAACAAAAAGATTATAGATTATCATTAGAAAGATTATTTTCAGTTTATAAAATCAATAAAATCTTCCTTATTATTTATTTTAAAAATCTAAAAAATTATTTATTTCTGTTATAATTAACAAAATACGTTTTAAAAGTTTAAAATTTTTGACTATTTATTGCGATATTTTTATATGTAAATATAAATCTATTATTATTATTTACTCATTAGTATAAGTAGGTTATTTACATAGAAGCTAATATTCTAAATACAGTTAAAGGCCATATTCACGTTAGCTGCTAATATAACGTTATATTTTTGAAAGAAAAAAAAGTATTTCAAGTCAAAATAAGTTATTAATAATTTAAATTTCTTGATATCTAATAAATATAGTGAAATATGAAAGATATTAAGAAGAAACATGAATCACATAACTTCAAAATCACATTAAAATAATCCACATAAAACGAGACCCAGGTGTACACAAATTTATCACTGACACTACAACTGAGTTTAATTGACTTTAATGGTAGAAATGCAATGTAATCATTTGATAGCAAAAACATTAATCAAAGGTGTTGAGTGACTTTAATGATTGCAAAACACTTAAGGGTAGGTCAGCAGCTATTAATAATTTTAACATTAATTGTAAAAACTGCATTAAGGCCATTGTATTATTGCTATTTTCATGTTACAATTATATTGTGACTGCTATATCTTCTCTACAATGTTTTAAGCCTATCTATAACCTTACATTACCATGTATAGTTTTATTTTACCACACTTAATATTTAAAAATTATTAGGTGAGAGAAAGTCTGAAAATGTCACAGACCTCTTAGGCAATTGCTTTATATCAAATTAGCACATCAAAGCCACTTGACTAGTTTCATTCTGATGTCAATAGAAATGACAATTTTTGATTGATGAATTGTTTTATCCTGGAGTTAAATATTCCAAAACTTATGCTAAATAAGAAAAATTGTAATTTTCAGTAACTTATTTACATATTAAAGGTTATTTATACAATATTTTTGTAAAATAATTATTTTAAACTAAAAAAACTATGTAACTACAAGTATAGTTTTATTTTAAATATTTATTTTTAAAAAGACAGCTCACAAAAAAAAAATGTTTTGGCAAAGTGGAATAAGTCTCTAAGCATGTGTGTCTTTTTATTTAGGCCTGCAAACAAATTTATTTTAAAATTTTAATGATAATAAATTTGACTATTACTTTTAAGTTTTATTTTCCTTTTTAATAATTTCTAATAGTAAATTACTTTTTAATTTTGAAAATGAAATTCAAATAAAAAAAAAAATTTTTTTAATAGATAACATTACATCCAATTAAATATTCAAATTATTGATAAAATTCTCATTAAGGCTTTTTTTTTATAAAAGGGGAGGGGGTTGTCATCTGAAATAATTAAAGGAATAAAAATAGAACACTGAAAGCAATCTCTCTGGAGAATGAAGTATATTTCAGCACTTGTACAATACAAGGTTTGTCACATCTTAACAGAAAATAAGTTTCCACACAAATTTTATTTACTTTTGCTTTCTAAAATTATTAAAGATTTGGTTTTTGATAAATATATAATGTTCACATTATGCTTTTAATTGAATTTACTTACATTTTAGCAGAATATAAGTTAGTTGAAAATTTACTGATGTCAAACAAAAAACAATTACTCTCAATAATACATTTGACTACACTTTTATAACACCCATTTACTATATAATTGAATCAGAAATTTTTTAAAATTAATTTGAAGTAGAAATTTTAACCGAATCCCTTATGCTTCTAAATATGTAGATATGAGACATAGCAAAGCATTTGTCTCCACACACACACACACACACACACACACATATATATATATATATATATATGTTAAAATATCTTTTATATTTTCATGTAAAAAATATCACTGCGATATGCCAAAAAACATTTAATTAATAAAAATGATAAATTTTATCACTTTATGCATTTAAAAGTGTACACTTTTAAATGCAATCTCTTGATGTTATATCACACTTTTGGACGTAAAAGGTGTTTACAGTTCACCATTTTTAATGATAACATTTTAATGACATTTGAGATCGATATTTCTTACATGAAAATATAACTGATATTTTCACAAATTAAAATATTTAAACAATTACAACTGTCAATAATTATATATGTGTGTGTTTGTGTGTGTGTGTGTAAACATATTTTATTTACCTTACAGGAATCTTTTCCACCTTCTGCTAATCCTGCACAAATCATTCCAATTCCAATTTTATCTGTACCATAGGAAGATTTGCAAAGAATATTTGAAAACAAATGCAAGGTAACCTGCATCAAAAACATGGAGGTTGGTCCACCTGATAATATCATCAAAGAAAACTTACATGAAAACTAAAAAGTTTAAGCCACACACACAGACACACACATATATATATATTACAATATAGGTATTCATGATGATCAGATATAAAAGATATGTTTTCCAGGTCCAATGTATATTACCCACAAAATTATTCTGATGTTTTGGCTGGACTTCACCTGCTATTGTGCATACAGAATGTATATGTGACACTCATCTCCAGGATTGAGATAATAGACTATATCAACATGAGACAATACTTCTAAGTTAAATTTTTGTTTTGATTAGGATAGGCTTAAAATCTTGATCCTGGTGTTTAATGAAATTCTTATTATACTGTTACAACATTTTTTAAAAGAGCATTATTTACCAAGATGGTAGCAGATATGATGAAACATCATTTGATCATTAGAGTTACATTCACATAAGAATCTCAGAAAATAAATCTTATATATATATAAAATTAAATATGACAATGCTAAATAGACTATTATGTAATCAAATTATTTACCAATAAATATTTATAGCATACAGTCAAGTATCACCCATTCATTATTAAAACTAATTATATTTATATCAAAAAAGAAATTCCATTTACTATTTATTTCTAGGCTCTAAATTAGTCAGTGTTAAGTGTTAAATAATAAGTTGACTTTCAAATCAGCTGCGATGTTAATAAAATTCCACTCTAATCAATTAAAATTGAATTTTCACTAGACAGAAATAATATTCATTATTTTTATAACTTTGTAAATAAATTACTCTAATATAAGTAATTATATAATAAACCAAATGTGTTAATACCATTCTGGCAAACATTATTAATCACTGTTTCATTCAGAATATATTTAAAAGCTTCTAAATATAGATAAAACATGAAGTTTATGTTTTATCTGATTGTAATTAACCTTAATGTTAGATAATGATATGTACTAATGTTTGGTAATTTGCTTAATAATTGCTAATTGCCAATTTAGCATTAGTATACCTATTTATCATGTATTTCATTATATAGGAATAATTCATTTACAAGATTATTAAAATAAATATTGCTCTTTCTTGCAAAAGTTTAATTAAAACTAATTAGAGTGAAGTTTCATTAACATCTTGGCTAATTTGGAAATTCATTATGTTATTTATTATTGTCTAATTTGAAGATTATTTAAAAGCAGAAAGTAAAGTTCTATTTTTTTTTATCTGCAATTGACCTTGATAGTCAATGTTGAGATTTGACTGGAAAACTGTAATATTGATTGTTGAATGATTTTATATATATATATTTTTTTTTTTTTTTTTTTTTTTAAAAAAAAAAAAAAAAGAAAAGAAAAATTAATTTAAAAAAAAAAAAAGGTTTTGCCATCTGTGGATATATATATATAGATATATAGACCCAGTGCATATCACTAGATAAAAATTCAAATATAAAGTATACTGAATTTCAAACAGCATGGCCCCATGCTGTTTGAAGTTCAGTCTTTATTTGTATTCACAGGTTAGCATTCTGAAAAAACATAATGTTGGGTAGGGAGTGATTTGACATTATATATACTGTGATCCTGTGTTATTGCACATTGTATTAGTTGAGTATATTAACTTCATAAGTTCATGCTTTTTAAAAAAAAAAAATGTGTAAATTATGTACTAAATTTTATTTCATTTATATAATTTATTCCTGTCAAATAATTATAAGTACAAAATATATAATGTATAATGAATTAAAAGTTATTACAGAGATGTAGCTCTATTATGTAATATAAGTATGCTTTCAAGATAAAAGTTAATGCTTAATATAATTTTATAGAGAGTGAAAAGTAAACAGAATTAGAGATAGTATAGGAATAAATAAAAGTTAATTTTTATGCTTAAAAATGTGTAAGATAGTTTGTGAGTTGATTTGTGTTATTATATAATTATTAAATTCATTTCAAAGTGATCTATAATTTAGTTGAGTTATTTTTATTTAGTAAAATGTAAAATATCTGAATAGAGCTGATTAATTTATTTTAAAGAAATATGAAGGTAGTTTTAAAAAAAAGTCAGTTAATTATTAAACAGAGAAAATTTTAAAAGAATATAAAGTATTTTCATGTCTGTGTATGTAATGTATATGTATGAGTGATGGTTTATTAAGAATGGTATTTGTAATTAGTAAAGTTAATTTTAGTTTGTTAATTTATCTGAAAAAAATAAATTAATAATTAGTTTAGCATTAAAAGTGTTCAAAATAAGTAAGTTCAGGAGTTTCTGATAACTCAAAAAGTGACAATATTTACTAAGGCAATAAACCTCAAGCATGTGTGCTTGAAAATGCAAAGGTAGGGACCTCTATGGGTCTTAACCACAAGTGATAATTTAAAATAATAAATGTTATAGCTGAAACACACAGGCTTATATATACCTGTGTCTATATATGTAATATATAGGGTATATGAACACAGACTTTCACATGACCCACCATTCTCAACATTATCTCATAACACTGATACACTCGAACACATATGTTGAAAAGATAAATAATCACCAATATATGTATTTCATGCTAAACCAGCGATCATCAGTTGGTCCAGATTACCAGCTCTACACATATATGCTATAAGTGCTCAGATATATATTAAGATAGCCAAACCTCATACTTTAATGGACAGGCTTCATTCTACTCCACACTCCAGTTGGACCAACTGATGATTGCTGGTTTAGCATGAAACACATTTATTGGTGATTATTTATCTTTTCAACATATGTGTTCGAGTGTATCAGTGTTATGAGATAGTGTTGAGAATGGTGGGTCATGTGAAAGTCTGTGTTCATATACCCTATATATAATAATAAATGTTATTTATTCTATTGTTTTATTTTTTTATTAATTAAATAATTACTTTAGAAGTAAAGGTCAACCAGAAGTTTTAAATTATCAGTGGTAATTAAAAATAGAACAAAATTATGTAATTTTCTTAATTAGTTCTACATAGTAGTTTGAATTTTTTTTGATAGATCTCAAAATTTTGAAAGTTGTGTCTAATTGAAATGCCTGTCAAAATAAAAGTATAAAATATGAAAATTGTCAGTACATGCATGTGCTGCTATTCTGTCATCTGCTACTGAACTGTTGAGCATGATTGATCCTCTAGAAAACAGTGTTTTTTCACTGTAACTATTTTTTTATTATTATTTAAAGTGTTAATTTTCTAAAACTTATTATTTTTAACTAATAATGAGTGGCTAGAAGAAAGATAATAAGGCGTTTTGTTTCTTATACCTAACCTAATTCAGGAGAATCTAAAGAATTAACAAAATGCTTGGAAAAAAATGTTTTTTATTAATTCAGTTTATTCAACTGTGCTTAAACCAAAATTAAAAAAAAAAAAGATAATATATTATATATTGTTTTCCAAAACTATTTCAGACATGGTATTAAATCATTTTTATTGTCTACATCTCACCTTTAGTAAAATAAGATTCAAATTAGCTATGGAAAGACTTTTTGAAATTGAATTTAAAGATAAAAATTTTTTGCTTCAATTAATACTAACATTTGCTAATTTTTTAAAAACTGAACAATTCATGACTATTTAAGTGAATTTATTTTTAAAGTATTCTCTTGATAAAGACATTTTAAATGCTGACTTGCCTAATTGATAAAATAAGATGACCTTTGTTGTGTGTTTACTTTATTAGTGTTTGCAAAAGAACATTTTTTAAATTAAAGACATAACTTTAATGCATAACAATATTATACATAATGAAATTGAACTATTTTAAACTATGGACTTTTAAAGTAGATAGTAATTTTTTTAATTACTATAATTAAGTGCTTAAGTGAACAGAATACAATTTTTAAAAAGAATATTTAAAATGCTTTGACAAATGAAGAAGCTGATCATTTTACCAGTACATAACCACAGACAAAATTGAATTAAATTCTCCTAATAAAATTTTCCTGTTAAAATTGAAATATTAAAAACAAGCTAACTGAGTTTCTTATATAGACCTGTAAAAAATGAATCTAAATCTTTGCTAAAACTGTTTGTTAAGTGTTTCTATTAAGTATTGTTTGTTCCAGAAAGTCATACTTGCTCTTATTTTCCTAAAACAAAAATATGACAAGCATGGATGAATCGCTCTTTAAAATAATTCACCAGAAAAAGGACATTGTTTGCCCACATCAGATTGCTAACTGCAGAAAGTTATGGAATGCCAAAATTATGTAATAATTATTAGGATTATAGTGAAGAAATGTAAATAATTAAATTATGAAGGAGAAGGAAATACTATATATAATTGTGTCTAAAAAAATATAAATTCATTTATAAAAATAAAAATCTAGGATGGATCATATCATTAATATGGAAACAGAAGACTGGTTGCTTATATGTTGGAAAGTTCATAAATGAATTCCAACTGATATGTTTATTGGATGCTAAAGATAATCTAATAATTCTCAAAAATTAAAGAGCAAGATTAGTATCTTTAAATAAGTTTATGTGTATTCATTTATTGGATGTCAGTGATAGTCTAGTAAGTCTCAAAAAGGACCAGGATTGGCACTTTAAATTGATTTATACATAAAATACTTATGAACTAACTAATTAAAACTTAGTTATAAAATTATCAGATTTTCTACCATATAATTATTTTGATATACCATTCTAAATACTTAGTATATTGATAAGAATACATTATATGAAAATTGATTGAAAGAAGTGAATAAAAAGAAAGTAATATATATCATGATTTTTATACAATAAATTATTAAATTATTTAAATTTAATAGGTAATAATTTTAAAATAAAATATTCAGGATAACTGGTGATATTATAGAAATGATATTACATCTAATCTATGATTTGATCAAAACAAATTATATAAGGTGTACCATATCTAAGACATTATAAAAAAGAACCCAATTGCCCATAAAGCAATTTAATTATTATTAAATATAATAATTAATAATCACATTTTTCTCTAATAATTGATTAAGAATTTAAAAATCTTAACGTCGAGGGGAAAATGAAAAAAAGAAAAGAAATATGTATTGTAATAATGCATAAATGATGATAAAGATGAAAAATTAAAATAAAATGTTAGTTTATTTTAATCCATTTTAATCAAGGGGAAATGCATGAGTATACATTACTTACACATACATATAATCAATATATATACATTATATTTTTAATTCTATTATGTTTATGAAAATAAATATGTAACATAGTAAATTAGTATTTTTCATTCTTTAAAATGAAAAACCATTGTTGAAATGCTAATTCATTAATAAAGACAATTAACAATGTGATAATCTTTAAGTTCAAATGCAATTTATCAATGAATTAAAGAAAAGAAAATTAACTCAATGATTTAATATAGACTTGTAATATCACAATATATATTATGATATGCTTTAGCAAGCTCATGCAACTATAAATAGGAAAAATCAAATAATTTAGAAAAAGATTAAAGATTCTAACTTCTCAGCAATATCCTCACAAGGACTTATACTGTGTTTGATTTAAAGAACAGGGTATAGAATAAAATCCATATTTTTGAATGATTTATTAAGAAAGCTTATTAGAAGAAATTTCTAATATGTTTTAAAGAAAAGTAATTTCTAAATTACTTAATTTGAATATATTTTCCTATTCTATAAAGATCGTTCTAATTGGAGTTCTAAATATATAGATCGTTTAAAAAAAAAAAAAACATTTTTCAAAAACTGCAAGTAAATTAAATTAATGAACTTTACATTATAAAAAAATAAAAGTGAATATCATCATCATAAACCATTATCAATCCACTGCAGGATGAAGGTCTCTCCAAGTTCAATCCACCTTTTTCTATCTTTAGCTTCTCTTCTCCACATCACCCCTGCACACTTTCTTATTTCATCCATCCATCTCACATGTGGTCTCTTTCTGAGTCTTTTACAATCTCTTGGAATCCAGTTTAACATTTCAATTGTCCATCTATTATCATCTCTTCTAGCAATATGTCCAGCCCAACTCCACTTCAGTCTTTTAATTTTTTCAATGAGGTCAGTAATACCTGTTTGTTCTCTTACCCATACATTGCAATTTCGATCTCTTCTTGTTACTCCCAACATGCAACACTCCATACTTCTTTGAGTGGTATGAAGTCTCTGTATTGCTCTTCTATTAAGTGTCCAAGTCTCAAATCCATAAGTAAGAACTGGCAAAACACATTTATTAAAAACCTTCTTTTTCAAACATAGGCATATTTCCTTTTAGTATCAAGTTATTTCTGCCAAAAGTACATTTGCCAAATGCCTTTAAAATTATATATAAGATATATCTTTGAAATGAAAAGAAGCTGCTGTCTATATGCAAGAAGGAAACTAAACATCAACTTGAGATTTCATATTATCTTCTTCAATGCATAATAACCATGGAATTAAAAATTTTATCTTTGAAGGATTTTAATTAGAGAATTCCAGGAACATCTAGGACTATTGCATTAACTTATAATTACCATTCTTAAAAATTACAATTGATAAATATTATTATCATTTCCTTTATCATTAAATTCATTTCATTGAAGAAATGAGTAAGAAGAGAAGATCAATAATTTAAATTTTTTTTTTTAATATTTAATAAAAATTTAGATATGGGATAAGGAAGATTAACATGGGAAAAGGCATATAAATATATTAAAAGGGATAGAGTGAATTTAGAGGTAAGAAATTAAATTATTCTTCAATTTACATTTTTTTATGACATAACACTACTTTCTTTGTACTAATTCAAATAGTTTAATAGCCATTGTTTATTATAGTTGGATAACTGATTAACTTTGGTATGAAATATATTTATTATCTTTTTTTGTATTAATGATCATAAATTACATATAATCATTTTAACAGATGAAAACATTACATACTAATAATTAAATTTTTATTTGTATAATCTAATTACTATATGATAGTTTCAATATAGTAATCTTAATATTTAGATATATATACTTTGTATAAGTTATAAAATCTTTATTCACAATCTTTTTAACTATTAGATCATGTGTTATTAATTTAAAAATATATCTACAATGGGTAAATAGAATATATTCATATTTTGCATATAAGATAGTAGATATATAAATAATTCTTATATATTGTAAAGTTTAAATTATTTATTTGTTAAATAATTGTTATGTTTTATATTAAACTAAATGAAGTCATTAATTTATTTTATTTATTTATTTGATTTTATAAGATACATCAAACATTTAATATATAATCTTTATTATTATTATATTAATTTCATGAAACTCATTTTAAAAAATTAGTGAGATTTATTATTATTACTTTAGTATATTGATAGGAACCCCTGGAGAGTCAATTGTTAAACTTCCCTGAGTTTGAAATCTGAGCATAACGGTTAAATCAATTAAGGTGATGATTGATTTGATGTGGCTTAGACATAATTTATACTAATAATTTAAGAATAAATTATTTATTTGGAACAGATATAGTTTTATATTAAAATTAAATCACATCATTCATGGCATTCTATATGAAGACCTTAAATCTGATTATAGTGAGATGCGACTGCCTTAACTTATCTCATTGACAGGGTACGTACTGTTACAAAACAATGAAATTATATTAATTTCACACAATTAATGCTATCCTATTATAATCTCAGGAATTTTAAGCATTCTGCATTAAAATCCAATCTATCCATTTGATTGATACTTAAACAATTGTATCTTAAGAGGGATTGTACTGAGATCCAATCTTTTAAAGAATACATACCAATGCCAGCAATAATTACTATAAAACACTTGTTTTAGTATAAACCAAGCTTCATTATATTATTATTATCTACCAAGTCTAACTTACTTAAATATTCTCTTCAATTACTTAGCATTAACCTACTGTCCCTAAATCCTCCAGAGTTACATACTTTCAGATGCATTAGTTAGTAATTGAAACTATTTAAATGTTATACTAATTTAAATTTATGATTTTATAGATATTTCAATTTAAATTATAAAATTAGATTGTGACTATCCATTGCATTATGAATCCTATCGTATGTTCTCCATTTTACAGTATTGAACAAAAGTTCTCAGATAAGACCTGCAATTAAAATATAATTCATATCATTCTATGTGGATGATGTGTTTTCTTGAGGTGACATTATAATAGGAAGGACTCTTGGATGCAATGAGATTAATATTACACAGTTAAATTAATATGTTCTTTTATAAACAATAACAAAATATATGTACTGGGTTAAATATTTTATTAACAATAGCAAAAAAAAATTAACCAAGTTCAAACTATTTATGCATAAATAACTTATTTACATTTTATACAGATAATCTCAGTGTTTTAGATATTGAATTACTCATTCCCTAGTTTATATTTCTTTTTTAAAATTGTTAGTTATTGGTTTATTATTGTCTATGATTTTATACTACTCTGCTCGTTACATCATTTGTAATTTATTCAATCCCTTTATATTCAGTTACATTTAAATTGAGTTTGTAAATTTTACATTCTATTCATATTACAAAATTTTTACTGATATGATAAAAAATAAATAAATAAGTACAATATTTATAATCTGTCAAAAAATATGGTTAGGATTATTTGTTATGTTATGTTAATCATTTCATCTCTTTATTCTATCTTTTACAGTCATTTTCTCTTATAATATTAGATCTCAGCTATTTTATTCAGAGAGTTATTTATTCTAGTAAATATTCCACTATCTATGATCTTCGTTTCTTACATGATTTAATTATTTGTGGACTACTCTGTCCAGACTAAACTAGAAAATTCATACAATCTTTCAAAATCTCATCTTTACCATTTGCACAATATTTATCCTAACTTTAGAAAGATGAGTCATTGATTTATTGATGTTACCTTAATAGAGGGATAGGAATTTCATTTATTGTGGTAACTATTTGATTAATGGACTTGCCCCAATTCTACCCTGGCTTTTTTAATAAGCACTTACAGTACTTACACAATTATTTCTTTATTAAAAATCCTTCTATTTCTCTCTATAAA
The DNA here is from genome assembly GCA_028023455.1 of Epiperipatus broadwayi. Classification (NCBI taxonomy): domain Eukaryota; kingdom Metazoa; phylum Onychophora; class Udeonychophora; order Euonychophora; family Peripatidae; genus Epiperipatus; species Epiperipatus broadwayi. The sequence goes on along the minus strand of JAQFVV010006265.1, from coordinate 5,082,850 downwards.
TTGCATGAGCATTACAAAGATTTAACTTATCTAATTCTTCAGGATGCTATTCTATATGTACCTGAGTCTCGTTTTATGCGATAGATAGGTTCCTCAGAAAACACGCGCAAATGAAATCATGCAAAAATAGACGTAACTTAACCTGAAAAAGGGGGGATACAGACTGTGATTTTTCAAAACTCGCATAAAAGCAAAGCACCAACATAAAATTTACTTTAAAATTCGTGAAAAAAAAAAAAATAAGGAAATAAAATATGACTAATAAAAAATTTCAAATTTGAAAAAAATTGATACAAGACAAACTTTTTTTAACTATAATATTTAATTTTATTCAAAACAATATATTTTTATGCATAATTTACAGTAATTTATATTTTTTTATACATGTTTTAATTATTATTGCTATTTGCTGGTAAACAGGTTTGTTTGTAAACTAATAAAAAAATCAAATTTTTCACAAGATGAAATACAACTAGCACCAACGTCACTCTCATGTTGTGTTAATTAATGGTTTTCTGGTGACAACGTAATTAGTAATTAATCTAACAACTAAAAATGAAATTCTTATTTTTGTCTTTAATTTTCAATTTTAATTGTTCCCACTGCTATTACTCATCTTTTAAAAATAAACTTGCGGACACTAAATGATTAATAATTGATTAAACGTTCTTTTTTAAAAAGCAAAAACAGAATGCGATTTAAAATGCAAAATTAACACGCACAATGTTTGAACTAATTTACATTATAATCTTGTAAAATTTAATGTGTGTATACATAAAATGTGGAAATCATGATTTTAATTTCATTATTGCATAAAATCTTACTATTATAAAGCACTGAAAATATTGAAATTACTAAGTTGAAAGTCGAATTTCAATAACGTGCTATTACTTTCAATATAATGTGAGTGCGCAAAATTTATTATTTAAAGTAATAGCGCAATATCGGAGTTTGACTTCCGGTGAAACACGAATCGCGTAACTTCAAAATCGTGTTAAATAAGTCCACGTAAAAAGAGACCCAGGTGTAGTCTATTCTGGAAATTTGACTCATATTCTACTTCAGTGTAGGCAGTATTTAACATTATATTTATTTCTAGACCCCTCCTATAGTCCACTCTTCTTATGCAATATTCCCCTATATATATCTACCATCATGCCCCAAAACAAATAATCTATTTTATTATTATCATTCAGATGTTCTAAATTATCTTTATTTGTATTAATAAATGAGATTCTCATATTGTCTTATATCACATTCACATAATCTGCAATGATTAATCTTATATTCTATAATATGTTTTTTGTTGTTGTTGTTTTGATCAGAATATATATAACTTAAATATTATTTCCTGCACACACAGTAGGTTGTAAACATCAAGACCTTTTTTATTTATTTGTTATATATTTTTTCCTCTTCACTCATATGCAAATATTAGCATTAGTGTTTCTTATATAAAAAAAAAGAAAAATCTTTATCACTAATAAATGTAAAATTAAAATCACTTTGACCTTTATTTTTTTCAAAACATTTTTTTATTTATTTAGCATTACTGTGGTTACCCTGTATGTAGATTTTTGTTCCTAGCATGCTGAGTATCTTTCTTCTCTTTATCTTGTTCTATACATGAAAATATAAGCAAAGAAATTAACCATGTATGTACAATTAACTGAACAAAACTTCACTTGGTTAGTTTCTTATTCTATGTGCATAATCTGGCTCTCAACAAAAATACCATGAGCAAAGGTTTCCTACTTTTCCTTAGTAAATCTTCACATTATAATGATTATTATTATATCTTTTCTTTATGCATACTTTAACAAGCTTCACTAAGATTTAGGTAAATTTTATTTTATTTTTCTTAGCATTTCTCCTTCTCTGGTTATTTACTATCCTTGGAAGGTTTGTAAACATATTTTAATAAGTTTGTCTAATCCTTGAACTCCAAATCTATTCATTTTCTGACCATTAATTTTTACTTAGTTATACAGACTTTTCTTATTCTTTCAAGTTTATAAAAGTTTAACCTTTCTTTGACTATGAGAAATCTTAATTCAAATTCTTTTTTTCCAAGTAAATGCTCAATCTTAGCTGTACCTTGGAAATTATTGCTTAAATATCAGTCAAACGAATATGTGCTTCCTCAATTTATCATTATTAACTCCTGAATTATTTTTAGCATTTGATTACATACATAGCTTCATAGGCTTTAAAAAAAATTTTCACTTGAGAAATTTTAAATTATTTTTTCTCTTTTTAATTTTATAATGAATAAAGCACCAACCTTTCCATAGATAAAACGAATGTTTCCCCATGTTAATGCAGTTAGTCTTATCTTTTAAACTACAACATTGTTTTCCTTTGTTTTGGTTATCCTGGCAAGAAAAACTTTTGTTTTTTTCCTTAAACTGATCCTACCTAGCATTTTGATTATAAGTAGACTATCAAGGCTGGAAATTAGATGCAATAAAGAAATTGTTTTATTCACTCCATAGTTTTAAGAATCTTTTAAAAATATTTTATCTCTTTAGATAGCTTTGTAAATATAATTTTTTTCTTTTGGTTTATTTAATTAAGACTTCAATATTTTAACTTTTATAACAAAAAAAACAACTTAACACCGCTATCTGATTTTTTATATTTCTTTTTTTTAATCATCTGATAGTTTTCTCTTTTTAAAAAGAAAACTGGAAAATGTAACATTAACGAGTCATTTATTGAAATCTGATTGGTTGACTTTCCCATCATTTTGTCCAATTTTTTTAAACAAATGTTTTTAATATTTCTGTTTGAAATAATATTGAAATATCAAAATATTTAATAAACAAAATTGATTTTTAAATCAAAACTTACAAAGCAAATTTTATTTCAGATTGTATTTTGAATCTGTGATTCAAACCTATAAACTTTATAATAAATATATCTATTTTATTATTAACATAATTTTTAAAATTAATTATTATCTTGTGGTAAATAATTGTTCTTTCTTTCAATAAATATAATTCTACTTTTAACTTTTAAAGAAGCATCATGGTAAATATTTCAAAATCAAACTTGTACACAATGATGTTTATTTAGGTTTACCACTCTTTTAAATTATACATCTAGAATTATAAAATTTATATTAATATAACTGATTATAAATAATAAAAATTATTAATCTCTATAGAATTATCTTTTTAAAATTATATATATTAAATCATTTATTGCTATATTATCCAAATTTTATAGATTTAATATTATCTTGATTATAAATTTAAAATTTTGCAATTACACTTTATGTTTTATATGCCATTCTTACCATAAATAGCCCATCAAAAGATTACAATACCCCCTCCACATAAAAGTCAAAATTTTAAATTTATTATTCTCTTTAATACAAATTATCTTAGAATATAGAGAAACAACAAAATTTTTGACTACTGCATCATAAGAAAACACCCAGTTTATCTCCTACTTTAAATACTATTTTTATTGCAATTTTATCAATGATATAATTACAGTTTATTAATAATTCTTAAATAATACTATAGTTCATTCTGCTGGTGGATATGGGATGAAATTCCTTAATAATACCAACAGATAATCAAATTAAAATAAGTTTTTTAACTTCCTCTTGAAAGCAAGTTTAATTCTCTTATCCTTAAAAAAATTATCTTCTGATAGTTACATTGATTCAATTAAATCATTTTCCTGAAAAACAAATTTAATTTTACATTGAATCCTTCTCTCTTCTATTACTCCTCCTTGATGAATATTAGAAAAACCAAATTTATTCATTTGATTAGTGACACATTTCATTTTACACCTAACTTTATCATTAAATAACTTTTTGTAAAATTCTAATGAATTACTTAAAATCAATTCATTGCAGCTAGTCTTCAATTTATAATTAATGTTTTCCTGATAAGGATTTCTCTTTCCACTATTCTTACACTGATCAAATACAATTCTTTTCTGAAATATAGATTTTATTTTGCAATTAATCTTTACCTCCTCTTATCACAAATTCTTGTTTAAAATTAGATAAATTATACAACTTCATTTTTTCATTAATTAATTTCATTTTACCATTACTTTCATTAGCACAAAACCCCATATAATCATACAAAAGATACAAAGTTAAATGATCATACTTACTCCTCATTTTATATTTAACTCCCCAGACAAATGACAAACAACTATTCTTCCATAAATCAATCATAATGGATTTTTCTGGAACAACAATTTTCATTTTACAATGAATTTTATTATTTATCTGCATGATTTTATCAGGCTCCCTTGAATCAAATAATATGTTTTCATGGATAAAGAGCTTCAATTTGCAATTAATTCTATCATTCTCAACTAGTTTTTGATTAAATAAATATTGATCAATGTATACTGTGTGAATGTAAAATATTTTTCATTTTATTTTTGGATCTCGTAAGATTCCTTCCTCGCAATCAAATAAACTATCTGTATTCATTTTCATTCTCAGTTTTATTTTACAAGAAATCATACTATTTAATCTTTCTCTTCTATAACCACCAAAAGTAAGAACTCTATCTTTTCTAAAATTAGTTTCTTTTTCACATACTAATTTCTCTTCTATTAAGAAATTACTTTTATTCTTTAAGATTTTCACCCTTATACTATGTTTATTACTTTCTTTTGGTATCTCTTTTAAATATTCATTTATCCTAGATTCAAATTTATGGCTATCTACTGTTTCACCTTTTACAATACTTATATCCTCATCTAAATTATGTTTCATTTCATCACCATTACCCTTACCTTCTTTAGCAACATCTAATTTTTTTATTCATATCATTCCTCATGTTATATAATCTTTTCTTCATATCATCTCGCATATCATCTACTTTTTTACTAAACCCTGCTATACAATGTAAATTATCTTCTCGTATTTCCTGCATAAATATCATTAACATATTTATGTCAATATTGCTCTTGGAACTCTTAAAACTTACAATGTCCTCTAACTCTTCTTCTTTAGTATCACTCATTTTGCTTAAAATAAATATTTTTTCAACACTTACCTAAAATACTACAAGTTTTATATTATCATGAAAATATTTCTTCATTATGGCATTAAATACCCTTTTCCCGACCATCACCTCACAAACAACAATATTCTAGATTTTAATTGACCCATTTCATAAGTTGTTACTTTAACTCCTCAATTATTATTTTCTTCTCCATCAAGTCATGATCATCCAGGCCATAACACATTAAATATTGAAATTGATTCATGAGAATACTTTCAACCTCATTTATCCACATATTTCAATCATAAAAGAGTACAAGTCATATGTAATTTGCTTTTAATTATGAAATATATAAATTAATATACTAAGATAAATATATCTATTTAACATTATAGATTAACAATATCTACCATCTTACTATAAAAAAGTAATGTCTGTCTTTTTTCAGATGTGGATGGTATGCCAAAAAAATGTTCATCACTACAATTTCTATTTTGTTTTTCTTGTTCAACAATATCTATCTAATCATTTGATACAACAATTAACTCTGCAGGAGTGTTGATTAGGAAATAATCAGGCCATGCAGTTGGGCACCCCTCCTATCTTTGTAACCTTCCCATCTCTTTTTTATTCTAGCCATCTTCATTTGCCTACTCATTTACTCTATACAACACTAGCTCAATATTAAACATACAATATCATTGCAAAAGGGTATACAATTCTTTATGGATCTTGAAACCTTCCATACATAATTTTATAGGATAGACTTTAGGGACGACTACAAGAAAGTGGTTTTAAAATTGAGAAGTATATAAAAAAAAATATTTCCACAAAGGCATTGCTATTGTTAAGATTCTCCCACTACCATCTTATTATGATCATTGGGAAAATCCCCACAACAAACAATGACTATCATAATATTTCCTTTAACTGATAACTTAAATTACCATTTTTATACATTTTTAAAATCTTAAATCAATATACATTAATAAAAAAAGAATTGGTTTTAATTCTGATTCTTTTTCTGTATAGTAATTAATGAAATTATATTAATTTCACACAATTAATGCTATCCTATTATAATCTCAGAAATTATAAGCATTTTTCATTAAAATCCAATCTATCCATTGAATTGATACTTACAAAGCTTTAAAATCACAAGACGGATTTTATTGAGATCCAACAATGTAAGGAAAACATACCAATGTCAACAATAATTACTATAGAACATCTGTTTTAGTATAAATCAAGCTTCATTATACTATTATTATCTACCAAGTCTAACTTACTTAAATATTCTCTTCAATTACTTAACATTAACCTACTATCACTAAATTCTCCAGAGTACAGACTTTCAGATGCATTAGTTAGTAATTGGCCCTATTTAAATGTTATACTAATTAAAATTTATGATGTTACAGATATTTGAATTTAAGTTATAAAATTAGAATGTGACTCTATTGATACATATGTTTTCCATTTTACAGTATTGAACAGAAGTTCTCCGATAAGACCTGCAATTAAAATATAGTAGGTATTATTCCATGTAAATAATGTGTTTTCTTGATGTGATCTTGTGATAGGAATGACTCTTGGACACAATGAGATTAATATTACACAGTTAAATTAATATGTTCTTTTATTTACAATAATAATGATAAACAATAACAAAATATATGTACTGGGTTAAATATTTCATTAATAATAACAAAAAAAAAAATTAACAAAGATCAAACTATTTATGCATAGATAACTTATTTATATTTTATACAGATAATCTTAGTGTTTTAGATATTCAATTACCCTTTCCCTCATTTATATTTCTCTTTTAAAATTGTTAGTTATTGCTTTATTATTGTTTATGATTTTATACTAATCTGCTAGGTACATCATTCATGAAATATTCAATCCCTTCATATTCATTTACATTTAAGTTGAGTTTGTAAATTTTACATTCTATTCATATTACAAAGTGTTTACTGACGTGATAAAAAAAAATAAGTACAATATTTATAAAAAAAATACAGTTAGGATTATTTGTTATGTTACGACAATCATTTCATCTTTTCATTCTACCTCTTACACACATTTTCTCTTATAATATTTGATCTCAGTATTTTATTCAGAGAGTTATTTATGCTAGTAAATATTCCACTATCTATGATTTAATTATTTGTGGACAACTCTGTCCAAACTCAACTAGAAAATCCACACAATCCTTTAAAATTTCATCTTTACCTTTAATGCACAATATTTATTTTAACTTTAGAAAGATGAGTCATTGATTTATTAGCTGTTACCCTAATAGAGAGATAGGGATTTTATTTATTGTGGTGTGTTATTTTGTTAGGTAACCAATTGACTAATGGATTTGCCCCAATTCTACCTTGGCTTTTCTAATAAACATTTATGGTACTTACAGTCATTTTATTATTGAAAATCCTCCTATTTCTTCCTTTAACCTTAACCAAAAAATTACCTTATGGGAAGCATACAATATAATCAACTATAATCAACAACCCATTAAAACCAGCCTAAAAATAACCAACCAAAGACTCATTACACACTTCAAAAGATGGAGTCTGGAACCCAAATTCCTTGACTTCATCATTAAAATAAATCTTAATGCGCTCCCCACGAATTGGTTTCTTTATCACCGAAGAGGTTTTACCAGCATTGACCCTATATGTGGTCTGTGTGCTCGTGAAGATGAAACCATAGACCATATTATACACTGGTGTCCAAGACTTAAAACTCTAAAAGATATAATTATAATCAATTCCAACATAAGACCTGATATGATTTTCTCACTCGAAAATGCCATTCATAATGGGTTTTTTTCAATAATAAGGCTTTCTACCTTTGTCCTTTATTCCATATGGATAGTGAGATGCAAAAGTCTCATGGAATTACCCCCGCCACAAATCATACCATTGTTCTATCAAACGCTCAAAAAAATCAAGAAACGTGACCAGCTCCTTGCCTCCAGTAAAGTCTTTGCTGACACCTGGTCTTTAATTGCTCTTTCCTTTTCCTGATTATCAATTCCCACCTACCCAGCATTATAGAATAGTCATTTATAAAAGAAAATATTCATGTTTATATTAAAAATGCTAATACCATTAAACAAGTTCTTTGAATCTCTTCACTATACATAACCACATAAGAGTATAACATTTTGCTCTCATAATATAATCTAGCCAGATGACATATAGAACATTATATAATCATATTATTGTACAATTTATTCATTTATTTATCCTTTATTAGTATGTAATCATTATTTATTGTTAATAAAAATTTTATTGAAATGAAATTATCTGAGTATTACAAAGATTTGACTCAGCTAATTTTTCAATCAATTCTTCAAGACGCTATTCTATATAGTCTATCCCGGAAATTTGACTCACATTTTATTTCAGTGTAGGGAATATTTAGTATTATACCTCCTATAGTCCACCCTTCTTATGCAAAATCCCCTACATATATCTACCATGATGTCCCAAAACAAATAATCTATTTTATTATTAACATTCAGATGTTCTAACTAACATTTATTTTTAGTAATAAATGAGATTCTAATATGGTTTTACATCACATTCACTCAATCTTGCGATTATTAATCTTATATTTTATAATATATTTGGGGTTTTTTTTCGATCAGAATATATATATAACTTAAATATTATTTCCCGCACACATACTATTTCACATTACAATTCATGAGTATACATTGTATAGCAGGTTGTAAGCATCAAAACCTTATTTATTTATTTTTTCCTTTCACTCATATGCAAATATTAGCATTAGTATTTCTTATTAAAAAAATGAAAAATCTTTATCACTAATAAATGTAAAATTAAAATCCTTTTTACCTTTTTTTTTTTTTCAAAACATTTTTTTTTTCAAATTGTATTTAGCATTACTGTGGTTATCCTGTATGTAGATTTTTGTTCCTAGCGCGCGCTGTGTCTTTCTTTTCTTCATCTTGCTCTATACATGAAAATATAAACGAACAAATTAAGCATACACATGCAATTAACTGAATAAATGTTCACTTAGTTAGTTGCTTGTTCTATGCGCATAATCTGGCTCTCCACGAAAATACTATGAGCAAACGTTTCCTGCTTCTTTTTAGTAAATCTTCACAATAATTATATCTTTTTTTTCAATGCATACTTTAACAAGCTTCACTAAGATTTAGGCAATTTTTTTTTTTTTAACATTACTTCTTCTCTGGTTATTTACTATTCTTGGAAGGTTTTAAACATATTTTAATAAGTTTGTCTAATCCTTGAACTCCAAATCTATTCATTTTCTGACCATTAATTTTTACTTAGTTATACAGACTTTTCTTATTCTTTCAAGTTTATAAAAGTTTAACTTTTCTTTGACTATGAGAAATCTTAATTCAAATGCTTTTTTTTTCAAGTTGATGCTCAATCTTAACGGTACCTTGGAAATTACTGCTTAAATATCAGTCAAACGAATATGTGCTTCTTCAATTTATCATTATTAACTCCTGAATTATTTTTAGTGTTTGATTAAGTCGCTTCATAGGCTTTCTCTTGAGAAATTTTAAATGGTTTTTTCCTTTCTTTTTTTTAAATTTTATAATGAATTTCCATAGATAAAACGAATGTTTCCCTGTGTTAATGCAGTTAGTTTTTTCTTTTTACTACAACATTGTTTTTCCTTTCTCTTGGTTATCATGGCAAGAAAAACAACTTCTGTTTTTTTCTTAAACTGATCCTAGCTAGCATTTTGATTATAAGTAGACTATCAAGGCTGGAAATTAGACCGCAACAAAGAAATTGGTTTATTCACTCCATAGTTTAAGAATTTTTTAAAAATATTTCTTCTCTTTAGATAGCTTTGTAAATATAATTATTTTCTTTCGGTTTATTTAATTAAGTCTTCAATATTTTAACTTTTATAACACGGAAAAAAAAACTTAACACCACTATCTGATTTTTTATATTTCTTTTTTTTTTTTTTAAAAAAAAATCATCTGATAGTTTTCTCTCTTTTTTTTTTTCAAATATTTATTAAACAAGTACAATGTTTACAGTGACAATTATGTATACATGGTAAATTAAAAGGAAAGCTAGAATTACAAACATGAAGAATTACATGATTATAAATAAATATAAGATAGTATTATTCTGGGTAAGAGGTAAACCCGAATATCTGGTCTACTGTTAACACACAAGTAGGCCAATTAAGCTCATCCAACTCATCTAGACAAATTGCCTCACACTATCAAGAGTCACTTAGTCAATCTAGAGTTTGGTCAGATCACCATTGGAAAAATCACTACAACTATGAAGGCTTAGGTATTTATGCTAAATCTGATGTATTCAGTTAAATATTATCCATTTTGATAACATAAAGATCTGAACCTCTGATTATTAACAAAATCACTTTCAGCAATATCTTAGATAGAAGAAACAAAGCATTTTACCAGAAATCATCCTTACAATGCAATCAGAGTCCATGTTTCCTCGAATAATACTTTTGGAGCTAGGAGCATGTCATGGTTTTTAAATTTTATAAGTTTATTCAGAAAGAATTTTCCCTCATGAATTGCATCGGGATTGAAAACCATTTTACAACAAGTAGACCAGAATGCATAGTTGATAAATAATGACAGCCTAATAGTAGGGATGGATCTTGTCTTAATACTATCTCTAAGAAAGATAACAAGGTAAAAATTCACTTTAAGGTTATCACCAATAATCCTTCTAGACCACCAGAGTCCATGGCACGAGTAAATCAGATGGTCAAATGTTTTCTCATGAGTCTGGCAGAGGGGGCAGATTGGGTCAATTTTGTTAATGCCTCGCCTATGGAAGAGAAACCAATTAGTGCTAATGGCATTTAAATTTATCTTAATAATGAAATCAAAGAATTTCAGTTCCATAGCCCAACACCTGAAGAGGGAGATGATCTTATTAGTGGTTAGGGCAAGTAGTGGTGTTATGGGAATTGTGATAGGGTGAATGAGACTATGTGCTTGCCAAATATTAATCCTGTTATCAAATGTATCATTCATAATTACCATGTAGCTTTTGATCAAATCAATCGTGACATCAAGGAAATTCTTGATTCTAGGAGGGGGTCTATCTGTCAGGATAACTGGAAAAATGACTTGCTCATATCCAAATGATTTGATAAGCATGGTGATAAAATTAAATATCTTTTGAATATGAATGGATTCAATAGCATGATAAGAAAGTCCATTATACTTCCGGTGAAGTTGCATCCTGTTAATGCTAACTGCAACAACTTTACCTCCCCAGAAAAGTTGGGATGCAAGAGAATTAATTTTATTGATAAAAGTCTTAGTGATCCTCATGATGGTCATGTAATAACTGAGCTTGGCCATGATCTTCATATTGAGAAGCATTACTTTACCATGTAAGGAAAGGTAGACTTTAGATAGACATTTAGTAAGTCTTTCCATTGAGGGCAGAATGTGATTTTAAATATCTTTGGACATTTGGAAGTATGTTTCGGATATCTCAAAGCCCAAAAACTTTTGAGGGTTGGCTGTAAATTTGGATACAATCTTCTGACCTGAAGATACCTTCCATATAGCTGATTTCAATGGGTTGATGGTGAGACTATAGTCAGCTGTGTATTTATCCAATATGGAATATAACTGAGGTAAATAGGTTGTTGAAGGGAGGAAGATGATTATGTCATCCATAAGAGCCATTAATAGCATGCATTTTGAAAACATGAAAATATGGGTTTAAGAATAAACTCTACATATACATTGAAACATGTTAAACACATACAAACTTATATATATATATATATATAATGGTAGATACAAACTTATATATATATATATATATAATGGTAGAATATTATAGTTCGTATAAATATTTAATACTCATAGAGATTAAGCTCCCAGCATTTGCTATATATAATTGATATGTCTTTTAGTCTAAGTTCATTAGCTTTGACAAAGAGAAAATCAATGATTCTTTCTGTCACATTATATGAGTGAGTGACTAAAATAATAACAACCAGAGCATGGAATCTCAAATCAGCTGAGCTCTTTATGGCAGCTTTTCTTCAAAACCTAAAATTTAAGAGCTACTACAAACATCTTTTTCATGTAAAGCTTGTCTCTCTTGATGTTATTAATGTAATCGCTGACCCATATAATAATGAGTTTGTAGATAATAACAATTATTTCAGTTTTTGCAGAAGCTAATATAATTTTTAATGGCTAAAAGACATAATTATATATTGTCACTATTCTGAGTTTAAAACTCTTTATATTATTGCCTGGTTTTGTTTTGCCTGTTTAATAACCAGTTGTAAGCAAGCACAAGAAATGGTGATAATGTGATGTTTATTGGCTTATACATAAAGTCATATGTACATTCTGATAAATGCAATATGTAAAATAATTTCTAATTATTTTTGTATATCACAGATAACTAAATTTGTGGATATGGTGATTTGTCAGAGTGGGAGATGGAGATCTGCTGTATGTAAAAAAACATAGTTTTTAAATATTATCTCTGGATTTCTGCAGATCTCTGCAAGCAAATTGTCAATACCAGTAATCTGCCATATAAATAAATTAGAATTTATCTTATAGGTTTTTCATGTTGTTGTAACTACAACTACTATAATAGTGATACTTCAGTTGGATCTCAATTGACCTCATTTGGATAGTATGAAAGGACAGCAGCTATTTCCAGAGACACTAATAAAAATAACTGACTGCAAATCATCTAAAATGTATTTGAGCTGTTAATCTTTTTTGTTTGATTCAAAATTTAGATCAGGTTAAGAAGAGAAATAATTAATACACAATTTTTTTTTTGTTTTTAATTGAGAGATTTTTAGTTTTCAGTATGGATATAATGTTGGTTGTTCAATCTCATATTGTTCTCTGTTAGTGTTTAGTACATCTCAGTAAAAACTTGCTATTGAAAAAATTCTACAATATTATTTCAAATTTAAAAGTAAATGTTGATGATTACGATTAATGTTTCATTGCATTAATATGTTCATCTCATATAAATAAAAATAACAGAAATAACTTATTCTTGGGATTTCATAAAAATTTGAATCTGAAACTGGAAGAACAGTGTGATAACTCATGGAATATCATTACCAGGCACACTATGGAGGACAGAATATATAATTAATGTAATGAATTGCTTATGTCTGCGTAAAATGTATTACAAACCTAACAAAAGTTTCTTATGAACCAAGGAAAAACATCAATTCATTGAACTTTGATAAAACATTACTATGTTTTTTATTGGTGATGAAATAGTTTTATTATTACAATGCATTGAAATGTAAATGATTTTTTCAGTTGTTTTTAAGCAAAATACAAAATTCCAATCACATATATTATTATTGTGAAAACAATTGATGTATTATTTGTACTTTTTTTTTTAAGTGTCATAGCATTGGCCAGGTCGCGAACCCGCAACCCGGGCAACTGCCTGCAAGTGCAAGGCAGTCGCGCTGACCTCTCGTCCACCAATGTAAGACTATTTGTACTTTTGACTCTCTATATGTTAACAAATAAATTTTATCTATTTTTTTTTTAAGTTCAATTTTATTAAAAGTAATTATTGTAAAAATAAATTTGGTTATAAAAATATTTGAATGTGATGAGTAAAAAAAAGCTACTTATGTGCATGTGGATTTTTTAAAATGGAGTATGTTAGAGAAGAGTACACCATTTTGAAAGTATATCAAGAAAAGTAAATTTACTGTAATAACATTAATATATCTAAATAAAATTGAGATTTATTTATAAGCTGTAAATACTAAAAGTAAATCTATACAATCACTTTAAGAACATTAAATATTGGTAAAATTACCAAGTTCTAAAAACCGATCTGTAATGCTCAACAAACAGGCACCTGTAGGAATTTTAAGGGTTGAGATATATTCGAATTTATCAAAAAGAACTGGTTTCAAGAATATAAATTGTTGATCATTGGTAGTATTTTATTAGTGTTTTCTTCTTAAGCTTTTCCCATATGTGTGTGAACTGATAAAATGTTATAATAGCATTTATTTAATATGTAATAATTTCTAGACTATGATGTTAATTTCTAGCACTCAACCAACTCTCTCTAGCAAGTCATTTCAACTGATATTTAAGGGATTTCAAACATAGCAAGAATAGAAAATGATAGTCACAAGCTTCAATATTATTTAACAAAGACTTAATTTATGTCGTGATTTTATTTAGCCTTAAGAAATCTTCACATTGTAGAATATAGGAGTATTCATTTTAATGTCTATAAGTTTCCAATTAATTACAAATATATAATGGAATATTAAACAACTTTTATATTAAATAATGAAGTCTGCAACCATATGTATTACTAAAGGCTTGATTTTAGATAGCTTTAATCATTTTTCATAAGTTATATATTGACATATTCATTTTAATATGCCTGTAAATTTTGTAAATATTTAAAAGAATATTAATTATCCACATTAAATAATGTTGAACCTTGCAAATGTTGTCTACACTACTATTTTATAATATTTTATGAAGCAGATGAAAGTTGTTAAATTTTCATCTCCATGAGGTAATTAAGATTTGATTTTTACCTCATACAACCAATAATATAATTAGCGGTTAAAAGGTTAATTTAATTAAACGAAGGTATTAAAAATTAACATTGCTTTATATATCGGTGTGTTTGGATAGGATAAGTATTTGTATAAGTTTGAAACTAGATGTCCTGAAACATATTTTAAAAAAGTATTGCTTTTAAAATTAAAATAAAAATTAGATTAATAAATTTTTTTATCAATATAAATTAACAGTTATTTATAAACTGAAAATGATATGAGAATAACATTATTCTAGAATATAAGAAGTTTAATACAAACACATATATACATAAAATTATATCCTTATATATATACAACCACTTCTATTCTCAGTTGTTTTCAACAACATAGAAGGCTGTTACTTTTTTTTTGTTTCATATGTTAAATGCATTGATTGGGAAGCAAACTCGGGCCAGCTGCTTAGAAGGCAGCTATGTAACCGCTAGGCCACCAACGCTTGACAAGGCTGTTACTTTTGTTTTCTATTTAAAATAGAATTGCAAATTAATCAGCCTTAGGCTGATAAATAGTTTCAATTTTTCAAATTTCTTTGTCAGTAAGAAGGCAGTATGAGTAACATTTATATAACTATTATAAACCTCAATAAACAGTATTTGTGCATTATATTTTATTCAATTTTATCGATAGACTTAAGTTCATTTATTGTTCATATTTGATATCAAATAATGTTATTCTGATAAGTTAGAAAACATTTATTTCAATATATATCTAATATTTGAAATACAGGAATTCTTCATATACCTGGAACTTAATTGTAAATATAGGAGATTTGAACACAGTCTTTCAAGCAACCTTCAACTATCAACACTATCTCATACCACTGATACACCTGACCACTCACATATAGAAAAGATAAATAATCATCAATATATGTATTTAATGAACCAGCACTCATCAGTTCGTCCAGATCATCATCTCCCACACATATCTATAATCAGTGCTCAGTTTATATTAAGATAGCAAATCTTCATACTTTAATAGACAGGTTTCAATCTGCTCCAACATCCAACTCTTCAGCCATCCATATTATTGAAAATCTGATGATAGAATGTCCAAATCCCATACTGATGCTAATTTTATTGTTATGCCCATGTTGACATCAAGTCACTCTGACTCCTCATACATAGGATCTTATCCATTTAAATGCATAGAAGAGGTATGGGCAGGATGCAGGCTTAATGTGTAATATTTGAAATATAGGCATTATTCATATACCTGGAGCTTAATTTTAAATATAGGGATTTGAACACAGACTTTCAAGCACCCTTCAACTATCCACACTATATCACTGATACATGTGTGGGGTCATGTGTATCAGTGTATGAGATAGGGTGGATAGTTGAATGGTGCTTGAAAATCTGTGTTCATCTATAAAGTGATCTAAATTTTTGCACTAATGAATGGTTGCAATATTATAATGACATATGAATTGATAAAAACTAAAAAAAAAATTTGAAAAGATTTCAACAGTGCACAGTTTATGGTCTTTAATTTGCAAAAGAGTCATGCAATGGCAAGCATCAAGCTATCAATAGGGGTATAGAGACTCAATCGATCAGCAATGTATGCATAATGAGAGAGGATTGTCTAAGTTGAGATGAGGAATGCATTGATAAAAAACAAAAACCATGAACACTATATATATTAAAGGAAATATAGCTCATTATATAAAATTAAAGCAATATTTTTTGTAAAAAACTCATAAAAGAGCAAAAACTTCTCCAGATTCTACTCATAGAGAAACAATTAAGAAGAAGGCAGTTCTCAAAAGTCTTGCAAATTGCCAAGCAATAAAAAATTGATCAGTTTTTTATCTTCATTTTACCTGTTAGTTAAAAATAACTGAACTCTTATTTACAGTTTATTGTTGGAATCACACCTGAATTGCATATTGACTCTCTGTATGAAACAAAAGTACCAAGATTCTTGGAAAATAATTTTAATATAAATTCAAACACCAGATCATAAGCATGGAAGACTGAGGGATTACTCTTACACTTCATGACTTTTCCAAAGCATTATATTCTGAAACAAATATAATGAGAAGTAGATTACCAATGGCAATGTTAGATCATTGTCATATCCATCTATTTGCCTTCTTTCCCACTTATTGTTTATGACTTTCAGGAAGAGCTTCATTTAAAAATTTCAACTTCATGAACTTTCATTAGCATTTTTCTCTTTCACACACATAAAATCACATACATATATAATTCATTACCTTCAAAAATATGTCCCCATCCTGTTACTGTTACTAAGCTTCCAGATGGTATATCACTTTCTGGTAAGCAAATTGATTGGACCCATTCAGTGTATGTGATGGCTCTACGCAGCTTTAGTAATGCTATATCATTAACTTTTGTGGCTGGGTTGTAATATTCATGTTTAATTATTCTCAAAATATCATGGATAACTTCTGTGTACTCATTTTTATAACGCTCATGTTCTCCCACAATTACTTGTAGATTACTAAAACTTTTACTAAAAAACAGAAAAATTTAATTAAAAATAAAAGGGAGTCTACTTATTGTATATAAGTACATAAAACTAATTAAGAAAAAAAAATATTGTTGAAAATTAGACTGATAAAGAGAGATGAATAGATATAAATATAGATAAAAATATGGTGAATGTATGGATATATAGATTTATATATAAGCAAATAAAAATATATAATCAAATAGATAGATAGACAGATATGAAGTTTGATAGATTATAAAAAATAGGAGGATATAAAAATAATTTAATTTTTTTTAATTAAAAAACAAAATTAAAAGGAGAGTAAGTAGATAGATTAATCTATGAATATATATATATATATATATATAGTATATAGAGCTCACAAAATAAGCTCTTAACAAGCTTTGAGAATCAGTGAAGTGCCAGGATATTCAAGCATTAGATTAAAAATACCAAGACAAGCCCGGTACTTTATCTAATGTAAAACTATTGAGTAGAAAATTTTGCAAGCTCTATATATAACGTTTGTAATTACAAGCTTATTAAATTAAGTCATGTGACATCTGACTTGATTTTTTATCATATATATATATATATATTCATAGTATATATATATTAAAACCATGACATCAACTTGAATGAAATGCATATTCTGGCAAAAAATTGAACAATATGATTCAGAGACTGCTGAGGGAAGCTATAAAAGGCCTAAAAACATAAATGGAAAGTGTAAATTGAAGACAATTAACAATACTTGGAAAAAGCTATTGGAGAATAAAATATTTTTTAAAACTTATCAACCAATAGAATTTAAGAATGTGGAGAAAATAAAAGAAAAAAAAAGGATTTTAAATCTCACAACATACATTCTTATGATATGAGAAAGAAGCTCTGAGGAATATAATTAAGTGCTGATTTAGTATGTTCTCATGGCAATTTTTGATTTATAAGAACCACCCAAAACCCATGCTCATACATCCAAGTGATAAATGACATCGATCAATCTACATGTGGTTGCGACCTAACCATTCATTAGAAAATCACTATTTTCATCAATAATAATAATAATAAGCAATTTTTATACAGTTATACTTTATCTAATCACATGACTAAAAAATTAAAATTAAAATTTCACAATTTTCAGTGGTAATTGTAAAATTAAAACAATTTTTATACAGTTATATTTTATATAATCACATGAGTAAAAACATACACAAATGTTTTAAATTAACATACATTATTGCAATTTACATCAATATTTCAAAAATCAAAAGGCAATTTACATTTGCAATTTCAAAAATCAAAAGCCAATGTTTGCTAGTTTAATTTAATTTTTGCAAATATTTTAAATTAACATAAGTTACGCAATTTACATCAATGTTTGAAAAATCAAAAGCCAATATTTGTTAATTCATTGCAATTTACATCAATATTTCAAACAGGAAATTTACATTTACCATTTCAAAAATCAAAAGCCAATGTTTGCTAGTTTAATTTAATTTTTGCAAATATTTTAAATTTCCATATGTTATTGGAATTTACATCAATATTTCAAAACTCACAAGGCAATTTGTTTGCTAGTTTATTAAGCAATCTACTCATGACAATTCCTTACCACAATTTACATTAGTATTTCAAAAAATCAAAAGGCAATTTATGTTTGCTATTTCAAAAATCAAAAGCCAAAATTTTCTAGTTTAATTTAAGTTTTGCAAATATTTTGAATTAACAAATGCTATTGCAATTTACATCAATATTACAAAAATCAAAAGGCAATTTATGTTTGCTAGTTGAACATTCCTTATTAGTGAATGGCAATACATATAGAGAGTTTTGCCTGTTTTAATAACAGTTATAAACAAGCATAAGAAATGGTGATCATGTGATGTTTATTGGCTTAAAACCAATCCTGCCTAATAGGATAGTAGTGGCTATGTTTATTAAAGAGCCAAAGTCACCAAAATGTATAGGTACTGAATTGAGTTCAGACCTATATAACTACATAAGCTAATAAGCTTGTATTAAAAATATTATAGTGTTTTCAATTTGAGACTCATAGTTTTTTAGTTAAATGGAGATAAAAGATGGCTTTTGGAGGGTTGAATTAGATTCTAAGATCTAGGAGCAGTGCTCTCAGATCCAAGAATCCTCACTGTGGAAGGTCACAAGCCAGAAACTAATCTGGGGATATTGGATGAGTAGGCACTAGATGGGAATTTTATACACAAGCCTTCTGGCATCCATTGATTACTCTGGCTTGCAGTGAGTGGCAATATGTATAGAGAGTTTTGCTATTAATATATGGTAGATCTAAATTGGGTTCAATCCTATAAGGCTATGTGAGTTAGATAGCTGGATTTAAAGACATTTTTATGTCTGAAAATTTCAGATTTTCTATTCAATAGTTATGTATTGGGTTTTGAGTTGATATTTTAGATCTAGTGTCTAAATGTTCTAGCTCCTCACTGAGGTGAACCAAAAGCTCAAAACCAATTGGTGTGGAAATAGGAATATTCTAGATAAATTTTAAATATTTTTCTCTTGCTGCACTTATCAATAAGAGTTTGAGCTATTGGTATGTTCATTATATTCCATACTTGTAAATACA
The DNA here is from genome assembly GCA_028023455.1 of Epiperipatus broadwayi. Taxonomy (NCBI): domain Eukaryota; kingdom Metazoa; phylum Onychophora; class Udeonychophora; order Euonychophora; family Peripatidae; genus Epiperipatus; species Epiperipatus broadwayi. The sequence continues at coordinate 5,063,155 of JAQFVV010006265.1, read as the reverse complement.
AGCTTATAAAAGCAATGCCACACAATATATGACTTGCTTTATTGATGATTATTAAATCAACTAAGATTATTCTTCAGCATATCTCATTATTGTTGCTATAATAAAATATTCATGTACTTTGCCTCTAAATAACATACAAAACATGGGAATTTAGATTATTTTGAAATTCTCAAATCAATATTAGACCCAGTAAATAATCAAAAAATATTATGTTTATGCCAAGTTGATATAATAACACTCTGACATTGTATACTGATAATGATTATGAACACTATTCATCCATTTATTTAGATACAAAATGGTGTTATTAATTTACACATATGTATATATAAGATGGTGGATGTTATTTTAAATTTTAATCTGGCTTAGCACAAAAGGTACACCTTGGTGATAATTTATCTTTTTCACATGTCTTTGATCATGTGCTTCAGTAATTTATGATGGATTTGTATTTAATAAATATATATACATAAAGTTTGGGGTTTCTCTAGAAATAATGTCTATATGAAATTGAATTGTAACATGTGATATATGGACTGCTTGATAAAGTGTATGTTTCTAAATGTACTTATTTTTGGACTGATGAATTGTTGTGAAAGAATTGCAAATATGATATAACTCACTGAATGCATCAGTTATTTTCTGTTCAGTTATATATAATCTGAGTTATTTTTTATTATTTACATGAATTAACTATGACAAATTAATAAGAACTTATACAAAAATATATTCCATATTGTTTATAAATATGCACCTCTAAAAACATTACTAATAAGATATATGGCTACAAATATGTAATTAAACTTTTGTATTGCATTTTAGTATATTTATTTGTATTATTTTAATTTCCATTTTTTCATGGTGAATAAAAATATTTTATTTATTTTTTATAGCTTTTTGTTTAATTTTGTCCTAATATATTATTATAATACTGGTTTGTTTGATTGCACTTAATTTCTTTATTCATTATTATTTTGCACTATTAGAAATGATATTTTATTGAGAATTATTTAACAAATAATAGAGGAAAGTTTGGATTGAAATCACTGCCAAATTGCTAAATGACTAGTGATGCTTTCCTCATATGGTTAGCACAGGCTGTCTCTGTTTAGTTCCATTCAAAAGATTTTTGAAATTATCTGAATTTATAGCTCATAATGCAGATGATTTTAAAACTAAAGAATTAATAAACTTTATGAATATGTAAATACTACAGAATTAAATTTCCCTTTCACAAGTGATATTAGTGTCTTAATCTTGAGTAAACTTTCTATCTGTGTATTTATAGAAATAACTTTTTTGATGAATACAATTAAAAATCATGCTTGGATATGCTTATGAATAAACAACTTACCCTATGATGCAATGAGCTGCAGTCAGAATCCAGTATTTGCTTATAATAACACCACCACAAATATGTCTCTCACCTGACTTCTCAACAATTGATACCTGAAAAAATACATTTTATATTCATGTTAAGTGAATGATGCTAGAAATGTAATATTTTATTATTTTATATTTGTTTTTTTTTATTCATATATTTTTTTTAAAAAAATAATCTTCAACATTTATAAAAGTGCTTCTTGAAAAGTAATAATAATCCAAACTGACCACTTTTTTTTTTTTTTTCAAATGCAATTTATCCATTCTACGTTGAACACTTTTTAGCAAAAAAAAAAAACTTTTATTGCACATATATGCATATATAATCTTATGTTTTTACTGTTCTGCAGTTTTCTTCAGAGCTATGACATAATGTACAAAATAAAATACATAACCATACAAATAATACTATAAAAAATGTAAACAATAAAAATAAAACATAAAATATAACAAAACATAATAGGACTGAAATAAATATAAATATAATCAAATCCAAATAAAATAATCCAAATAATATAAAATAAAATATACAATATAAATATAAAATAAATATAAATTATACATGTGTATTTCTGACTGTTTACATACATATTCATGAACAACTACTAATTTGAATACATTATTCATTTTTATTATTTTTAATAATCTCCTAATTACTTCTATCCCTATATATTAAATTTCTTTTATCATCCCCTCTTACATACTTTAATGCAATCTTTATATATATAATTTCTTTTTTATTTTGCTACAGCTTCGACTATCTTGCAGTCTTCTATTCCTCATACTGTAAGCTTAAATTTTAGTTTTATTAGTTCCATGCTGTAAGCTTAAATTTTAGTTTTATTAGTTCCATGCTAAAAAGTGTTTAAAATAGATTGGATAAATTGCATTTATAATAATTATCCAGTAATTTATTATTACTTGATTTATAAGCCTTTATTTAAATAAAGTAAATTGGATTGTTATCACTTATAAAGCATGTGCTATTTGAGTAACACAAGCTTTGTCATGCCAGATAATAACTTAAAACTTTTATCAGTGATTTTGGAAATGTGTTAGCTTGCAAAAATAGGTGGGGTTTTTTTTTTTTTCATTTTTTTTTTTTTTACAATTCAGCATATGAAAATCCTGGCTAACATGTTGATTATTGGTAGATAAATCAAGGATAAAACAAAATTAAAAACACAAGAGAAAACATTTTTTATTCTGCAACTAACTATATATATATATAAGAGTAGTTTTTTCCTCTCATTTTCTTTTTTTTATATATAAAATAGATATGATGTAGAGCTCATAAGCTTACTGTCAGAAATTTAAAACTGTTTAACCATATACATGTAAACTGTAATGGTCATTAACTGTGTGCCTGGAATGCTGTAGGAAAAATACTACAAAAGTTAAACCTATCATTTATTTAGCAGCTATTTAAATGTAATTGGACATCTTCAGTTTTTTTTACAAACTAGAAAGATGACTGAGACTAAGTTTAAACTCCAATCTCCTCTAAAAGTGTATCATTTTATTTTGGCTTTAATTATTTTAAAAACTAAGCACCATAATATTAACCTATCAAAACTATAAGAAAGTATTAGTTTTCTCTTAGCTATGCTTCTTCTTTTTTTAGATTTTCTTTTGTATATCTTCTTTAATCCCATCAGTATTACATCTTGCAAATTACTTCTAGCATAGATCAAGAAATCATGAACATCTCTGACTTACATATTGAATGAAACTACTTCCAGAAAAAAAAAAAAACATTAAACGAGGATATTAGTTTATCAAATATAGCAAGCTATATAAAATTTCATTATTGAGTTACTATTCAATATATTACACCCCAAATTCATATGCCAAAAATGTAGTAACTTTCCAAATGCTTTCTTTTATTTTTATATCAATTTTCACAATGGTATTACTTATTCACTATACTTAGATTTGAATAAGTTTGATCTATCAGACTATTATGCTTATATATTATCTCTTTCTTTGAATAATTCATTTTCAAAAACTAATTATCTGGTTTTTAATAGTATCTAAATAAATAATTAAACTATTAAGTTCTTCTTTATAAATTCATTATAATAACAATTGTTTACATGACTCTAATGTAACACTAACAACGTTGTGAGCATATAAAACATACTTATAAATTTCACACATACTTGTATAAGTTTGTAAGTTAGGTACAATATTTTAGAAATGAATTTTCTTTCGTGATTTCATAAATTCTCTAAATACTAAAATAATCTCATACTTCATAACTTCTAAAAATCTTTTCAATAGCGTTGATGCATGAGTAAGAATTGCCTTTTTGCAATATAAATTTTAGCAAAACCTCTCCGCTCTTCTATGAAATAAAATTTATAAATTGAAAAACACTTTTTCATAGTGCTTTCATAAGAAAACATTTTAAATATGGCTTTAGTCGTTTGATGTGTTTGGTAAATACCTTATGCATTTATTAATTTATTTTTATAAAATAAACTTGAATAGTTAAACACATGCTAAAATAAAACAAATTAAGGTTTACAAAATAATATTTGAAACAATAATTAAATAATGCCTTAAACCAAAAACATTTATTTAGTATATTTAAAATTTTTAATTTTTTATTTCAAAAGTTTTTATATATATTTTTTGGACAATCCTGAAAAATTGCTGGTAGAGATAGGAAATATTTGCAAATAAGATAATTTTAAAATATCTATGTATTTTTCTTAGATTTAAAAAATTTACCATCACCTCACATACATGCACAAACATTGCACTATCTCCCTTTCCTTCTCAATTCAGCTCTGATATTATATAAGTAATTATACTTCTAGTTTACTTACTTAAAATATATTAACAGCCAGAGTATAATTCTCTGGAATGATTTGCTTCTGAGCTCCACTCTGCATAGTAATGAAAAAAAACATTCCCGCCTGTCCCCATTATCCTGTCTGAAGTACAATAGTTGAAAAACTTGGCATAACTCTTAGGTTTCTTTACCAATATTTAGATCAACTTTAAACAATATATCAATAATTAATTAAAAATACTTTATTTGAAAATCTATTCTAAATCTCTCATGCATAAACTTATTTATGTTTTTTATTAAGAAAGTTATATTTCTTCAGTAATAAAATATTTACAATATGCAATTTTTTATTTGTGTTATTCCACTATTAATACCTACAATCTATTATATAAACAGGGAAAACTCTCTATACATATTGGAACTCAGTGCAAGCCAGAGTAATCAATGGATGTCAGAAGTCTGAGTGGCAATATATTGTGCCATTACAATTTAGTTCTTAGCTAAATTTGTAGTAATGTGCATGAAAGAAAATGTGGAACAAAAATCATCATCACATTTTCATATAGTAAAGGAAACTGTAGGGCACCCAAGTTTAAACCCTACAAGATCCAGTTCTAAAAGCTTAAGACAGAAAGAGAGTGGGGCAACAGTTATATTCTTTATTTGTTTGTGTGTTTATAAAAAACTCAAAAAGAGTAGTACACGCAGTCAATTATTCAGTATTTAATTTTTTTTTGTTAAAAAAGAAAGTTATAAGGCATATGTATAGGCAGTGTGTGTTATAAAAGCTATTTAGTTAGTCACTTTTAAATTACACATATTAACTTTCTTTAAAACTAACCTACACTTGCTAAATTTTAATATCTTATTCTGTTTCTATTTTACTTTTCTATAATTGTAATTTGAATTGAAAAAGTTACAGATTTAATTTTAAATATTAGGGTTATAATTACTAATCTAGCAATTAGATTATTTTAATGTCAGTTTATAGATGATTTGAATGATGGGATGTGTGTACATTACATAAATAAATGTATATTTTATTACATATTGAAAAGAAAAGAAGAAAGTCTGTTAATTTATTTTTTTGTCTGAGTCAACAATTTTATCTTATAAATGATTGTTTGTCATTTTGGAGTTTAAGCTTGGTGAGAACTCTAATTTTGAAATTGTCTCATCCTAAGATCAAAAGAAAGAAGCTCCGATTTTAGGTGTTACAGATATACATGAGGAAAAGGGATTAAGACTATTTTTTTTCTTCAAGACAAAAGTTTGTCTGAAACCAGGTGTGTGGGTTTTTTTTTAATATTCCTAAAAAAGATTGCACTCTCCAGCTAAAAATAAATTGGTCAAAAATAGAAATAAAAAAATCGGATATAAAAGCGGTCTGAAAATCAGTTGGTAGGAGAGCAGACTTTTAAAAATATTGAAGAGAATGAGACAAGCATTTCAACTCTACAAAAATTCCCAATTTCAAGTCATTTTTTTTTTATATATTGAATTTTTGGAGGTTAAAGATATAAGAATGGTGGAGTAGAAATTTTTTATATATGTCTCATCTTTTACTTGACCATTGTGGAGCCACAGATCATATAGCAAAGAAAGAGCCTTGTCTAAATTAAAAAGAAAAATAATATTCTACACCTTTCAACTGACCGAGAGAAATAAGATGTTTTTAAATAGAAAGAAGAAAACATTCACCCGCATTTGAAGGTGATCAGGAAAAAAGAGTAATCTATTGATAAATATTAAATCATAAAGTCCAATTAAATGTTCCAGTAACTGAGTTTAAATCCAAGAAAAATTATAAATGTGAAAACAACTGCTGTACTTCATCCATTAAAAGGATCATACTTGACAGGAAGAAAAGAAAAGTTAATATAATGATTTCCAAATTGTCCACTAAAGCAAATAACCTCAATAGAATCATCATCATCAAATAATTATACACCTCAAGAAAGAAATTGTTCCAAAGAAAAGCAGAAATGGTAAATGCAAAAGTATAGACATTAAACAAGCTAAATTTGAATTATTGGAAGTTGCTACAAAGAATAGAACTGGTAATATAAATTTTTCTTTTATATATTTTCTTTATGATATCAGAGTCTTAATAAAATTTTAGCAATAAAGTGGTATATTTTATTCAAAGAACTTTTAAAGACAATTCAGATCGATTAAAACCAAGAATTTCTTACTAATGATAACCTTAAGCTTCATTAATGATTTTGTATGTACCAAAATTATGATTATTTATTAATTTACAGTTATGAAATATTATTAATGTGTAAAATAATTTTTTTTTGTATTATTATTTTGGTTTTAAATAATATTTTGGTTTTTACGGGATAAACACACACCTACATAATAATACTTTACCTGTGTATAATTGCGAGTGAATGTGAAGAAATAAGCAGAATTAAAATATTAAATTATTTTGTTTTAAGAAAGTATAGGTTTCAGAGTGTAGAAGGGAGGGGGATAGAAAGAGGAGTGAGAATCTTAAGCAAATTTGACATCCAATTAATATACATTATACCAGTTACGGGAAAGGGGGAAGAATTTAAAAATTACTGTTATGATTTTAAAACAGTCGATTATGATTATTGTTGTTATTGTTAATATCAATTTTCATGTAGATATAGAAATTTTTATGTATATGTTAGAAATGCAGTAATAAATATTAGTTTATTTTATTAAACGAGGCGTATATATTTCATTAAGAGTAGTCTTTATTAAGTATGATCATTCATCATCAAGGTGAATATTAGCTATTTAAGTTCCAATTAGATATACTAAAATTAAGCAATGATTATGAATTTCTTTATAAAAATTAGGTTTATGATTAGGCTTAGTCCTAAAGCTGTGGTTGAAACCATTATCGTTATCATTATCGTCATCATCATCATCAACGTTTTAATTAATGAGCTAGATAAATGTTTAAAGACCATAAATAAATATTGATTTCATAATATTTAGTGATTTTTGAATAATTATCATAACCACCATCCCATCATCTATTTCATGCAAGGATGAGTGAATTGCCATCCTAAATTAATATAATCTGAGCTAGTAAAACTTCTGTCTAATGAATTTTATATACTCCACTTTAGTTTAAGGATGATTTATGTTTACCTAAACATTAGTGCATACAGTGATATGGATCTAAAAGCAAAATCCTCCATTTTTATTAGAAATAAAGTACCAAAAAGGGATTCAAGCCTGGTACATGTGAAAGGGTTATAAAATATAACTTTGTCTAGGTCCAGCTAACCTAGTGGCACCCTGATAGACCATATTCACTTGTTGTTCACTTAGATATGTACTTGAGATCCAACCAAGAGATAAGAGTGAGTAAAATCTACTGTTGGATATATTGAGAGATATTTGATTGAGTTACCAGTGTACTCACTCACTTGATTTCCATATACCTGAGTTATGATAATTTGTTCTTAATAATTTGTTTATAGTTTCTACTTGTTTATTGATGATACAATGCCTGCTTAACCAAGATTTGAAATAGGCCAGACACCTTAAATGACTAGTCTCCAGGCATTATCATCTCTAATTAGTGAGATTATGATATCTTTAAAAATCTAATTATAGAAATATGTTTCATTTATTCCTATTCATCATTTTAATATGTATTTACTATTATAGCTACTATCCAGGAGTATGTTTCATTTAATCCAATGATATTTTTGGATGTTATGATCTTATATATTATAGACTACTCAGGTATGGTAATATTTATATTTAATTCCTTTGTCTACCTTTATTTATTTTATTTGGATCTATGAACATCCTTTTATTTATGATACAATATATAGAGAGTTTTGCCTGTTTTAATAACAGTTATAAACAAGCATAGGAAATGGAATCATGCAATGTTTATTGGCTTAAAACCAATACTGCCTAATAGGATAGTGGTGGCTATGGTTATTAAAAAACCAAAGTCACCAAAATGTATAGGAACTGAACTGAGTTCAGACCTATATGACTATATAAGATAATGAGCTGTTTTCAATTTAAGAGTCATAGTTTTGTAGTTAAGTAGAGATAAAATGTGGCTGCTGGAGGGTTGCATTAGATCCTAAGATCTAGGTGCAGTGTTGTCAAATCCAAGGCTCCTCACTGATGAAGACCACAAGCCAGAAACAAGTCTGGGGATATTGGATGAGTAGGCACTAGTGGGGATTTTATGCACTAGCCTTCTGGCATCCATTGATTACTCTGGCTTGCACTGAGTGGCAATATGTATAGAGAGTTTTGCCTCTTTTAATAACAGTTATAAGCAAGCATAGGTAATGGTGATCATGTGATATTTATTGGCTTAAAATCAATCCTGCAGAATAGGATAGTGGTAGCTATGGTTATCCAAGAACCAAAGTCACCAAAATGTATAGGTACTGAAGTGAGTTCAGACCAATATGACTATATAAGCTAATGAGCTTGGATTGAAAATATTACAGTGTTTTTAATTTAAGACTCATAGTTTTTGTTTTAATAACAGTTATATGCAAGCGTAGGAAATGGTGATCATGTAATGTTTATTGGCTTAAAATCTATTATATATATAGTTCATTTTTTAAATATTTTTCTACATATAATGTTTATTGATATATTTGAAATATTAAGCATAATTCTAACATTTGGAGTTTAAATTTAATTATAAGGGATTTGAAAAGAGACTTTCAAGCTCTCTTCAGTCATCCACTCTGTCACATTACCACACACATGGAAAAAAAAAGATCTCCATTTATCTTTTTCACATGTGTGTGGTTATGTGTCTCAGTTGTACGAGATAGAGTGGTTAGCTGATTGAAACCTGAAAGTTTGTATTCAAAACCCTTATAATGTTTATTGATATAACTTTTATATTTCATTACGCCTATCAAATTAGGTCAATATTAAATAACATAGTTGATATAAATCTTTTATTCCATTATCAGCAACTTGTTAACAATAATTGTTTTAAAAATCCATTTGTTATTTGTAATTCAGAACCATTTTCTACTAATTCAAAATAGAAAAAATATTTACGCTTATTCAGTATTTAATTTTTTAAGATTTATTAATAAGTAAGTCATATTATATATATTATACTTTATTATATAGTTGACAATAAATGATTTAGCCAAGATTTATTTAAGAAAAAATAAAATAAATTTTCATATTTAGATTGTTTATTCAGTAATTTTTTAGAAACCTATAAAAAACCTTGCATTTTATTTTGTTTATTCATAGGTTATATTGGATAGCTATAAAAAAATCACAATACGTGGTTTGTCACATTGGATACATTTTTTAGACTTGGAACCCATTGCAATCATCTAGTGATTTTATTACAATAAAATGAATTGCATTAAATAATATCATTATCATGAAATTTGTCAAGAATGAAATATTTTATTGTGCAATAATATCTTTTTAAAAAAGTATGTTTTTTGCTTATAGATTTGAACGTAGAGTGGATTAGATCAATTGCAGATTTTTAGCTACAGAAGAGACATGATTCCACATCCAAGGAAAAGATATTTAGTAAAATGTGTAAAAAGGTAACACTGCATAAAAAAATTATAAAAAATAGAAAAAGCTATTTGGTAACAGATATAAAAGATAAGACAGATTAATATAAAAATATTATTATTACAAATATTTTATGCAAGACAGCTGCAGAATCAAACCATGTTTCCATATTCCAAAGTCTGAAACTCTATCACTATTCTAAACTGAATAATACATATGAGCTGTGTAAAATATTATTGAGAAAGACAATTTCAACACATGCAGAATTGCTGTAATTATGAGGCGATATTTTTAAAAGAAGTTTTATTTTTAAATAAATTATAAAAAATAATATATTACTTTTTATATAAATTAGATACTTAAATAAAAGTGATTGGAAAATCTAAGCATTTTCATTTACATAAAATTTTATTAATTTTAGTGATAAAAAAATGTTAACATTTTTGGTTTTGTACAATAGTAGAGTATTATCAACAAAGCAAGTCATATATAATGTGACATTGCTTTTATAAACTTATATTTACAAAAATATAATACAGAGACCATACCAATAGCTCAAACAAGCTCTTAATTGATAAGTGCAGTAAGAGAAAATATTTAAAATCTTTATCTGAAAAACTCTTATTACCAGACCAATTTGTTTCGAGCTTATGGCTCACCTCAGTGAGGAGCTAGAATTTTCAGACACTAGATCTAAAATATAAACTCAAAACCCAGCACTTATTTCATACATAATATTTAAGTAGAAATTCTGAAGTTTTCGGACATAAAAATGTCTTTTACTCCAGCTATCTAACTTAAATAGCTATATGGGACTGAACCAAATTTAGATCTACCACATATTAATAGCCTCAGCATAGCTAAAGCTACAAAGGTAAAATTATAATTATCAACAAAGCAAGTCATATATAATGTGGCATTGCTTTTATAAGCTTGTATTTACAAAAATATAATACAGAGAGCATACCAATAGCTCAAACAGGCTCTTAATTGATAAGTGTGGTAAGAGAAAATATTTTAAAATCTCTATCTGAAAAATTCTTATCAGACCAATGGTAGATCTGAATTTGGTTCCGTCCCATATAGCTATTTAAGTTAGATAGCTGGAGTAAAAAACATATTTATGTCCAAAAAATCTCTATCTGAAAAACTCTTATCAGACCAATGGTAGATCTGAATTTGGTTCAGTCCCATATAGCTATTTAAGTTAGATAGCTGGAGTAAAAAAACATATTCATGTCCAAAAACTTCAGAGTTTCTACTTAAATATTACATATGAAATAAGTGCTGGATTTTGAGTTGATATTTTAGATCTAGTGTGTAAAAATTCTAGCTCCTCACTGAGGTGAGACATAAGCTTGAAACCAATTGGTCTGGGGATAAGAGTTTTTCGGATAAAGATTTTAAATATTTTCTCTTACCGCACTTATCAACTAAGAGCTTGTTTGAGCTATTGGTACATTCTCTGGATTACATTTTTGTAAATACAAGTTTATAAAAGCAATGTCACATTATATATGCCTTGTTTTGCTGATAATTATAATTTTACCTTTGTGGCTTTGTCTATGCTGAGGCTATGAATATATGGTAGATCTGAATTTGGTTTAGTCTTATATAGCTATTTAAGTTAGATAGCTGGAGTAAAAGACATTTTCATATCCGAAAACTTCAGAGTTTCTACTTAAATATTATCTATGAAATAAGTGCTGGGTTTTGACTTGATATTTTAGATGTAGTGTCTGAATATTCTAGCTCCTCACTGAGGTGAGATATAAGCTTGAAACCAATTGGTCTGGGGATAAGAGTTTTTCGGATAAAGATTTTAAATATTTTCTCTTACCACACTTATCAACTAAGAGATTGTTTGAGCTATTGGTATGTTCTCTGTATTATATTAATAGTAGAGTATGTATGAAATATATTTCAAGGTTTGAGAAATTACCACAAGCCTAAGTTAAAAAATATTCCTCTTATATTTAAATACAAAATATTTACAATGAGAATGTGTTTCTAATAATAAAGTGATTCAGAAATATAAATTTACATATATAAGTTTTATTGATTATTATGACAAAATCATGTTGACCTTCTCAGTTTAGCACAATGATAAGAGTATATATGTAGTATATTTTGAGTTCCAATCTTAAAATTTGAGTTTCAGGAAATTGTCACAATAAGTCTAAGTGAAGAAATAAATGTTCCTCTTATTTTTAAATAGAAAATGTTCGCACTCAGAATGTATTTCTAACAATTAAGTGATTCAAAAATGTAACATGTTCATTTACATATAAATTGATTAATACTCTTGGTGTATTGACATCTCCATTATAAAGTGCTTTTGTGCTCCGCACAACTTGCTCACCTGCACATGCTGGTGCTGCTTTTTAATCATAATAATCAAGTATTTCAAATAATCATTTGGCCTACATTGTCCAAATTGTATCAAATTGAAATATATGAGAGATGAAATACTTCACAGATAAAATTAATTAATAAAAATACTTGCGAGTTTTCAAATAAACCAAGATGGAAGCCTGTATTTTTTTTAATAAATCTACAGTTTTGGGGGTGCCCAAAAATGATTACAAAAAATGCCTGCTAAGAAACATCGTATTTCATATTTGCATTTTATTTTTTATTACCGTTATTTTTTTAAAAAAAAATCATTGTGTAAAAATTAGTTACAATATTTACAGTTTATCTTCTTTTTTTTTTGATCAACTTTTTAGTATAAAAATGGGGGAGGGGGTGTTAATACAATATTTACACTTTATCCATATTGACAGTGTTCAATCATATGACCATTAAAAATATATTTGTGAACACTTTTCAGGAGGAGGATCCTATATTTTTAGAAGTAGTTCACTGCATCACATTTTGTGACAGGAAAGTCTCAAATTTTTATCATATGACAATTTACCAAAAAAAAAGTAAAAAAGAAAAAACTGATGACAAAGAGAATCATACTGATTGAATCAGGTATGAAATATTATGAACATCTCATCACTTCCCACATTATAAGTAAAAAAAAAATAATGAAGTTACTTAATGAAATTTCTTGGAATTTATTCCTTTTTTTAAAAAAATTTAATGATCGATTTATTAATTTTGTTTTAATTTAACAACTAATACAACTTTGGTAGATTATATATGATCTCAAAACTGTACATTTATCAAAAATATGGGCTGCCATCTTGGTTTACTTAAAAACTCACAAATATCTTAGTTATTAGCAAGAAGGTGATATGATCAAGTCATCAAACAACATTAATCAAATATTGGCAATTACAGTAGAATATTTCATACATAATATACAAAAATATTCTTAAAAGCATATTTATGGGTACATATGCTGTTATAGTCCTCCATTTTCTCTCAGAAGTGGACTGTTCCAGATGCCTCCTCATCTGACCGAATTAAGCATTCTTTGCCACAGGCCAATAGACTGATGTATAAATAAAAACATAGCCAACGATGCTTGCTGAATCTGAAGGTTTTCATTAAGGTCAGGGATCTGGGTATAAATAGTCAGCCTTTTGTGAGAATCGAGGAAGAATGTCTGTCTAACCTGAAAAGACTCTTTGCGTTCTCCCAAGGAATCTCTGCTAACCTGAACAGCAGCAAGTATTCCCATTGATAGCACTACACTATTTAGTATTTAGTCTACATAGCTAGGCAAGTCCCACAGAGACCGGACGCTGCTACGACCCCACTTGGCTTGAGGCAAGCTGTCTTGTACAGCTGGAAGAGCCATACAACCTACCTGTGAGGCAGGCCATCAGGCATAGCTGGAAGTGGTGGCAGAACCCAGAGTTTGCGTTGAACTACAATATTCAACATTGTTAATATTCACTTGTATATATACTGTATATATATTTGTACATATAATAAATATATTAATTGTAATACTTGTCTTAGTATTATTTTCTGTAGTTTGGGTCTGTAACACAGACCAAAACATAACAGATTTGGCACAGTTGACAAAAGATTTTTTTCCCCATGGCTGGAAAAAGAAAAAAACTTGGAAACGTAAATGCACGAGTGCGCACTTATATAGACACTTGTAAGTTACAAATCTGTGGTTACTAATTCACACTTAAATACTGTCCAAGTAAAATATGTATTTGCTAAGCAGTGATTATTAAAAATCACTTATTTCTGGCAAAATAAAAAGTAAAATACGTGAATAAGCAATAGACATTCGTTGTATTTACTAAACAGCCATTGTCAAAATCACTTATTTCTGGGAGGAAAAATAAAAGTGATCACCAACACGATTGGTGGTTCATAAACCAATCAAATATTGGCCTTTCTAAAAAAGACAGAAGTTTGCCCTAGCAGAGTAAAAAATCTGTCAAACATAACCGTATCGAGTGGTTACTTGCAATTATACGGAATAAATATTTTTCTCACATTTTAACAGAAAAAAAAAAGGCTAATATAATTGGCTCGGAGGAAGCTTTTGACCCAGGGTTCCCTGAGAACTGGTCAAGCTACAAAGAGTGCCTGAATTTTTATATGCAGGCTAATCAGATCAAAAAATCTGAAATAAAATTAACGACGCTGATGACAATAATCGGGTCGCAGACATATAATATTTTAAAATCACAAATTGGGTCAGAAACACTGGCTGACTTGAATTTTGAGAAGGCATTGGAAATTCTCACAGAATATCCCCCCCCCCCCAAACTGCTAACAATAATGCAGAGATATTATTTCAATCTTTGTATTCAAATAGAGGGAGAAAAAGCTAGAAAATTTGCAATGCGAATCCAGACATTAGCACTCACGTGCAATTTTAAAGAGTTCTTAAATGAAGCACTACACGATTGTTTCATTTGTGGCATGAACGATCATAATTTAAGACTCATATAGACATTAAAAAGGCTGTAGCTCAAGCCATGCTGGCAGAATTGATAGCATGTCAAGCAAAGCCAGCATGTCAAGCAAAGCCATTACAAAAAATGAATTATACCATTCAAAAAGTGGAACAGAAGGCTGACTCTGACAAGCTCTCAGTTAGCTCAACAACAACAACAACGAGTGTTAAGCATACTGTGTGCTCATATTGCAAGTTAGTCGGTCATATAAGAGTGGCATCTAAACTTAAAAAGACGAACAGCCAATATGAGAATGGAAAAACCCATTCCAAAAAACAACAAGGGCAACTATAAAAAAAAAAAATAAGTCGCCAGTATAAATCACATTAAGGACAATCAATCTGGATTTATACATAGTATTATGATTAATGATACACCAGTGAGAATGGAACTAGACACAGGGTCTGCAGTGTCTATTGCTTCAAAAAAGACTTGGGCTATCATTAATAAAAATAATAAATATAATCTGTATTCTAGCACTAGGACTATAACAGATTATCAGGGTAAAAAAATAAAACTCTTGGGTTAGACAAGAGTTAAAATAACTATGCCTAACAAAACTATACACCTACCACTGTTAGTGGCATCAGGTGATCACAGCAACTTGTTAGGCCATGACTGGTTTAGTCACTTAGACTTTGCAGTGTCAAAGGTGAACCAGATCACAACATTAGAAAAATTAAAGACTGATTACCCTGAAGTGGTCAAAAAGATGTAGGTCTGTATCTAGGACCACCAATTCAGTTATCACTGAATAGAGAGATAAAACCGATCTGTTGTCAAAGCAGATCACTGCCACTGGCCTTGAGAGCTAAAGTTGAATCAGAGCTTGAAAGGTGGGAGGCAGAAGGGATAATAGAGCCTATATCATACTCAGAATGGGCCACCCCCATAGTCCCAATCATCAAAGAAAATGGTGATGTGTGGATATGTGAGGATTATCGATGCACAATTAACAAAGCACTAGCATCGAATAATTATCCACCATCATCAGTTAAGCAAATCCTATCCACACTGTTAGGTGGAAGGGTTTTTACTAAAATTGACTTGAAACATGCATATTTGCATTCTATTGGTCAATGATCAGGCAGTAAGAGCATTGTCAATAACAATTCATAAAGGCTTAGTTAAAATGAACAGGTTATCTTTTGGTATATCAGTCACCCCAGCAATATTTCAGAGAGTCATGGATCAACTGGCTGCAGGAATACCAGAGGACCTACTGTACTTTGATGATTTCTTACTTGTGGATCGGACTCCAGAGCTACTCTGTAGTTCCACAAAAACTCCTTGACAAGTTCAAAGCAGCAGGCATAAGAATAAACATAGTTAAGTGCATATTTGAAGCCAAAGAATGGAGTTTCTGGGATTTAGGATAGATGCAAGTGGCCTTCCCAAAAGAAAGTTATGGCAATTAAGAAAGCCAAAACACCAAGTAACAAGAAAGAATTACAGTACTTTTTAGGACTTGTTTTACAGGAGGGGTTTTTATATCACAAAACAGAGGCAGCTGAATCACTGTACAGGCTACTAGATAAAAACAGTCTGGAAGTGGGACAGCAATCATGATAATGCTTTTGAAAAAATGAAAAGCCTTACATCTGAAAAAAATGGAGGGAGTAGAGAAGTGAGAGATAAGGGTAAGAATTAAAATTTATAAATAGATCTGACAAAGACTGCTAGGAACAGTCGAAACTGTTATCAAATTAATAAATATATTTTGCCAAAAGTGAAAAAGAGTGAAGGTTGATGTTATATCTGAGAAAGTGGTGCTGGCACACTTTGACCCTGAAAGAGTGCTGGTACTAACATGATGCTTCACCAGTAGGAACTGGTGCAGTGTTGTCCCATAGGAATGATGATGGGTCACTCTTCCCTATTGCCTTTACATCAAAGTGTCTCTCAAAGGTAGAAAAAAATTATGCCCAGATTGATAGAGAGGCTCTGGCCTTAATCAATGGCATTAAAAAATTTCATGACTATCTTTATGGGAGATCATTCATACTGCAAACATATCATAGACCCCTATTGGGTATCTTTGCAGCTGAAAAAGGAATCCCTCAGCATGCCTCACCACGTATGCTGAGGTGGTCCAACTTCTTGTCAGGATATGATTTTATGTTACACTACATTGATGCATTAAGTCATTTGCCTGCAGAATCTGCAGACAGGCTGATTACGACAGATCAGTCAGTTAACATGATTGATTTGGGAACAAACACACCACTGAACAGTAAATTAGTGGCTAAGTGGACCAGTAATGATCCTGGGTTCCAAAGAATTAAAAAATGGATCCAGCAGGGGTGGCCAAATAAAAAAACAGAGGAGTTGCATCCAGCCTACTGGACCTGAAGGCTGGGGCTCTCAATTGAAAAGGGATGTATTATCTGGGAATCCAGAGTAGTGATCCCCCTAGCTGGACAATCCTAAGTGCTCAACCTGTTGCATAATGGGCATCCAGGGACAGTCCAGATGAAGATGCTCGCAAGGGCATATGTATGGTGGCCAACTTTAGACACAGAGATTAAGTCTAAAGTCCTAGCATTGCAAAATAAATCAAAACATGCCAGCAAAAAGTAAAACAGTTCCCTGGTCTAAACCTGAAGACCCCTGGACAAGACTTCATTTGGACTATGCTGGCCCATGGAAAGGCAAACTACTATTAATAGTAGTTGATTCATATTCTAAGTGGATAGAGGTAGTGGAAGTTCCATCACTCCAGACCACTGGAACAATATAAGCTCTTAGAAGGCTATTTGCTACACATGGCTTTCCTAGAATGATAGTCTCAGATAATGGCACAGCATTCACTGCAGTAGCTTTTAAAAACTTTTGTGACACTAATGGCATTGAGCTAGTTTTCAGCCCACCATTTCACTCTGAAAGCAATGACTAGGCTGAGAGATTGGTGCAAGAGACCAAAAAATTGCTTACAAAGATTGAGACAGGAAGCTGGAACACTCATATTGCCAGAATGTTGTTATCTCAGAACTCTACACCGAGTACTGCAACTGGAAAACCCCCAGATGAACTACTGTGTAATAGAACTTTGCAAACCAACTTATCAGCTCTGATACCTGAGCCAAATGATGAAAAACAAGGAATGGATAAGACTACTAAATTACAAATAGGGACTAATGTTCTATGTAGAATGTACTGCAGATTCGTTAAATGGATCCCAGCACTCGTAATCCAAGAAAAAGGACTCCACATGCTTTTAGTGGAAACAGCAGATGGATGTCAATATCATTGCCATCAAGATCAACTGAGACTGAATTATACTGATGCAGCCACAAGGAAAGAGGCTCCAGAGACATGCAGTACAAGTAAAAAGGACCAACAAACTGAAGATGACAGCAAACCAGAAACAGCACCAAAGTGTATTAGTTGTCCTCCAGCACACCTGCATGATTATGTTCTTTAGGGGTAAATTTTAGCCAGGGGGAGGGATGTTGTAATCCTCCCTTCTCTCAGAAGTGGACTATTCTATATGCTTCCTTATCTGATCGGATTAAGCATTGTTTGCCATAGGCCAATAGGCTGATGTATAGATAAAAACATAGGCAATGGTTATTACAAGCCAATAAGCAATGATGCTTGCTGAATCTGAAGGTTTTCAATAAGGTCAGTGATCTGGGTATAAATAGTCAGCCTTTTGTGAGAATCGAGGAAGAACATCTGTCTAACCTGAAATGACTCTTTGCATTCTCCCAGGGAATCTCTGCTAACCTGAACAGCAGCAAGCATTCCCATTGATAGCACTAACACTATTTAGTATTTAGTCTACACAGCTAGGCAAGTCCCACAGAGACCGGATGCTGCTAGGACCACACTTAGCTCAAGGCAAGCTATCTTGTACAGCTGGAAGAGCCATACACCCTAACCGTGAGGCAAGCCATCAGGTGTAGCTGGAAGCGGTAGGCAGAACCCAGAGTTTGCGTTGAACTACAATATTCAATGTTGTAAATATTCACTTGTATATATACTGTATATATTTGTACATATAATAAATATATTAATTGTATCATTTTCTGTAGTTTGGGTCTGTAATCCAGACCAAAACATAACAATATGCAGAACTACATTAAATGTATACAGCAAAATAATAATAAATTACTTTCTAGTATAATGTTAATAAATTCTTTATCTCATATATATATATATTGGAGCTCATGGTTCAGGATAAATTATCTGTCCACAGCAAAAATATAACTTAACTAAATCAATGTAATTTTTGTTCTCAACTCATACAAACCCAATATGACTAACAAATAATAGAAGGTTACATTATAATCAATATTATCCTATAACATAAAGTCATATATACAGTATTGCCTTTAATCTTTGTTATTATAATTCCCAATTTTGATTAATATTAATTATATGCAACAATAACAATAAAGTATAATCCCCCCCTCTGCGGGGCGTTAATTAAAACAAATTCTCCCTAGTCAGTATTTTTTTCTCTTTAATTCTGCATTTAAGTAAGAGAGGATTATAAGCAGTTTTATATGTTCATTCAAAATTAATAACTCATAACGCATATTCGTATACACATTTTATTTATACAACAATGTTAAAATGTTTATTTTAATAATAAAAAAAATCTACTTAACTCTAATATTAATTGAATTTTAATGTGATTATTTTTTCTAACAATAAATATTATATTTAGTTATTTAATGCATTATTTATTATTCAACGAGTTCATTTCATTTCTTTAAAATAATTCAAAATTCATTCTAGATCTTCTAATGAAATAAAACCATAACATTTGTAAATTAGACTTGTAAATCTAATATATAAAATGAAATATCTTATTTTACATAATAAATTTCTAGTAACATTAAATTTTTTACATATTACTGATTTTTCCTAAAGTATGATTAACCTATTATATAATACTAATAGCACTGAAATTATCCCTCCTCCCTATCTATTAAACTTTTCATATTTTGAATTGTGTTTTGACTATATAAAAGAAAATATAAACAAAAGATTATTCTAAAAACAATTATATATTTAGTTTTAAACAAATTTGAACTAATAGATGGAAAGTGTATTTTTAATGTTTTAATAAATATTTTGAGAATTATAAGAAAAAAAATAGCTGTACACATAAGCTTCATTTTGTCCTACAGATCCTGTCAGAATAACATAGAAAGACGTAGAATGAATTCCTGATCAAAATATTTACTATCTATACAGTTTTAAGAGATAATAAATTTCAAACCATAACACAATAGATTTTATATTTCACTTTTTTATTTTATTTTATATAGGAATAAAATATAAGTTTAGTTTTTTTATTTTCAAATTCCAATCATTATTAATCCTAATCACTTAATTATTCTTATTTTTTTTTGAAAATATTTAATTGAAACATAATGATATTGAAAAGTAATCAATTCTTTTTAAATTTCAAAAAAAAAAAAGATAGCAACTTTAGACACTGATTCCAACATACACACACATATTAATGTAAATCTGTGTATAGATATGCAATATTTAATATTGAAATAAATATTAAGACTAATCATTTACTAGTTTCTGCAAATCACTAAGACTGCTTATCTACTTCAAATATGTTTATATCAAACCAAGTGCGCTAATGTTAAATTGGTATTAATAGACAAAGAAATATATTATCACCATCATTTTTAACCCTTATCAGTTTATGGTGATCTCTTCAAATTAAATCCAGATTTTAATATCTCTAGCTTCTCTTCTCCACAGCCCAACAACAAACACTTTGTTATTCATCCCATTTATCTCAAATGTAATCTATTTTTAAGACTTTTACAATATCTTGGGATACATTTTATGATTTCAACTGTCAATCTATCATCATCTTTTCTAGCAATATGCCCAACCCAACTCCACATTAGTCTCTTAATACTTTCAATAGTATTAGTAATACCAGTTTGATCTCTTGTGTGTTTTAGTTTTGAATCCATCTTGTTATTTCCAACATAATTTCTCCATACTTTAATGTGTGGTCAGAAGTCTCAGTATTGCTCTTCTGATAAACATCACATGATCACCATTTCTTTTGCTTGCTTATAACTGTTATTAAACAGGCAAAAACTCACTATACATATTGCAAAAACTCACTATACATATTGCAGTGCTCTCAGATCCAAGGCTTCTCACTGATGAAGGCCACAAGCCAGAAACTAGTCTGGGGATATTGGATGAGTAGGCACTAGATGGGGATTTTATGCACAAGCCTTCTGGCATCCACTGATTACTCTAGCTTGCTGTGAGACAATACGTATAGTGAGTTTTTGCCTCCTTTTATTGCTCTTCTTCTAAGTGACCAAAACTGAAGACTATAAATAAGAACATAAAATACACTTATTCAAAACTTTTCAAACACATAGGCATATATTTTTTAAAATATTATTTCTACCAAAAGTATTCTATTGAAGTTTAATTTGTTAAGAAAGTAAAAAAATACAAAGTGTGCATACAGTCATTTTTAAAATAATGATGCATGATTTTTTATGACCTTTTTAAATGATAATTTTTTTATGCTTATTATTTTATGCTTTTAAAAAGTCGATTATATATTTTTAAAGAAATTAAAATTTTAAATCAAACCTAGTACATATAACAATTAATTTTATTTTTTGTATATACTTAACACATTCCTTTTAATGCATTTTAAAACAATTGAATAAAGGCATCTGCAGAAAGATAAATTACCTTCATAATGCATTTCTTGCTAAAACAGCACACATCAATTTGCTCAAATCTTTCACACATGTTTTAATCATTTAGTTAGTATTTATTAATATCAAATTACTATATTTTAACTATAAGTGTCAAAGTTTCTGCGCACATATCTTTTGATACCACCAAGATGATGAAGACTTGTGTGACATAGGACAACTGAAGAGGGCTGACATAACATGAAATACATGTTGTGTTGCATTTTTCTTTTCAGTTGTGTTCCTTACTGTGTTCCAAAATGTATGATGGAATGGAAGTTTAATATCATGCATATATGTGTAATAATAAAACAATGTATATTAATTTTAACCAAGTTTAAAATATATATCTGGGCTAGAAATGGCATGATTATAATAATTAAAAATGTACCTATTTAAAGTAGATGACACCAAAATTGAGAGTACATAAAATTTGACGTTAAAGTTTTTAGTAATTAATTTTATTTGTATTTTTACATGTCTATCATTAATTTTGTATTATATTTTTCTTTTAAGTGGCTGCATTGAGTGTTTTTTGACTTTAATCTGAGGACTTGAAATGAATTATCCCTTATCCTTAAATATATTATTTCACTAAATGAGATAAACAGAATTGATTATATAATAAACAAGATTCTCTGATCAATTACATTTATTGTAGAAACTTCTCTACATAAATAAAAAGTATTAACTGCAGTATAAATTATTTTAATTACTTAGTAATGCTGATTTAATTCCATTCTTAAAAATATAAACTTATCATAAATAAACATCCACTAAAAAATCAGTCCATTTTGTTTTCAATATACATATTTCATACATCCATCAGACAAGTGATCAGGTTAATTAAGAAACCAATAAGAACCTATATGGATTGTAAATTAAAAAAATATATTTTTGCAGTAGATGGTTTAGTATGTTTAATATCATAATAAAAAGTGAACATTTTACAAAATTATATTAGTTTGTATGTGAATTATAAAAGCAAATTCTATAATTTTTAAATATTTAATTAAGACGTGAACTAATACTTTTAACATGTGTGTCAGATGTTCGAACTTTGTTGTGAAATACACATATAGTGTAAGAAAAATTATCTGATATTACTAGTAGATGTTAGTAAATGAACATAAACATTCATATTTGCTTAGAAAGTATTAACATATTCATTTTTGATTTATATAAAATAGGTGAAATGATTAAATTTAGGGTAATATCTATAGTAATGTATACCTTCTAATATAAAAGTAATCCATTTTTCAAATATGAATAAGAGATTAAACAATGACAATTATTAGAGTAAAGACACATCAGATCAGACCGTGGTGTACATATAATTGCTCATAATTTAATTTCAGTGATGTTAATTATTATCTCATTATAGTAACCTTGTAAGTAGACAAACAAATATGTATGTAATGAAAAGTTAACAGTTGATACTTTTCATATATTAAATGTAACATGAGTAACATGTGGTAATATTTGCACTTATATGCATTAGTAGAGAATTTTATTAATGCGGATAAGCACACATTATGTATGTTAAATATCATATATGAAAAAATCAAATTATAGAATGCTGTATAAATTAATGTTTTCATATTTGCATTTTCGTTGTTTACCAGTATATTAAAATGAGGAGAATAGAAATATTAAGCTTTGCCTAGTGAAATTATAAGTCACTTTGAATATGGATATCACTATCTAATCTGTTAATCACCCTAATAGTTACAAGTGCCTAATCTACTATCCATATATGATCAAAGAATACCCACAAAAGTAGATTGATTTTTTTTATTTGCAAAGTAGATTAGTAATATCCTAGAGGGCATCGAATATCAGTGCCATTATGTAGTTTATTTTAGTCACTTATTAAATATTATTAGCGTTGTGTAAATTGACATATATATATAAGTAAATTTAGAGATTTTTTTTCTAAGTAATTGATCCAAATCATTGATAACTTCCGAACATAGATTTTATTATTATTATTTCTTTGTCTAGGTATGCTGAGGGATCTTTTCTTTTTAAAAGACTAATAAGGATTCGTTGACTGTTTTATTTTTATCATGATTTTTAATAATATCTTTTTATGCATCAATATTGAAACATTTAAATTGTTTTTATCAGTTATTTCTGTGTTTACTCTCTTCAATCAAGGGCGCTTTATACTGAAAATAAAATTAATCAACAAGGAAATAATTTTTATAATTAATGCCAAAGTTGGCAGGATGAGTGCATGCCAAACACTAGAAAAAATAGTTATTATTTCACGGATGTTTAGGTGCCATGTAATCAATATTTTAAAACTATGATTAGTAACGTGTAAGATAAAATTGGGTGTTTATTTTACCTGCCAAGGCCAAGCACCTTTCATTGCAGTTTTTCCACCTACAATTCGATTATCATCCGTGAATAAAAAACTTCTTTGACCGCAAATGAAGTCATCTAAAAAAAATAGAAATATAAAGTTATAACTATCTATATATTATTTATCCTAAGCATGCAAATTATACTAAGATATATATATATAATTTTTCTTCACGAGCTACCGAAACAAGGGTCTAAAATTTTACTTGTCATTTATTTATTAATGTATATATAATAACTAATGTGCACATTATTTTTGCATTCTTAACCTCTATTGGTTTCGATTTTTATTAGATTTGGAGGAAAGCAGTAGAAATATATTTTTTTATTTTGTGTAATATTATTGTCAGTTGTTAAAACATATGTTGAAAAAGTGAACAAGCGATAAAAAGACTGAATAATGTCGGCTGATGTGATTAGTAAAATTGCTAATCTGGGGAGGTATGATGATGGTATTCTTCTTCTTCTTGCTTTTCAAAATATATTTAAACCTCTTAGTATAATTATTAATATGCTCATATGTTCTATCCATATTCTGGGATTCAAATAAAGTAGCATTAAATGAATTGAATATTTTCAAATAAGATAAAAAATTTCTGGATAGTCAACCAATTAACAACTTTTCCAACCGTTCAATAGGAAAGGTAGAAAGACGTTGAAAAAATGTCAATAAAGTGTATAAAACTTATGAACATGATATTGAAAATGATGGTGATTTTAATGTTTTTCAGTCAGTAGAAAATGATTGCTTATTAGTCTATATGTTTATGACCTAGAATCAAATATTGAGCTGCAAATTTTAAAATCTTATTTTTAACTTTTAGAAAAATCTATAGCCCTTGCAGAAAACCTTACCAAATAGAGATATGGAAATGATCCAACTGTTCTTATAAGACTGAAACGTAAATGGGAAAATATAATTTCATCTGTGGGCCAATCTGAAGTGAAAGAAAATATCCAGAAAAATACAAATCTAACACAAAACTATCATTATTACAATTATGTTTGTGACAATGATATAACTTTTTGATACTCATAAAAGAATTGTATGTTAAATATATTATCATAAGGTCTTATGATGAAAATAGCATACTTTGTTTTTAATGTATCATCTTATTGGCAGGCAACTTTATGGTAATATTAGAGTTACTAGAACAATAAAAGTATAGCAACCATAGTTTTAATCTGGAATTCAAATTTTAATTGCAACTGAAAATGTTTTTCAAGTAGTAAAGAATATTGCAAATAGCAAACAAAAGTCAACCCAACTAGATATTCACTGTGCATCATTACTTAGTTATCTAGTTGTTTTAAACTGATTCATAAATGATTTTGAAATACTATCAATTTTAACGTGATTAAAAGGATACAATCAATGAATACTAAAATTCATATTCTTAATATATTTAAACATTCTATGTAAAATCATGTGAAATATGCAGAAGATGATGTAAACTCTTACATTTTATAATGTCACCTATCACCCATTACAAATTAATGTGACTGCTTAGCTTTTTTTAATACTCTTCTATTTATAGCTCTTCAAACAGTGGTAGGAGCAATTTTATATGCATCTTCATATAAGCCTGGAGGAATAATAAGAATACTACAATGATAAAAAATTGAAATTGTCACATCTAGTGGTTGTTGATAAAAGCAGAAGATTATCATCCTTAAAAAATCTGTCAAATGTAATTCTACATTACTAATAATATTAATTAATATGACAAGTTTTCTAATGAACTATTGATCTATTCACATCTTATTATCATTATTTTCCGGTAGTTTGTATATTAAGAGAGAACTATGTCTATTATAGTAACACTATATGGCATTAGAAGCTACACTGAACATTTACATTATCTTGTTTCTTATTACACATTGAACTTAAAAAAAAATAAAAATAACCCTCTATTATAGTGCTACTTAAAATAAAATTGAAGAATTAGTGATTAACAGATAATGATCCATTTAAATCCCATTCCTAGAAAGCTTTCTGACTTCTTTTTATCAATGAGACTTGGAAGTAAAGCCCTTATGCATCTATTAACATCTTTTATTTACTTTTAATTATTGAGAGCAAAAGTTTGAAAATTCAAAGCATTCTAAAATTCAGAATTCCAGACAGTTTGCTTGAAAAATGTATTATAGATTTGACTCCAGGTCAATAACTATATATTTTAGTATCTTCAGATTTTTATTAAGTGTAGACAGTTTTACATCTACATAGAAATACTTATAATAACAAATTATTTAATATTTACCATAATAGTATACAAACACTAAACATCACATGATCAACATTATTTATGCTAACATAATCTGTTAATGCAGAGCAAAACTCTCCTTAAAAAGGTTTGTGCATAAAATTCCATCTAGTACCTATTTGTCCAGTATCATTAGACTAGTTTTTAGCTTGTGACTTTCATCAGTGAAGATTAATGTATAATAACAAAATTATACACTTTTTACACTTTAAAGCAAAATATATGTATTATTCTTTACATATATTATTCTTTTATAGGTTATATAAAAAAAGCAAAATAAATAAGGAAAGAGGAAGAGAAAGTTTTGAAAATTAGTGAAGAATTTTGGATCTGAGAACACTGCATCTAGATCTTAGGATTCAATACAGCTCTCCAGCAGTTACCTTTTATCTTTTCAGTTATCTATAAAGCTTTGAATCCAAAATGAAAACACAATAATGTTTTCAATTCAAGCTCATTTGCTTAAAGGTCTAGATGCAGTGCTTTCAGATTTAAGGCTCTTCACTGATAAAAGAAATAATCTAAAAACTAGTCTGGGAATAGTGTTTGAGTAGAAACTAGATGGAAATTTTATGCACTAATTTTTTTGAATCTATTTATTACTCTGGCTTGCACTGAGTGGTGCTACTGTATGGAGAGTTTTGTCTCTATATTAAAGATTGTGTAAGCATAAAGAATGGTGATCATATGATATTTAGTGGTTTAATACCAACCCTGTCCAACAGAATTATGGTCAAAGACACCAAAATATATAGATTCTGAACTGAGTTCAGATCTATATAACTATACAAACAAATGAGCTTGAATTGAAAATATTTTTTTATTTTGGACTCAAAGCTTTATAATCAAGTAAAAAGGTGGCTTCTGGGGATTGCATTGGATCCTAAGCTCTGCTTGCCTTGCTCTCAGATTCAAGATTCCTCATTGATGAAAGCCACAAGTTATAGACTAGTCTGATGATATTGGATGACTAAGCAATATATAGTGATTTTATGCACTAATATTCTTGCATCCATTGATTATTCTGACATGCACTAAATGACACTACTGAATGGAGAATATGTGATAGTAGTATATGCTGAAACAAGAACAGTAAGAAACAGTTATCCATGATTAAAATGCACTCTTATGTGGTAATGACTGGTTATTTAATCTTTTTATAAGTAGAGCATTACTTATCTTACTATCAAGTCAATCCCAGGTTGTTAGAATAACTAACTTTGTATTAGAGAAAAGCTTATAACAGATTCATTTTTATGGTTACCCAAGTTTTATAACTAATGCATTTAGACAGATTACAATCACAAATACTTCAATTTATAAAGAACCTTTATTTTGCTAGTAAATACTACTTGGTAACTTACCAACAAAATTTTTTAAGATTATCAGTCGAAATATTTGTAAATATAATTTATAATATCAAAAAATTAATATTATTATACTTTTTATATTACACAATATAATATAAACAACAATAGCTCTCTACTTTAGTGCCATTTATAGTAAGTTTGAGTTATCAGTAATTACCAGTTAGAATACATTTAAATTCCTATCCGAATGTCATTTTATAACATTTGCCTTTATCAACAGTGACTTGGAAATCAAAACTGAAACATATATAATTATGTACCTATCAAATACTTTCTTTGTTTGCTATTAAGTTAAAATCCTGAAAAAAAATCTGTTTTTGAACTCCAAATAATATGACATATATTAATATAGATTTAACTAAAGTCACTAATTGTTGTGTTTTTTCAACATCCATTGCATGATGGCGTCTCCAAGTTTAATCCAATTTTTCTGATCTCTAACCTCTCCTCTCCACATTGTTGTAACACACTTCTTTATTTTTTATATCCATCTAACATATATCTTTCTAGATCTCCTACAGTCTCTTGAAATCCAGCTTATAATTTCAATTGTACATGTGCTATAATCTCTTTTTAACAATATGATCAGCTCAGCTTCATTTCATTCTTTTAATTCTTTCAATGATATTAATAACTCCTGTTTTCTTCTACCATCAATGAATTTCGTTTACATCTTTTCTTGTTACTCCTAACATACATAGTATATATGGGTAGTTAAAGGTATTTATGACATGTTACGTAATGAGAGAACAAGTTTTAGAAAACAAATATGTTTCAATTAATTTATATGTGTTTCTTAAATAAATCATTTTAAATTTTATTTTTAACAATACATATTTTGATTTTAAACTAGGAATGGCGTTTATTATAAATATTTATCTTAAATGAATCTTTTTTTTAAAAAAAAACATAAAATATTTGGGTTTTATTTTAGGAAGTGCCTTTATTATATTGTTCGAAAAAAAAAGGCAATATTTATCTTTATTCTTTAATAGTAATTACATATCACATTCAAATGGAGCGAATGCAAATTTCTAGTTATAGGTTAAGGATAAAATAACAATAGCTTCTTCAAAGGAGTTTAGTGATATAAAAAAAATTGAAAGATATAGATTTTATACAATTAGTAGTTTTCCATAAATTCGTAAAAAAAAAGAAGAAAAAAAACAAAGAATGAAACTGTACGTAAACGTGTCGCACAGAATATAGATCTAGATAATAACATCGACCTACAGTTTAAGTAATTTTAAATCCATTTTTTTAAATGCGTGTTCTGTTATTTTTATTATTTATAACTTTCGGGAAATTTTATCATGGCGTAAAATATGCAAATGAAAATTTAAGAATTTTGTCTGCAATGTATATCAATGTTGAAACAGATCTTGTGTGCATATGATTGCTTGCATATATGATCAACATTACTGTCAGCCTGGATTTGTTGTATTATCAAATATTTAAATGAGGATTCTGTTTTCCACGTCTAGTTTAGATGGAGTTTCTCAAAACTATTTGCTATATGTATACAAAATTTATGAGTTTATTTCAAGGCTCAGTGATTATTTATGCCTATTAATTTATGCTTTTATGATCATTGGATATAGATAGGAGATACATAAGTATTGTTATTTTATGCATATGGTGAGAGTCCAATTCTTATTCATCTGCTGTCTTGTAATGTTAAAATTTCATGTACACGTATTTTTTTCCTGCATATATTGATTTTATGTCTATATAGAGGCTTACTGGATTATTATTGGATAATAAATTGTTGATATAATTTAGCCTACTGTTATGTATGACATGTATTGCAGTTTTGAGTAAATGCCTGATGTATGATCCGGGATTTTGTTTATCCTAGGTCATTGATTTTTAAATTTGTCTAAATATCTGGCTTTAGTAAATAATCTTTTAGAATAATCATAATTTGTGTATATGGTTCACATGACATCCATAGCTGAGCATAATGTGAAAAATTAAGATTGAAATGGGAGAAATAGATCATATTAAATAATTAATTTATCATGATGATTTGTTGAAAAGCTAAATTGTGTCATTTAACTCATAATGTTATGAGACAATCTATTCTATAATGACAATTTATAAGTCATTCACAGAGAAAGGATAATATTCAGAAATATATAAAAATTCAACAGTGCAATTATAGGATGATGAAGTATTTTTAAAAGAGGTCAGTTAATTAATTTTTAATGAAATATCTTTGAGTAATGTTTTATTTCCATGTCAGAATATAAAATAACAGATTCATAGTAAATCATAAGATTTCATGTTGTTTATTTATATATAATATTTAATGAATTAAATGTGAAGGTGTTTAAAGCTTCATGCTCTCATTTCCAAATGCTTAAGACTGGCTTATTTATATATAAATTTAAGTAGAGAAAAAGGTGGGAACCATCTTTTTCTCATAAAATCTCTGCCTTATGTTTTGTTTTGAGAGCTTCCTATGCAAGCATTATTACATCTGATTGGCTGTCATATAAGCATTTTAAGGCACTTCTGTCAAAGATTTCAGCCTTTCATGTTATTATTAATATAACTGATTTAAAAAATGGAATATTGGTATTTTATTTCATCTAGAAGAAAATGTATATTTTATTAATCTATTAATAAATTTTAGTTTAGTTTGATTATATTCTGTAATTTATATGTACAACTATTTTTTTTACATGAAAGAATTTAGTTGTAGTCTTATGTGTAACCTAGATCCAAGAGAGATGTGGAGAAGATATATTAGTTGTGGTGATAAGTGCTTAGGAGCATACCTATAAAAATAAAAGTCTAAATTATGAACCTAGTGATGACCTTTTATAAACAATTTAATTATTTCAGTCTTTTTTAGTCTGACCATTATAAACTTATTAAGTGAATTTATAAATGATAGTTTCGTCAAATAATTTTAGGCAAAAGACATTTTTCATACATTCGCCATAACAATTGCATTTTGAAGAATATTTTTGGAAGTCAAATAAAAAATCATCTGTTTTTTTTTTATTATAGCCTGGATAAGTTTGTAATAGTGTAAATATTTATAATCATCCATAAAAATATTTTTAGAAATAGAATAATAATTTTAAAGTTGTATTAAATCATAAAGATTTATAGTATTTTTTTATCAATCTCAAATCTGGTTTGTGTGCATATTGATGTTATTATTGTCTATTATATAGACACTTCAGTATCAAAATTACTTGTATAAGGCTTCAGAGTAATTTATTTTAGTTTTACAAATGAGACATATTAGTGTAAAATTTACAAAAATATTCATGACCCCCTAATAATTCTATTAGTATTATAAAGATGACTGTCTTGACACCAACGAGATATGTTCTGATATCAGCAAAAAAAAGTTGCATGCTTTTATTGACATTTGCAATAATGTTTTATAATAATTTAAATTTCATGTTTGTAATGTCTGGGTTCTAGCTACAGGATGTAGCCATTATTCATATAGTAACATAGTATAAATTTTTGAAATACAGGCATTCTTCATATACCTGGAGCTTAATTGTAAATATAAGGGATTTGAACTCAGACTTTCAAGCACCCTTCAACTATCTACTCTATCCCATACCATTGGTACACATGACCACACACATGTAGAAAAGATAAATAATCACCAATATACATATTTCATGCTGAAACCAGCACTCATCAGTTGGTCCAGATTACCATCTCCTACACACACACACACAATATATATATATATATATAATCAGTGTTAACTTTATATTAAGATAGAAAACCCTCACACTTTAATAAATAAGCTTCAATCTACTCTGACTATTCAGTCATCCATACCATTGAAATCTGATAATGGCAATAATATTGGCATAAACATGGGATTTGAGCTTTCCATCATCAGATTTCAATGGTATGGATGGCTGAAGAGTTGGAGTAGATTGAAGCCTGTCCATTAAAGTATAAGGGTTTGCTAATTTAGTATAAACTGAGCACTGATTATATATATATATATGTGTGTGCGTGTGTATGTGTGGGAGATGGTAATCTGGACCAACTGATGAATTCTGGTTCAACACGAAATGCATATATTGATAATTATTTATCTTTTCTACATGTGTGTGGTCATGTGTATCAGTGGTATGAGATAATGTGGAGAGTTAAAGGGTGCTTGAAAGTCTGATTTCAAATCCCCCATGTTAACATAGTATATAAAAAAACTAATTTTTTTTTTTTTTAAAAAAAATCAAAGTTAAAAACAAAACAAAACAATAACATGAAAATAATATAACTGGTTTAAAAATATGAAAATCACATCATTTATTTATAAAAATAAGCTTGAAAATAATACATTTAGCAATAAAATCAATGCTCAATGATTACAAAACAAATACATTTGATAAGAGTGTTCAATTCAAGCATTCCATAAAAATAAAATCAGTGGTGAGGTAACACACAACTTCATAAAAAATTAAATTGCAAAACCATTCCAGGGATAACTATATTAGTAAGAATTTAAGAAATGCAACACTATAAAAAGTAAGCTATTTAATCAATAAGATTGTAATTCATAGCAATAAATTCATAAAAAGATTAATTTCCAAAAAATATATTAATGTATAAGGAAACTGAAAAAAATTAGATGTCATAAAAATAAACAATTATGATCCAAAATGTATGTTTATGTTTTGTAGTTTAATTTCATTTTATATTTCAACAGTTATTGTAAATGCACCAGAAAAATGAATATCAATTAGCAAGAAAAAGCACAGGTAAAAACATATTTTTATGATAGTGATATTTAAAACATAATCATACAAGTAAATAACTGTAAAAAATCATATTTAAGACAGCCACTTTGGAATTTAATTTCTTAATAAATTTATTGGCAACAATATTTTCCTATATATTTCTTTGAACTGTTGTGCTTGGTAAATACTTTCTTATATTAGGATATATTTTTACCTGTTCATTTTTTACAATGACCCCCTTTTTTTTTTCTATTTTTGGAATTTTATTTCTTATGAAATTTATCGCCATTAATAACATTCTATGGACCACACGACTTACTTCTTGATGTTATTTATCAATATTTTTAAAACTTGCTTGCTTTATCTTAAGTGTATGCTAAAATCTTGCAAAAGAAAATGTCTAGTCTATGTTCTTCATCCTAGATGCTTTGTTATCCTGTGCTGTTACAGTTACAATTCAGAAATTTAAAGAGAGGAACTTATTAAATTAAAAACAAAACAAAATAGTAGAAATTGAAAATTAAAACATAAAGAATTTGAAATTCATATCTAGATTGATATAAAAAATGAATATCATCATATTGCAAAAAAAAACAAAAAAGGGGAATTTTATTATATTATTGCAATTTTGTACTGCTTATTTATGCAGAATAAACATTGATACATTAACAGTCATTAAAAATAGCAAAAGAAAAACTAAAATCAATTAAGAAATAAATGAGATTATGTCTCTAAAATCTGAAAAGTGCATTAGGTTCAAATACCTCATTATTTATTACTTTACATTATTTTATTTAAACAAACGATATAAGGCATTGTGAATCATTTGAAATAAATCATGTAATTAAATCAAATTAATTTAATGTCATTAATATATATGTATTGAAACTTTTTATGGTTTAAATATATTGGCATTTGGTAATATTTAAAAGAGCTTTTAAAAAAAGTAAAATTTAAAGATCTTTTGAAAGATGCCATTTAATTTTCTTTTTTTAATTAGTATAATTTATTTTTTTAAACCCTACAATAAAGGTTAATTTTTTGTTTTGTATTTATGTATGTAGTTTAATTAAAGTTGAAATTGAAATAAATAAAAGAACACACAGATTACTAATCTAGATAAATAAAAGAAAGAAATTCCAAAGTAAAATATTACAATCAATAAAACCTTTTTGAAGCTAATTAAAGATGGTGGAATTATTTTATATAAAAAAAGACTTTGTAACTTAAAACTAATAAAGAATGCACTAGATTATCAATGTGTATTTTTAATAAAACAAAATATAAAAGTCTATGTGCAGAAGTCTAAAACTGAACCAAGGCAAACCAGGTCTTATGTCTTTTCCTTAATTGGCAGTTTCCTTCAATCTGGGATAGAAAAAATGTCCTATCCTGAACTACTCATATGCAGGATTACTACTCATCTGCTGAAGTAGTTTGTCCAGAAGGAGTGGAACCAATACATTTATAGACACCTTTTGTCTTACAGGTCACTCAAAAAAAACCTCATGTCTAGCCTTAGGACAGACCAAGAACATACAAAATGTCGAGGGAGTGAAACTATTTAACTTCAATGAGCTCTTCAAAATGCATACTACAAAACTTACTGGTAATTAAGAGATTATTCATTCCCAATCTATGACTAAATTGTTTGCAAACTCTCCTAAACAATAAGCTTATAATATAGTATTGATAAAGACATTTGCTATTTATTATTCAAGGGACTTTCATTTATGGCCTAGGAATATTGAACTAAGAACTGTTTTAATTTAATATTAGCTGGATTGGTATGTAAGTGCTCTTTTCACTCATATTAATATTTTAATTTGTATTAATAAATATTTACCTTTAATATTAACTTCATTGTGCATTATTACTGTTAGTTTATTATAATTTATTATGTATAAATTACCTTTCCCAATATGCTTGTTATTTAATTAAGGCCTGGAGAAATATTAATACAACATTAAGTGACTAGACGCAACCCCAATCTTACTTTATTTTCTTCTTAAATTAGGATGTGTGATGCATGGATATCAATGAATTCTTGTATGAATTCTGGAACCCTTGTTTATATAAATAAAAACTGATTCCAGGTTGAGGTAATCAGGAAATATAAGTATATTTTTAGAAATATGAACAAAATATTTTTCTTTTTCATAGCTTGATTAACTCATGCATTCTAGTGCATAATAGAAGGCCTAACCAAACATAAAAAAATGTTACTATATATATGTTATTTATAGTCATATAAAATAAATTATTCATTTTCAAAGAACAGGTACATAAAGAAATAAGAGGTTGCAAAAAAATTACCAAGTTGGGAGTGCTACTATTAGAAAAAAAATAGAAGATCAGTGGTCTAATATAGAGATATCTAGATATTAAAAGTACTTAAAAAGTGAAGGTAGCTCAATACAATTCTAGTTACTTAAATAAATGACAGTTATTAATTATATTTTTTATAATTGATGATTTTTAGCAAACTTAGTATATGTATATATATTATAATATTTTTATTGGATGTTTAAATAGAAATATTTAATCTATGGAATTTCCTATTTACAATTATTTAATTAGGTATCTCTTTACTAGGACAGTAGCCAAACAAGATTAACTGCTCAAGGTTAAAAGAGAAAGAAACAAACTGACAGTTTTACCTTCTTTCTTAATCTTGGGCAGTTAACACTGATTGACTACTACCCTAGTAAAAAAAACTTTCTAATTAAATAATTATAAACGAGAACTCCACAGAATAAATACACATATATGTATATATAAATGATATATTATGTAGGTTCATACATATATAATTAACAGTAATACCGGTATGGTACTCACATTTAATTGCATCACATCACATCTGCTATCAACTGGATAATGAATATTATTTTAAAGCTATTGTGGAGACACTGCAAGAAACAACACATGTAGTAAGATAAAGGGCCAATCAACCAATGAACAACAAGATCAATTTAAAAAAAAAAAGTGTGTAGGTAAGGGGAAAAATAATAAATGAGAAAATTGCAGTCGATATTCTAATTAATGAATTTTAAAAATTTTATTTCAGTGGAATGTAATTAATATGTATTTGCTAATGCTATCTAGTTTCTTAATGATCTCAATAGATTCTCTGATTTTTATTTTAGTGGAGGGTGCCACTACTTGATAGGATAATGGTGTTTGAAAAATCTATATTATGGTCAATATCTATAGAACTGAGAAAGAGTAACAATAATGATGCCTTGCTGATTTACTGCATTAGCTGTTCATATCTCCTAAAACTGATGCAACAATTAATCATACTTATATAATGGGGCCACAAATTTTACATGGGATTTCCTAAACTCCATGAACATTAAGAAGAATTCGCCTTAGGGCTGGAAAAAGTGTTATCAATTTTTTGATTAGTATTATATATTATTCTTATATTATAGCACTTCAAAACATGTTCATTATTATCTATAGTTTCTTTTATATTTGAAGTATTATTTCTAATAGCAGTTGTAGTGTAGTGAAAACAATTCATTGGTTAAGATAAACTATGATGCTTGATTTTTGTTAATATAATGTATGGTTTACCCGTAGGTGGAGCTGCATGATATGTATCAATGATGCAAACAATAACTTCATCAATAAAAAAATCAAACAACCACATTTATTCTTGAATTTATAGTACAAGTGTATATTAAATAAAATCAAAAATTAATATATTTTGCAATAACAATAATTTATTTACCAAAAAAATACAAATAATTTAACAAAAAAATACCAGTAGTAAATACAATGTGTTGCTGAAATTTAAATACATAACCATTCATTGCAACAAGTTCATCAAGTAAAAGCAAAAATAACAAGAAAATAGCCAATGCACAAAATGTGTATTAAATAAAAGAACAAAATGGTTTATGAACCAATCATCAAAAATGGAGGGAAGTTTAATTCATTATGCTGCTCATATATATATAAATCACAAAATTTAAAAACTTTTATATAACAGCAATAATTGTATATACCTGGGTCTCGTTTTACGTGCTAGATAGGTTCCTCAGAAAACACGCACAAACAAAATCGTGCAAAAATAGACATAACTTACCTTGAAAAATGGGGGATACGGACTGTGATTTTTCAAAAAGCGCCAACGTAAAATTACTTTAAAATTCATGCAAAAAAAAAAAAAAATAAGGAAATAAAATATGACTAATAAAAAATTTCAAATTTGAAAAAAATTGATACAAGACAAACTTTTTTTAACTATAATATTTAATTTTATTCAAAACAATATATTTTTATGCATAATTTACAGTAATTTACATTTTTTATACACATTTTAATTATTAACACTATTTGCCAATAAACAGGTTCGTTGCAAACTGGTAAAAAATCAGATTCTTCACACAAGAGGAAATACAACTAGCGCCAATGTCACTCTCACATTGTGTTAATGGTTTTCTGGTGACAACGTAATTGGTAATTAATCTAACAACTAAAAATTAAATTCTTATTTTTGTCTTTAATTTTTTAATTTTCAATTTTAATTGTGCCCACTGCTATTACTCACCTTTTAAAAATAAACTTGCAGACACTAAATGATTAATAATTGACTACGTTCTTTTTTAAAAAGCAAAAACAGAATGTGATTTAAAATGCAAAATTAACACGCACAATGTTTGAACAAATTTACATTATAATCTTGTAAGATTTAATGTGTGTATACATAAAATGTGGAAATCATGATTTTAATTTCATTATTGCATAAAATCTTACTATTATAAAGCACTGAAAATATTGAAATTACTAAGATGAAAGTCGAATTCCAATAATGTGCTATTACTTTCAATATACATGAAATTTATTATTTAAAGTAATAGTGCATTATCGGAGTTCGACTTCCGGAGAAACGTGAATCACGTAACTTCAAAATTGCGTTAAATAAATCCGCGTAAAAAGAGACCCAGGTGTATATATTATAAAAATTATATGGAAAAGCTTTTTTTGGACAAATACTTTTTGCCCTTATCAAAGTAATGTAAACTGTTTTAAAGTTTCAGTTTACATTAATGCATAATAACATCTATCTTTTTATAAATAAAATTAACTAGATCCACTTTTAATATAAAAATACAACAATCCAATTTTTTACAAATATAACATACAAGCTAAAAAAATATTTTTTGTCTCTTTTTCTTATTCTTTTTTTTTATTCCTCTCTCTGTTCCTGCTTTTACTCCTTCCTTTCCCAATTAAGCATCTTATAACAATCATGCAAAACGTACTAGGAAAAAAATCCTTAATGATATAATATATAAGCTTCTACTCATTTTTAATTAGACAATTATGAGTTAAATTAAAATTGATTTTTTATATACATTCATATACTTATACTTGTAATTAATATAATTAATTTCATATATTTTCCTTCTGTTTAGTTTATTAATGTAATTTAATTGTTTTATTTGTTTCACACCATCAATTTTATGTCCATATTTGAAATAATGAATATATAATATAGATATATCATCTCTGCTTTTGAGTGCATTATGTACTTTTAACAAAAAAAAAGGTTTTCTGTATTATTTTTGAAATATACATATATATATATTGTAACAATGTATATATATATATATATGGTACATAAGTATGTGTATATATACGAGTTATATGATATTATTAATAAAATAAAATAATTTCAATCTTTCATTGTTTAAAAAAAAGTTAAAAGAAAAAAAAAGGAAAAATCTTGGGGATTATTTTAAAATACTAATTATAACTTATCTTTCTTTTCTTTTGTGTATTAAAATTTAACGTATAATTGAAACAAATTTGTACATGATGTAATCAGTTTCCAGACTGATTAAAAATATAATGTAATTAAAAATATAACTACTTAGAAGAAAAAATATTTAAAGATCTAATGGTTTGATAGCATGGGTAGAATATTGAGCAGTGGGTGGAGTTGAAGAGTATAAAAACTGCAAATGACTATTGTCCAAAAAAGAAAAAGAAAAAAAAAGAGAAAAAAAGAGCAGCAGTAGAAAAAGCAAAGAGGCAAAAAGAAAGAACAAAAGGAGGAAACCAGTTAGTTTATCCAGAATAGTTGAGTGAAGAGATTATAAGCCAGCTAAAATGACTGAGTCCAGCAAGATAAAGCAATCTTCATACAGTCATACTGAGTGAAAAATGCATTATTAAACCAAAGCTGAGTGTTTGTTCATTTTCCATCATCCATCTCCTGAATACCAATAGCCAAATGCAGTAATATCTCTCTGACTCAATTTTGCTGTTTTTACCTGACATGAACTAAATCTATAGAACCAGACTAAGCAATAGGACAGTGAGCCAGAAAGAAGCAAACAGTTACTAATACACTCACCATGTATCTGACAAGATTGGAGTGATCACCCAGATACTGCATTAAAAAAGTCTAGGCAAATATGTCTAGACAGCATTAATAGAACTTTTAATTTTTATTTCAAGTGTGAACATTTAAATTTATTTTCTAGATAGGACTTTAAATGTGATTTCTTATGTTTTAACTTTCATATATGTAAATAAGCACATGATTGTTTAAAATATTGTAGTGTTCATATTTTTTTTGTTTTAAATATTCATTATATTTTTTTAAAAAATATATTATAAATTATTAATGTGATTTAAGTTTCTCTCTCTCTCTAAATTTGATGATGGGTAAATAAGTAATAAATATTTAGATAGTCTGTGTTATGCTGATCTCATGCTTTAATAGCTAGTCAAAGGTCAAGCCCTTGAGACTTATTAATGTCATCTCATGAGGTCCAGTCTAAAACTGGATGGTGCCTGTAGGGTTAAAACCCATTATAAATATCCCTATGAGATGTGTCATGTTTTTTGCAATCATGGAGGAAGTATCTTGGTCTGGAAAGGTAACTATGGTTTGTATATTTTTTATTAAATCTGAATGGGGGTATGATTAATATTTAAGTATTGATCATATTTACTCCTCTGCTTGAAATAATGGGATATTAAAATAAAATATGAAAGATTTAATATGAGTTAATAATGTAAAATAATAAATAATAGCCATAGAATAAATTATAAAGGAGGGAAAATTCTGTTACAAATAATGTCCAACATGAGAATCTGAACATTCATTCTAATTAAAGTAAAAACAGAGAAAAAGATGTGTAATATAAGTAACTGGCTCACATAAATAAAGAAATATAATAATTAATTAAAATAAATAAATTTATGGAAGATGAAAGAGGGGAGAGAATAGACAACACTAATAATCATAATTTTATATGTTAAAAGTAAATAGAATATATATATATATACATGGTAAATAAAATCAATAAATAAGTGCGGGTAGGCAATGGTAAAGGTTAGAAATCTGCAGGCAAATGCTGTTGGGGAGAATGTGGTGGGGAAAATCAGGTGAACACTCATATTTAAATATAAATTATAAAATGAAGAAACTAATAAATTAGTAAAATGATAACAGGTAGTGAATAAAATATAATATTAAAAGCCAAAAGGTATCATAAAAAAAATAGAAAAAACAAAGTTTTTTTTTAGAAATCAAAAATGATTACAAGAAAAAAAGCTAAAATGGAGGCTCAGAATATTGAAATAGAAAATGTTCCCAGTAAGAAACAACAAAATAAAACTAAAAAGAAGGAAGTCATGAAAAAACAAAAAAATAGTAATATCATAGCACTGATAATCAGAATGTTGGAAAAACAAGCTGAAGAAAATTAAAAAATGGCTGAAGAACTGAAAAACCAACAAAAAGAAGCAGCTGAAGAAAATTAAAAAATGGCCAAAAAGCTTAAAAATCAGAGAATGAAACAAACAGAAAATTAGAAGGGCAAGTTGAAATACTTGAAAAATTAAAAGATCAAATCAGACTAGGCTATGATAAAATCAAAAAAGAAATCATGAGAGAAAAAAATAAAATGCAAGTCAAAAATAAATTGAGACAGCATACCAAATAATAGAAAAAAATAAATTAGAATATGAAGTAAATATAGGGATAGTGCAAGAAGCAGTAGTGGAAACTACAATAGAAAATAACAAAATAATTGAAGACATTAAAGTCAAAATTAAAAATTTGACAGAGAAAATATATAATATAAATATTAGTGAAGTTATCATTAAGCAAACTGAGACATTAGGTGAAAGAAAGATACCTATCAAAGTAAATAATTCTGACCAAGCAAATGTAAACATGCACATCTTAAATAATCCTGCAATCATAAATCAATTATTAAAAATTCGGTTATTTTCTGGCCACATAGGTGAAGCTCCAACAGAACCCTTAAGTAGCCTGGAGAGATATTTTACCTTAATCAGCTAGGCAAAGAGGCCATGGTCATTTACAAAGGGGGGAGTCTCAATCTTGGTGGGATTCTTTATATAAGTAACCTGTCACTTTCACTGAATACAAAAAAGCCCTACTAGCTAGTTATTGAAGTGAGGATTGCCAAGAAAATATTCATCATCAGATGTCATAAGATTAATGACATTCTGATGAGTATTTCACTCCTTTCATCAGAAGGTTGGTGGCAAAATTATTCTCCTTAACAGCCAGCTCATCAACCGAACAACAGATTATTCAGATAGTGCATCACAATTTCCTTCATAACATTGAGCAAATGGTCATAGAATCAGAGAGAAAAACAGTAGAGCAAATGACCAAGTTGCTCAATGCTTTCAATAGTACCAGACTAGTCTATGATTCAAGAAAGAAAGGATTTAAACAGCAACCCTGAGTACTGGTTATAAATGAAATAAGATTTAGCCACCGAAACAATTTGGGGACTGGATCCTGCAAGAAGATGATTCTCCAATGGCCCTGAAAAAACAAAATCTTTTGGAGAACTAGAAATGATTCAGATATTATCCATACAAGGAAAAAATAAAGGCCAAAGATGATTCACAATCCCCAATATGAGTGGCTATCTAAAAACAGTTCCAAAATATCAAAAGGGTCAAGAAGGGAAATGATACAGGACCTATGTAATGTGTCTCTTGTTATAAGGCCTGTATGTGAGTCATGAGAAGTATAAAAAATCCTAAGGAATAAAATAAATATAGATTACAAGTAGGTAATTTAGTATTAAATGGGATGAGACAGAACTTGAACTAGCCCCTCAGCATTGTTCAAAAGTAAAAATAACAGTAAAAGGAATAATAACAGACACCTTATCTGATTCAGGGAGTCAAGTGTTCATACATTTCTTAGAATAAGTTTCAGCAGATCATACATTTGAACCCTAGTATTAATATCTTGCTGTTAAAGAAAGTATATGTTACTTTAGCCAATAATAAAAGAGCTAAGTTAGTATCAAAACAAATCTGGATGAATATTTGGATAGAGAAGAACAGGTACAGCCACATTCTGGGTATTCTAGAAGAATTAATAAATGAAATTATACTTATCAGATTTTATGCATGTTATATATTATAATTTAAGTCAAATAGTATTTGATGAAAAAGCATTGCTTTTCTCCCTCAAAATATGTGTAAATCCACCACTGCATGCTGCATACAAGATGATAGGCCATGGCCCAAAACACAGTTAATGTTAGATGGATCACAAATCCTAAAGAAAGACCAGAAAAATGTGATAGAATGACTGATATGAGGATATAATAAAGCTCATTAAGGACCAACCATACCAAGATCATACATACCCCAATCCTCACCAACATAGGGAGAAAGAAGAAAAATAGTTAGAGAAAATGATGGAGTGTGAAGTAATATCAAAATGTATCACATGATTACCATCTCTTATGCTAGCACATAATTGTTTATAAACAAGGCATCCATTGATTACTCTGATTGGCACAGGGTGACACTACTGTAAGGAGAGTTTTTCCTTTTTTATAAACAATTATGTGCTAGTATAAGAGATGATGATCATGTGATGCTTAATGGTTTAACACCAATGCTGCCTAATAGGATAATGGTGGCTATGGTTGTTTAAGAGCCAGATACCAAAATGTATTAGTGTTGAACTGAGTTCAGACCCATATGACTATATAAGCTATTTAGCTTAGATTGAAAATATTTTTGTGTTTTCA
Organism: Epiperipatus broadwayi; assembly: GCA_028023455.1. Taxonomy (NCBI): domain Eukaryota; kingdom Metazoa; phylum Onychophora; class Udeonychophora; order Euonychophora; family Peripatidae; genus Epiperipatus; species Epiperipatus broadwayi. The sequence continues at coordinate 5,021,052 of JAQFVV010006265.1, read as the reverse complement.
ATTTCATTCTCATAGTTTTATAGTTAAGTAGAGATAAAAGGTGGTTGCTGGAGGGTTGCATTAGATCCTAAGATCTAGGTGCAGTGCTCTCAGATCCAAAGCTCCTCACTGATGAAGGCCACAAGCCAGAAATTAGTCTGAGGATATTGGATGAGTAGGCATTGGATAGGGATTTTATGCACAAGCCTTCTGGCTTCCATTGATTATTCTGGTTGGCACCATGTGGCACTACTGTATGAATTATAATATCAAAATGCTTGTCACCATTTAATAACCCAATAGTGATGGTAAAGAAAAAGGATAAATAAATCTGCCTGTGTCTGGGTGTGAGACAACTAAATAACATAACTATACCCAGTAGTAATGCTCTTCCACCCATTCATGAATTATTAATAAAATTTAAAAATAAAAAGTGTTTACTACTTTCAATCTGACCACCAGTTACTGGCAAATAAAGTTATACCTCTTGGATCATAACACTGCTTTTAAATACAATGAAAATTCATATAATTTCAATCGAATACCATTTGGTATATACAATAGTGGGGCAGGATTAATTCAATGTTTAGATCAGGTGCTGTCTAACAAGATCAAACAGTTAATAGTTAGGTATGTCGATGATATAGTAGTGGCATCATCTAACATAGATGAACACATTACACATTTAAAACTTTTATTCAATGAGTGTCAAAAGAAAGGTATTGACATACATTTAAAAAAAAGTATACTAGCATCCATGGAAGTAACATTTCAAGGCCAAATAAATAGTGGAGAAGGCATTTGCTTAAACTCCAACAAAATATGTGCAATTCAAGATTTTCCTATGCCCAAGAATAATAAACACATCCCATTATTTTTGGGTTTGTGCAACTTCTATAATAGGTTTTATAAAAACTTTTTGTGTGATATGGAGCCTTTGCTTCAATTATTAAAAAAAGATGCTATGTAGAATAAAAAAAGTTTTCTTAAAAGAAAACACATTATCATACCCTGATTTTAATAGGCCCTTTTACATACAAACTGACAGTAGCAGATGCAGGTTGGGAGCTACTCTGTTTTAGGGCTGAGAGAATGAGAGAATGACCAACCTGAAGTTAATAAGCTGGTTGGAAAGAGTCTGGAAATAGTGACAGAAAAAAAAGCCTTAACAGTAGTTTGGGCTTTTCAAAAATTTCATCAGTTTTTGATAGGACTGGAAATAATTGTGATACTGACCATAAGATCCTATAATTTCTATAGCAGTTAATAAGGTGGAGCCTGTTTTTGCAAGAGTTCAATTATACTATGCAATATTGGAAGGGTGGTGACAATATAGTCACAGATATATGAAGCTGCTATCCAACTCCACTTCTGTGGCAGCATCTAAGCACTGACAATATACATATTGAACTAGTGGAAATAAATATAGATGGATCTGTGGAAAATGATCTTTCACAGTTAAAAGAAAAACAGCAAGAAAATCTGGATTGTGCCAAATAATCAAACAAATTACAAAACAGCCTATGTTTAGAAGTGACAATAATCCCATGTGAAAGAATAAGAAAAGATACTGCATCAAAGAAGGTCTATTGCAGTATATAAAAAATAAAAATGGAAATGAACATAAGCATACTGTAACTTTTGGCACATTATGTGATCATCTAATTAAACATATTCATCAATTATATGGGCACTACAAAGCTGAAAAAATGGAAACATTGTTGAATAATTGGCTTTACTGGCCAAAAATCGATGCCAGCCTATTGCATATGAATAATGATTATGAAATATGTCTAAGGACAAAACTGTAAAACAAATCATGTATGGGACCATTGAGGCCTATAATTTCTCACCAATCTAATTCAGTAATAGCCATTGATTACTATAGACCAGTACCTATGTTTAAGAGAATGATGTATTTGATGATGGTTTATGATTTGTTTTCGAAATTAGTCACCATATATCCAATATCATAGGCAAAAGTGAAACAGACAATTTGGATATTAGAGCAGCAGCATTTTAGTACCATTAGAATACCTGAGTCAATCATTTCAGATCATGGGATCTAGTTTATATTGAGTAGATGGGAGAAATGGATAAAAACATGTCTTAATCTCAAGAAAAAGCCACAGTCCAATTTGTGTGAATGGATTATGCAGGAATTGGGACAGCTTTTTAGAGTATACATAATTACTAATCACCAAGGGTGGGTTAAGGAAATTAAGTAAATAGTTAACTTGATCAATTGATCTGTAAATGAATCAACAAGTTTGAGCCCATTCGTCTCCATTTCAGAAAAACAGCACCATATCTGTTAAAAACTAAGTTTCCGATTTCTATTCCACACATAAATATAAAAAAGGATACTATAAGGCCTGGGATAATTTTATAAAATCAGGGAGCTTAAGGAAAAAGAAGTAAAATAAAAACAGTCAGATGTTTTGATTAAGTGATTGAGCCATGGTCAGAGTTAACCATGTGAAGTCATTCTGAGAAATGTATTTATAAAATTTTTTAGCCAATCTATAAAGGCTCATATACTATAATTTATCAATATGACAACAATGCCTTTGAAGTTAATTGGAGGGCAAAAAAATAACTGCCAGATAAAAATTAAATATGAAATTTGATGAATTTGCCGGCTTGATTCAATCAATAATGACCAGAGATTTCTAATAAAGGAAAATGATTACCAAACTTTTAATTTTAATAAATAAAATAATAATAATAATAATAAAATGATAAAAATAAATTCTTAAATAAGATAACTTAATTATAAAAAATTTCAAAAAAGTAAAGACCAATGACAACTTCCTCTATTCTCTCTACCTTTATTGTTGTGAGAAACCCAACTCATAAGTCTGTGCTATGAAAACAGCAGAGTGTGACCAAAACAAACATGTAAAAATAAAATGTTTTAATTGAAAAAAAAAAGTGTGTTCAAATAAAAAATAAATAAATAAACGTAAAATTAATAATGACAAAAATGATAATGAAAACAAATCATTATCAGATGTCAGGAAATGTTGAATAAAGATCGAGGTGTGTGTGTGTGAATATATGGGAAAAGATAGGTAATTTCAGATCATATTTTGATTTGGATTCAGCCCTTTCCTGTGTCTACAGATGGGTATGAGCATAGATTAAATATTGATGATGATGCCCCAGTAGAAAAAGTCCTGGCCCAGTAATAATAAATTTGGAAGAAAAATTCCCAGTAACTTAATAAAGAAAAAAAGTATTTGCATAAATCAAATGTGCAGTGGAATTAATCCTGCCATTTGCAGATTCAAAGTCTGCATTCATTATCCATAGTGCACAAAATTGGCCCATGCTATAGTTTTGACTGCTGCAAGAAATTAAAAGTTGGTTTAATCAACACAAAATAGATCTGTGGGTGAATTGTCTAGTAGTTTAATGGATACTTCTCTTTATATTACCTGTTAATAACAATAATAGTAAAATAAAAACCTACATACATCTTCAAAATTTATTAAAGTTTACTTTATTAAAAATTCACTCAATACCTAAGTGAAGGGATTGACACATTTAAATCCTCAATTGAGGGAGGGTGTAATGTAACAATGTGTATATATACACAGTACATAAGTATGTGTATATATTTAAGTTGTATGATATTTTTAATGAAATAAAATAATTTCAATACTTGGGGATTAAGTTAAAATATTAATTATAACATATCTTTCTTTTTTGTGTGTGTATTAAAATTTAACATATAATTGAAAACAAATTTGCACAAGATTAATCAGTTTCTGGACATACATTTCAGACTGATTAATTAACAATAGTTAACTAATTTCTGTGTAATAACAAATATAAGATAAAAACAACAAAAAAATAATTAATTAAAAAAATAAAGATCACATGTATTGATATCATGGGTAGGAATTCAAACAGTGGGTGGAATTGGAGAGTATAAAGAAAGTCTGCAATCACCTATTGTCCAAAATATGAAGAGCAGCAGCAGAAAAAGCAAAAAAGCAATAGGAGGAGCAAAAGTAAGAAGCCAGTTAGTTTTTCTAGGACAGTTATCCAATGAGTCTATAAGCCAGCTAAAATGACTGAGTCCAGCAAGATGAAGCAATCTTCATATTGTCATACTGAGAGAAAAATGCGTTATTAAATCAAAGTTGAGTGTTCATTCATTTTCCATCACCCATTTCCTGAACACCAATAGCCAGATGCAGTAATATATCTTTGACTTGCCTTTTCTGATATTTTTATCTGCCATGACTAAATCTATGTAACCAGACCTAGCAATAAGACACTGAGACAGGAGGAAGCAATTAGTTACTAATATACCCACTATGAATCTGACAAGATAGGAGTGATCACCCAGATACTGTATTAAAAAATCTAAAAAAATATGTCTAGACATCAATAATAGAACTTCTAATTTTTATTTCAAGTGTGAACTTTAAATATTTTTTCTAGATAGAACTTTTAACTGTCATTTCTAGTGCTAACTTATATATATAAGCACATGATTGCTTAAAATATTGTAGTGGTCATATTTTTTTTTATGTTTTAAATATTCCTTGTTTTTTTAAAATTCCTTGTTTTTTTAAAATAAATATGTCATGAATTATTAGAATGGTTTAAGTTTCTCTCTCTTTCTAAATTTACCGATGGGTAAATAAATAATCTTAATTAGATAGTCAGTGTTATGCCAATCTCATGTTTTAATAGATAGCCAAGGGTCAAGAGCTTGAGGCATGTTAATGTCATCTCATGGGGTCATGTCTAAGGCTGGATGGTGTCCATAGAGTTAAAATCCATTATAAATATTTCCATGAGATCTGTCATGTTTCTTGTAGTCAAGGAAATTGTACCTTGGTCTAGAATGGTGACTGTGGTAGGTATATTTTTTTATTAAATCTCGGTCTGAATGGGATTATGGTTAAAATGTAAATATGAATCATATTTGCTTGAATAACAGGGTATTAAAATAAAATATTAAATATTAATGAGCGTAATATATATATATATATTGTAACGATATATAAATATGTCGTTACATTAATTTAAAATAAAAACTTAAAAGTTCGCAAATAAAAGTAAAAAACTAAACGCTAAAATTAAAATGTTTGTTAAACGTATATACATTCGCACAGATGCTAAACTTTAAAAATATTTTTTTCATAAACAAAAAAAAAAAAAAGTATTTGAACGTATTTTTTTTAATAAAAAAATACAAGATTGAAATATAAAAATATTTTAATAAAAAAATAACGTAAGTTAAAATAAAAACAGGTATTAATTAATTCCTGTAATCTATAAATGGAAATGATTGTTTATTAATTATCTAAAAGCTGTTTAATTAAAAAGTCAGATGAAAAGTTAGATAAGAGAAGAAAGAGATTTTAGCTTGACCAATGGAAGCAAATAAAGGCCCGGACCATAACGAAAAAACAGAACAGTGACGTTTTTGTTCATGGAATCCATAGGAGGACTATAAAAAGAAAAAATATTGAGTTCCAGTCAGTTTTTTCCAACTTGATTTTGGTGAGTCGAGCGACAAGACGCACTTGTCGTCCTCACTCACTTATTTTAAAAATGCAAAGACTGTGATACCAGAACAGAACCAGCTAATGCTACCTCCAAAATATCAGACCGGTCTTCCAGGAAAGTCTCCGTGGGAATTGCCAACGGGAACAGGGACTCTTCTACCGTAAGCAATAGAACTGAACAATTGTTAAAATCATAATATTAATTAAGAACTTTAAAGATTGATAAGTTAATTTAAATTTTATAAAAAGAACTTTTCTCTGACTTATGTGTCAACTCAATTGATAATGTGTAATTTTATATATGTTTGCGTTTGATAAAAAAATCATTTCCATTTATTATTTATTTGTATTAATATTTATTGTTTAAATTTTAAATGAGGAAATTTAAGGTTGGGTATAGACGTTGCATAGATTCGTTAGCGGTTGATAATGTTGTGGTTTTCACATTCGATTAGAATATATGTCAACGATATCACTGCAAGCATCTTACGATGAATGCTAATGGGATTTGTATATTCCCTATGCAAGTGACGTTTATCGATGACTTTGTATTTTGATCGGTTGTGTTTAATTTGGAATGTTTTTGACCGTGGAATCTGTGCAGCTGATCTGTACTCAACATTTTAAAACAAATTTTATAAAATTCATTTGTGCGAACGTATTTAAATGTTAAATTTAAGTCGGGCGTGAATGGCTATATAGATTTGTAAAGTTATATTAGGGGAGGGTAATCTTAGGTTATTTGTGTCGTTGTTGAATTGGGTCAATGGATTGGATATATTTGTGTAATTAGTAGATGTAGTATGAGTTTCGCTACGTGCAGAATCGCTGTATACACCGCACCAACCCTTTGCCTATGGATGGGATTGTAAGTCGGCAAAAAGGATCGCGGTCCCTTCCTATGGAGTTTTTATTTTTTTTATTGTTCTTCTTGCTATACAGACGTCATATTCCTGTATTGGACAAGAGTCAATGTTTTCTCTAACTATACTGTTCAGATGTCCATTCCTGACAGTATAGTATATTTGTGCTGTTGTATTTTCATGCTACATTGAATACATAAATGTATCAGATGGATTGATGCCAGTTTGACTGCGAATTTTAGCCTAAGGTTAAATAGGGATAGAATGTTTTATTTTCAGATGCAAATCTATGTAGTCTATTCATACTTGACCATCTAAATAAAATATTAAACTCATTGAAATTTATGTAAATGTACAATTAAAGAGTAATCTAAAAATCTAAAAAAATGTTAAACCTATTCCTCGAATTTAGAATGATTTTATATGTGCGTAAATAAATATTTTTTATGTGTTAATTTCTGGCAGTGGCTTTTATTCTCTTATATTTAAGATATAAAATTTATATTTTATTATCTCTGCTACTCACTGAGCTAGTGACTTGGGCTAACGACCGGAATCAAGAAAAAAAAATATATATTTTTTTTTACTTACGTATCTGCCTACTTTATAAATTTTTCTAGGTTCAAATGCCTAGATGGCGCCCTGTAGTGCAGTTTACGTAAGTCTACCTGCTCCGGATTGTTATAATATATATTGTGAAGGAAATTATAATCTTAAACATCTATGAACAATGCTAAGAAGACATTGTCTCATCAAGTAATGTTTCCTTGTTGAATGGGACAAATGTAAAGGAAAACTAATAAAGACTATCAAAATGTAAAGATAAAATAAGTGTTGTTTACTGAATAGCTTACAGACTGGGGTGATCATGAATATAAAAAAAAATATTATAACTGAAAAGGGCTAGCGAGCCTCCAAGTGCTTCATAGATTTGGGCAATCACATATAGTAAATAAAATTGTGAAAAAATGGTTTTCTCCATTATACATTAAATAGCTGGGAAATCTAAAATATACCACATAAATATTGTACTTAGACAATTAAAATATATAACTAACAATATGTTGATCCAAAACTGGCTCTATGTTAGTTTAGATTTATATTTACAATGGATTCATGAATTTGTAAGGTGCCAATGGTCCAGAGAATAAGCATCTTGCTTGGCAAATATGATACAATTCAGTAAATGATTTACTTGATGATAAAGTATAGTATCGGATGTACAATGAATTATCTTAATTGTATAAATTAATTGTGTAATTAAATAATTTTAGAATCATTGATGCAATAATCAAATCAAAGTACTTAGATTATTATTATTATTAAGATAAATTTATTGAAATAAGCATTAACTCATTGAGGTGTATAGAATAAAAATCATAAATCTAATTTACTAACTGCAATCTAATATCCTATTATATTTTTATATTTTAGCTCTCATTTCTTTTTAAGATTACAATTAATAGATGTGATATATATATATATATATATTGTAACGATATATAAATATGTCATTACATTAATTTAAAATAAAAACTTAAAAGTTCGCAAATAAAAGTAAAAAACTAAACGCTAAAATTAAAACATTGTTAAACGTGTATACATTCGCACAGATGTTAAACTTTAAAAATATTTTTTTTTCATAAACAAAAAAAAAAAGTATTTGAATGTATTTTTTTTAAATAAAAAAATACAAGATTGAAATATAAAAATATTTTAATAAAAAAATAACGTAAGTTAAAATAAAAACAGGTATTAATTAATTCCTGTAATCTATAAAAGGAAATGATTGTTTATTAATTATCTAAAAGCTGTTTAATTAAAAAGTCAGATGGAAAGTTAGATAAGAGAAGAAAGAGATTTTAGCTTGACAAATGGAAGCACTAAGCCTTGGCCCGGACCATAACGAAAAAACAGATTAGTGACGTTTTGTTCATGGAATCCTGGTGGATAATATAAAAAGGGAAATACAGTTTTTTCTGACAGTTCCAGCGTTTTGTGTTTGAGAGATGGGGTATGACGCACATACCACACTCTCTATAAAAAAAAATGAAAAGACTGTGATACCTTGAACCAGCTATTGCCATCTCCAGAACATTACCTTCCAACGGAGGCGTCGCGGGAATTCCATAAGCTATATGAAAGGAACAATTATTAAAATCAATTAAGAATTTTCGTCAAGTTTTACAAATTGATAAACAAGCCAACTTAAATGTTAAAACGGACTCTTATCTGACTTTTGTAAGTTTTTAAATCAAATTAATAATGTTTAATTTTATATGTTTTCCGATGGACAAACATCATTTCCATTTATTTTAATTGTATAAATTATTTATTGTTTAAATTTTAAATGTATGAAATTTAAGTTGTTTATAGACGCTTGCATGGATTCGTTTGCGGTTAATTATATTTTGGTTTTCATATTTGATCAAAATATATAGACATTCGATAAATAATGATACCTTACGGTGAGTATCTAAAATGTATTTATTCGGATGTCTTTTAAGTTATTGGTGACAACGCAAGTATCTTATGGTGAATACTATTGGGTTACTTATAAGTTTCCCTCTGCGATTGTCGGTATCAATAATTTTGTATTTTGATCGTTTATGTTTATTTTGAAATGTTTTTGACCGTGGAATCTATGTAATCGATCTATACCCAACATTTTTAAACAAATCTGTGCGAACGTATATAAATGTTAAAATTAAGTCGGGCGCGAATGGCTATATAGTTTTGTAAAGTTGTATTAAGGGAGGGTAATCTTAGGTTATTCATTTCGTAGTTGAATTGGTTCAATGGATTGGATATATTTGTGTAATTAGTAGATGTAGTATGAGATCCGCTACGGGCAGGATTATAGATATACGCCACACACCCTCTGTTTGCCTATGGATGGGTTTGTAAGTCGGCAGAAGACCGCAGTCCATTCCTATGGAGTTTTTAGTTTATTGATCTACTTGCCCACAGATGTCACATTCCTGTTGGTGGAGAGTCAATGTCTTCTCTATTTCTACTTATTGTTCAGATGTACATTCCTGACAATATAGTATTTTGTGTTGTCGTATCATGCTACATTGAATACATGAATGTATCAGATGGATTGGCGCCAGTTGATTGCGAAATTTGTTGCCTAAGGTTAAATCAGGGAAGAATATTTTCCTTTCAAATGCAGACCTATGTAGTCCATTCATACTCGACCCTCTAAATAAAATATTAAACATTATAGCAAGCTATTTTAAATGTAAAATTAAAAATTAAGATAAAAATCTAAATGTTAAACTTATTCCTCGAATTTAGAATGATTTTATATGTGCGTAAATAAATATTTTTCTGTGTTAATTTCTGGCAGTGGCTTTTATTATTTTATTCTTTTATATTTAAGATATAAAATTTATAGATTTTTATCTCGGCGTCTCCGCTGAGCTAGTGACAATGGGCTAACGATCTAAATATGTAAATAAAGTGGAATCCTAACAGCGCGTATCTGCCTACTTTATAAATTTTTCTAGGCTCAAATGCCTAGATGGCGCCCTTTGGTAGTGCGGTGCGGTGCGATGCGATCTCCCACTTCGTTTGGATCGTTATAATTGGCGCCCAATGTGGGGCCTTACCTCAGAGATTGACCCTGAGAAGGGGAATTGATGCTGAAATTTCCTATCTTGAATAAACACGAGTGCCCTGAGAATGTTAAAAATAAATGAAGCCCGTAATATTTTTTCTGAAATCAGAATATATTGTTTGTATTATATAAAGTTATGAATTTTGTGTAAAAAGTGCTGCCAGTAAGAAAAATTGCGCATATGTAAAGAGAAATACGAGGAATAAAAAGTAATAAATAAAACGTAATAATAATTATAAATCATAATTTTTTTTTTTTTTAAAAAAAAGTCTTGTTAAATTAAAATCTAATCGTTCAACTTGCCTAAGTAATAGTTAAAGGTAGAAGAAATGAAACTTGGAAGGGAGGGGGGGGCAGAAATTTAGCTGGTAGTAAGGAATCATCAGTCAACTTTTTTTTATCATTATATTTGTAATTACTGTTTTGTCTTTTAAAAAAAAAGTTTTGTCCTTTTGAAATTTCATATATAACAAATTTGTATAACGTAATTACTAACACTAAGTAAATTCTTTTTTTTTTTTTAATGTTTTTTGTTTTTTGAGGAAGTTTACTGATATGTAACGATATATAAATATGTCGTTACATTAATTTAAAATAAAAACTTAAAAGTTCGCAAATAAAAGTAAAAAACTAAACGCTAAAATTAAAACATTGTTAAACGTGTATACATTCGCACAGATGTTAAACTTTAAAAATTTTTTTTTTTCATAAACAAAAAAAAAAGTATTTGAATGTATTTTTTTTAAATAAAAAAATACAAGATTGAAATATAAAAATATTTTAATAAAAAAATAACGTAAGTTAAAATAAAAACAGGTATTAATTAATTCCTGTAATCTATAAAAGGAAATGATTGTTTATTAATTATCTAAAAGCTGTTTAATTAAAAAGTCAGATGGAAAGTTAGATAAGAGAAGAAAGAGATTTTAGCTTGACAAATGGAAGCACTAAGCCTTGGCCCGGACCATAACGAAAAAACAGATTAGTGACGTTTTGTTCATGGAATCCTGGTGGATAATATAAAAAGGGAAATACAGTTTTTTCTGACAGTTCCAGCGTTTTGTGTTTGAGAGATGGGGTATGACGCACATACCACACTCTCTATAAAAAAAAAATGAAAAGACTGTGATACCTTGAACCAGCTATTGCCATCTCCAGAACATTACCTTCCAATGGAGGCGTCGCGGGAATTCCATAAGCTATATGAAAGGAACAATTATTAAAATCAATTAAGAATTTTCGTCAAGTTTTACAAATTGATAAACAAGCCAACTTAAATGTTAAAACGGACTCTTATCTGACTTTTGTAAGTTTTTAAATCAAATTAATAATGTTTAATTTTATATGTTTTCCGATGGACAAACATCATTTCCATTTATTTTAATTGTATAAATTATTTATTGTTTAAATTTTAAATGTATGAAATTTAAGTTGTTTATAGACGCTTGCATGGATTCGTTTGCGGTTAATTATATTTTGGTTTTCATATTTGATCAAAATATATAGACATTCGATAAATAATGATACCTTACGGTGAGTATCTAAAATGTATTTATTCGGATGTCTTTTAAGTTATTGGTGACAACGCAAGTATCTTATGGTGAATACTATTGGGTTACTTATAAGTTTCCCTCTGCGATTGTCGGTATCAATAATTTTGTATTTTGATCGTTTATGTTTATTTTGAAATGTTTTTGACCGTGGAATCTATGTAATCGATCTATACCCAACATTTTTAAACAAATCTGTGTGAACGTATATAAATGTTAAAATTAAGTCGGGCGCGAATGGCTATATAGTTTTGTAAAGTTGTATTAAGGGAGGGTAATCTTAGGTTATTCATTTCGTAGTTGAATTGGTTCAATGGATTGGATATATTTGTGTAATTAGTAGATGTAGTATGAGATCCGCTATGGGCAGGATTATAGATATACGCCACACACCCTCTGTTTGCCTATGGATGGGTTTGTAAGTCAGCAGAAGACCGCAGTCCATTCCTATGGAGTTTTTAGTTTATTGATCTACTTGCCCACAGATGTCACATTCCTGTTGGTGGAGAGTCAATGTCTTCTCTATTTCTACTTATTGTTCAGATGTACATTCCTGACAATATAGTATTTTGTGTTGTCGTATCATGCTACATTGAATACATGAATGTATCAGATGGATTGGCGCCAGTTGATTGCGAAATTTGTTGCCTAAGGTTAAATCAGGGAAGAATATTTTCCTTTCAAATGCAGACCTATGTAGTCCATTCATACTCGACCCTCTAAATAAAATATTAAACATTATAGCAAGCTATTTTAAATGTAAAATTAAAAATTAAGATAAAAATCTAAATGTTAAACTTATTCCTCGAATTTAGAATGATTTTATATGTGCGTAAATAAATATTTTTCTGTGTTAATTTCTGGCAGTGGCTTTTATTGTTTTATACTTTTATATTTAAGATATAAAATTTATAGATTTTTATCTCGGCGTCTCCACTGAGCTAGTGACAATGGGCTAACGATCTAAATATGTAAATAAAGTGGAATCCTAACAGCGCGTATCTGCCTACTTTATAAATTTTTCTAGGCTCAAATGCCTAGATGGCACCCTTTGGTAGTGCGGTGCGGTGCGATGCGATCTCCCACTTCGTTTGGATCGTTATAATATATATATATGATCAATAGATGGTGTTTTACCAAAAACACTGTCAAAGTGTATGTTTGTTTACATAAACGTCAGAGTAAGCATTCACTATCTCTTTCATTAGTGCCGCCCTCAGATCATGATTTCAAGCTGATTTGCTATCATCAGTGAAGGATAGGAATAAGAAACTAGATCTAAACACTAACTCCGAGTGTTTATGAGACAATTTCTATTCAGCTTGCAAGCGTGAATCTTTTAGACATGTAATGTCTTCAAACTCAGCATAGCAAGCCAGATAGCTATATGGGTCTGATATCAGTTCAGTTTCACCACATAGTAAAAGCTTCTGAAATATATATCATTGCAATAAAACTTCAAAGGTACATTTATGAAAAACAAAAAAAAGTTAAACTTGCTATCGCTTCTATTTTTGTAAAACACCATCTATTAATCATAAATACAAGTGTTAGCAAGTTTAACTTGTTTTTTATTTTTCATAAATGTACCTTTGAAGTTTTCTTGCAATGATATATATTGCAGAGGCTTCTACTATGTGGTGAAACTGAACTGCTATCAGACCCATATAGCTATCTGGCTTGCTATGCTGAGTTTGAAGACATTACGTGTCTAAAAGATTCACGCTTGCAAGCTGAATAGAAATTGTTTCATAAATGCTTGGAGTTAGTGTTTAGATCTAGTTTCTTATTCCTATCCTTCACTGATGATAGCAAATCAGCTTGAAATCATGATCTTAGGGTGGAACTAACGAAAGAGATAGTGAATGCTTACTCTGACATTTATGTAAACAAATATACGCTTTGATGGTGTTTTTGGTAAAACACCATCTATTGATCATAAATACAAGCATTAGCAAGTTTAACTTGTTTTTTGTTTTATATATATATATATATATATATATTAAATTATTAAAACATACAGTCATAAAAGGATTAAGGATAAACTTTTTCAACAAAGAAATAAAAGTTTTTAATATTGTTACTTTTTTTAATAATGAAACTTATCTGAAAGCATTAATTAAAAAAATTTTTTTTTTCTATTAGTTTCTGTTACTATAGTTTTTCATATATATGACTTCAGTTGATATTCCATTATTATTATTATTATTATTATTATTATTATTATTATTATTATTATTATGATATCCAATTATTAATATTATTATTATTATTATTATTATTATTATTATTATTATTATTATTATTATTATTATTATTATTATTATTATTATTAGTATTATTAGTATTATTATTATTATTATTATTATTATTATTATTGTTGTTGTTATTTGAAGTAGCTTATTTTAATGGATTTTTCATAATGGTTTTTTTTAATGGATTGTTTACTGTGGTCTAATACGCCTTGGGAATTTTATAAATAAATGATTTTTTTAGTGGTTTTTTTTTTTTTTTGAGAGAGAGATCTTTACTGAGAACTAATATGCCTGGAGGATATTTTTAGTAAAGCTTATAGTTTATTTTTGGAAACTATTTTTCATTATTTTATTTTTATGGTTTATTGGTATTATAAGATTTATTGACTATTATATCGGTTTATACAACAATCTACTATAAAGTTTTAATTTGACATTTTTTTATTTATTTTTAAATAATTTATTCAATTTGGATAAGATTGATAAGTTATTGCTTTCAATTACTTAGTGATTTTTTATCTTCATATAATCTAGTATTTTCCAAGTTACTTCACCTTAGGATATTTATCTTTTCTTTAAACTTGTTTGAAACATATGTTTATATGTAAATTTGCTTATGGATATGGAGCATATTACAGATATAATGTATACAATTGGATATTTTATTTACATATACATTACTTCACTTTTATAATATATAATGGCACCTTTTTTATTTTTATTTATAATATATAACAAGATTTGAACATTTTCTATAGCTTGTCCTTTGAGTTTATACAATGTTTATGGAAGACAAAAACATTTATAAGGGATTCTTTGTTAATAGAAATAACAAATTTGATTTATTATATCGTTTTGAAGAAAGACTGTCTGATTAATTTTCAATTGATATAAAATGTTATTTCATAAACAATTAAGACATAGTGATTTTGATATTTTTAATAATTTTATTTTGGACATTGTTTGTTTTTATATATATATATATAGTACAATTGAATATGTTTATATAATTTACCTAATATATTATTGGGTGCTGATATAGTACGTGCTCGGCAGCCATTTTGAATTTGAAAACAGCTAAAAACACTGCTGGCACATGCAAGCGATAAATGTCATCGACTAGAAACACTCATTTTTTAAAAAAGTAAATCACCTGAGGCACTATAATTAAAAAAGGTGTTGGGAAGGGACTACACTTAAAAAAATTGCGGGAAATGTCACATTAAATAGCCTAAGGTGATACTATCAAAAAAAAAGTGCGGGAAAAGGAAAAGAGGTGAAAATTAAAAAATACTTTAAAATAAACCAAAAACGCTAATTTATATATATAGTCATAATCAAACATTGCAATATTTACAAAAATCCATTAAAATATAGCGATCACTAGAAAAATAATATAATGCTATAAATCAAACCTTACTTTAAAATAAACCAAAAACGCTAATTTATATATATAGTCATAATCAAACATTACTTTAAAATAAACCAAAACCGCTAATATATATAGTCATGATAATCAAATATTGCAATAGTAAATGTCAAAAGATTAACCCTATGTTAAGGCACTTTTTTTAAAAAAAATCGTAAATGATATTTACAAAAACCCGTTAAAATATAGCCATCATTAGAAAAATAATAAATGCTATTTTAAAAATATCAGTCCGGTCTATCAACGCTATATACTAAATCAGTATTATAATTTTAAAAAACAATATTTAAAAAGTATAATGCTATAAATCAAACATTGAGTTGTAACGTCACATTGAATAGCCAAAGGTTATACTATGGAAAATAAACCAAAACCGCTAATATATATAGTCATGATAATCAAATATTGCAATAGTAAATCTCAAAAGATTAAGCCTATGTTAAGGCACTTTTTTTAAAAAAAATCATAAATGATATTTACAAAAACCCGTTAAAATATAGCGATCATTAGAAAAATAATAAATGCTATTTTAAAAATATCAGTCCAGTCTATCAACGCTATATACTAAATCAGTATTATAATTTTAAAAAACAATATTTAAAAACTATAATGCTATAAATCAAACATTGAGTTGTAACGTCACATTGAATAGCCAAAGGTTATACTATGGAAAAAAAGAGCGGGAAAAGCAAAAGAGATGAAAATTAAAAAATACTTTAAAATAAACCAAAAACGCTAATTTATATATATATAGTCATTATCAAACATTGCAATATTTACAAAAATCCGTTAAAATATAGCGATCACTAGAAAAATAATATAATGCTATAAATCAAACAATATCAGTCCGGTCTATCAACGCTATATGCTAAATCAGTATTATAATTTAAAAAAACAATATTTAAAAAGTATGATGCTATAAATCAAACATTGAGTTGTAACGTCACATTGAATAGCCAAAGGTTATACTATGGAAAAAAAAGAGCGGGAAAAGAAAAAGAGATGAAAATTAAAAAATACTTTAAAATAAACCAAAAACGCTAATTTATATATATATAGTCGTAATCAAACATTACTTTAAAATAAACCAAAAACGCTAATATATATAGTCATGATAATCAAATATTGCAATCGTAAATCTCAAAAGATTAACCCTATGTTAAGGCATTTTTTTTTTAAAAAAATCGTAAATGATATTTACAAAAACCCGTTAAAATATAGCGATCATTAGAAAAATAATAAATGCTATTTTAAAAATATCAGTCCGGTCTATCAACGCTATATACTAAATCAGTATTATAATTTTAAAAAACAATATTTAAAAACTATAATGCTATAAATCAAACATTGAGTTGTAACGTCACATTGAATAGCCAAAGGTTATACTATGGAAAAAAAGAGCGGGAAAAGAAAAAGAGATGAAAATTAAAAAATACTTTAAAATAAACCAAAAATGCTAATTTATATATATATAGTCATTATCAAACATTGCAATATTTACAAAAATCCGTTAAAATATAGCGATCACTAGAAAAATAATATAATGCTATAAATCAAACAATATCAGTCCGGTCTATCAACGCTATATGCTAAATCAGTATTATAATTTAAAAAAACAATATTTAAAAAGTATGATGCTATAAATCAAACATTGAGTTGTAACGTCACATTGAATAGCCAAAGGTTATACTATGGAAAAAAAGAGCGGGAAAAGAAAAAGATGAAAATTAAAAAATACTTTAAAATAAACCAAAAACGCTAATTTATATATATATAGTCGTAATCAAACATTACTTTAAAATAAACCAAAAACGCTAATATATATAGTCATGATAATCAAATATTGCAATCGTAAATCTCAAAAGATTAACCCTATGTTAAGGCATTTTTTTTAAAAAAAATCGTAAATGATATTTACAAAAACCCGTTAAAATATAGCGATCATTAGAAAAATAATAAATGCTATTTTAAAAATATCAGTCCGGTCTATCAATGCTATATACTAAATCAGTATTATAATTTTAAAAAACAATATTTAAAAACTATAATGCTATAAATCAAACATTGAGTTGTAATGTCACATTGAATAGTCGAAGGTTATACTATGGAAAAAAAGAGCGGGAAAAGAAAAAGAGATGAAAATTAAAAAATACTTTAAAATAAACCAAAAACGCTAATTTATATATATAGTCATAATCAAACATTGCAATAGCATTTATTTAAGTAATTTTTTACTAATATTTTAAGAATTTAAAAAAAATTACCAACTCTCGATCGGATGGATGGTCGTCCGCTCAGGCTAAATTTGGTTCTTCCTCTTCATTACTGCAATACCACAAAACATCAAATTATACTTTTAAGATTTAGGTTTATTATTTTAATGAAGACGCCAGTAAACAATTAATTTATTCAGGAAATATCGCAGCTTGATATGGTCTCTTTCAAATTTATTTTTAAAACTGTGTACTTGGGTCTGACACAAGGTATCTATGATGTAAGATAATTTCCAAGAATTATAGTTCGGATTGGGCCTTTGTCTTATTAAGATAAAAGAAAGTGTTAAGTTTATATATATATATGTTAAATTGTTTTATTATTATTATTATTATTATTATTTTGTTATGTGCTTTATATTTATCCCTTTTATTTATTTGTTATTATTAATGTTTTAATAATAATTGTTTATATGCTGATATTTAATTTTACTTTAGATTTTTAAATGTGTTAATTATCTTTTATTGAAATATGGCACATAATTATATTAATAATTTGTCATTTAAACTCATTTATGTATTTATATATTTGTTATGGTGCAATACTGTAATTGGCTTTATGCTGTAGTTTTGTACGGTAAATAAATGAATTGAATTGAATTGAATTATTATTATTATTATTATTATTATTATTATTATTATTATTATTATTATTATTATTATTATTATTATTATTATTATTATTATTATTATTATTATTATTATTATTATTATTATTATTATTATTATTATTATTATTATTATTATTATTATTATTATTATTATTATTATTATTATTATTATGATTATCAGTTGATATTCCATTATTATTATTATTATTATTATTATTATTATTATTATTATTAGATGATATCCAATTATTAATCCTATTGATATTACAATCCATGATGAATTCAATGATTGACACTCTATGGCAATCAACATAGCATTTGTGATATTCATTCCATTTTAATCATAAAGATACCAAATGAAGGGAAGTCCTACCCTCTTCTCTCTAAGTTTTTTTACCCACAATGTATATTTCTTGCTATATGCCCCAAATACACCTAAACCTTACTTAGTGATTGGCTACATAGTGATATTTCACAATAGTGATCATCATCAATTTGTGCCCACTACTTCAATTTACAATTGATTATTCACTATGATCGGGAATTTTTTTTTTTAATTTAGAACCTATAAACTTAAAATATATATAATTAATGAATCTATAATACTATATACTGTACATATAAGTGCTGAATGTGCCCACTACTTCAATTTCAATTGATTATTTACTATAATGATCGGGATTTTTTTTTTTAATTTAGAACGTATAAACTTAATATATATATATATATAATTAATGAATCTATAATACTATATACTGTACATATAAGTGTTGGATGTTTTTAGAAAAATTAAACTTTATTTAAATATAATGTACAGTACTTGGATTATTTAAATAAAGTTTAATTTTTCTAAAGAAATTCCACACTTATATTAGATGATGAAATAGTCCAATATATAAATACATACAATACAACTAAAATACTGTCATCACAAACTTTCAGGAAAACACTAAATACTAATATTAAACGTGTGTGTCTTCCTTAATTACTGTATATTATTTTTAGAACATCTGGTAATTATGTAAAAATAGTTATTGATTTTGTAACTTCTTAAAAATGTTGTTTATACCCAATCGGTTTCAAATCAAAAGAAAAACATTTAAAAATGTGAATGATTAATTAGAAAAAAGTTTAAAAAGTAAAACAGATTGCATTTAAAATAAGTGTTAATGAATAATTTTTTTAATATGTACTTTATTCCTATGTTAGTGTAATTTTTTCACTTTAGGTACCACCAATTTTTTCCCCATAGACCCCCATTATAAATACGTATTCTGCATACAATATTCTTGCTTAACAATGAGTTTTAGAGAACCAATTGCCATCACTAAGGGGGGTAAAGGTGTATATTTATAAAAGTAAGGTAAAATAAATAAATTTCTAAACAAAAGAAAGTATGTCTTCTTGCTTAAAAAAATCATTTCTGTAGCTATAGTAACACAAAACACAATCTTTTCTTTTTTTTAAACACTGGCTTGTGATCATGTGATTATCTTTTTAAGTCTAATTACACATTATTATCATTTAATAATAATTTAAACAAAATATTTCATTTTTAAAATTTAATAAATAAATATATTTATTCAAAACAATAAAATATATTTTATTAAATAGATGGCATTTTAATTGTTTTCTTTGTTTAGTTATTTATACACTACAAGGAAACTATATATGGCAATAAACATACATCACAATATATATAATTATAGTTTTATAAAAGTATATTATATTGTGTGATTTATTTAAGCCTATGAACAAAATATGTACTAAAGAAAGCAAAAGTTACCATGTAATAAATAAAAGAAAAAAAAAACTAATCGATGCTAAGACATTTATCAAATAAAAGAAAATGAAAGGTTGTCCAGACACAAAATGTTTATCAAATAATAATGAAAAAGAAGATAGATTATGCACAAAATATATATTAATTAAAAGTACAAACATGATTCATAATAAAAATATGTATTAACCTATTGATAGCTTAAAAATAATTGATGTACTTATTTCTATCTTAGATAAAAATAAATATTTTTCTGTTCTAAAATTAATAATATTAGAAAAGTCAATTCATTTTAAATATAATAATGTCATTAGATTGGAGAAAGTTGAGTAATTGATTAGCTCTTTAATGGAATCATAATTATAGTTTTTTAAACTATTTTATTAGATATGCTTATCATTGTTTGTTATTAATAAAAATAAATTGAAATTTTGATTATATTGATTTGCTTTGATTTCAGTATTAAATTTACTTCTGAAGAGAGTAATTTGAATTTTAATAAATTAAAATTTTTAGATTTGATAGTGATAAGTAATAAAATTGATGGTATTTTATATTGTATTTATTTTATTAAAGAGAAAAAATCAAGATATGTGATTAGATCTAATAATTATTGGATTCATATAATAGTTGCCTTAAAATTTTTGTTATAGGATTAAAAGGTTAAATAATTTTGAAAGTAATGCATTGATTCAAACAAAACAATTTTGCAATGAGTATATTAGAATAGATTATTCTTATAACTTTATTAAAATGTTTTATCTAAGGAGAATAATTATAATTCTGATTTGAAGACAGTAATTGATAGTAATAAAAATATTTTTTCTTTTAAATTATCAATTTTTGGATGATTAAAGTAGACATTTTGGGAAAGGGAGTAAAATGGCTTAAAGAAAAGGTATTAACTTTAAATTTATAATTAATTCATTTTAATAAATTGATGAAACTATTCCGGATGTTTTTTAATGAAATTTCATGGTCTATTTAGGTAAAATTCTTTACTATAAAATAAAATTGATAAAAATAAATTTCAAAATAGGTATCTTAGCTTGGAGTTATATACACATGAATGCTATATGATCATCCTATAGTGTGTAATAATGCAAAAGCTATGTTTTAGATTATAGTAATACCCAAAGAATAGTCAAAGAGTAAATTTTTTGTTAATTTGTCTATAGATTTCATTTGAGAAGTTATCAGTGACATCACTGAAAGAATTAAAATGATGAAATAGAACTGGATTGGATATATTGTTAGAAGAGAATATAATATTTGAACATTTAGTCTTAAAGTGGATTTTAACATATTGGAAAAGATCCTGCAAAGAACTTGTGATATTGGTGAATGAAATAGGGTTTTTATTATTATGATGTGAAAAAGAGAAACTAAAAATGAGAGAAATTACATTACACTTGAAAATGCCTTCATATTTGAATGGACAAATGCTGCTTAAAAATGCCTTTGTGGCATATATATGTTAAAAATAAGATTTTTATGGAAAACATATTACTGAATTGACATTTAGACTGAATTTTGCCTACCATTTTTAATGGCAATTACAATCAAGTGTACTGCTACTGTTAATTGCATATGCATAAACCTGGAAAATATATCCTATATATATGTACGTTTTAAAAATTTGTGTATTAATCTGATTTTCATTATTTATATTTTCATCGCATTCTATGTATGATGGCCATTACTTGTCAACTGACTTTGGTGTTTAAAAAATAAGGTATTGAAATAATCAAGAATAAATGGTTTACTGTAATTGGTGATAGATTACTATTGCAAAATCCAATAAGAGTATTAAACTGGTATTAAGGGCTAACATTATAACAAACAAATGTCAAATGAAATCACTGAAAGCTAGATATCCAAACTTTCTTGCAAAAATAATACCTTCACACATATATGCGCACACACATATATACATATTATTTCAGGTAAATGAATTTTAAGTTTAATAATTGCCCATAATGTTGTCTTCATTATATAATTTAAATCTTAAGCAAAATTGGTCATAAACATAAAAATAAATAAAATTTATTTAAAACATTAAACGGGATTTTCAGTCCTTATAAAATAAACTGTTTTAAAGCAACTCCATCCAGTGGACTTCATTCAAATTATAAAACATAATAACATTAAAAAACAATATATATATATATATGCACAGATAAATATTAATAAATAAATATTAGCTTATTACTATCAAATTTTTCAGTTTACAAATCAAATTTACTTTAAACGTGTAATTATAATAATAATAATAATATTTGTAAATTTGATTTGCAAACTGAAAATTAAATAATAATAATTAAATAATAATAAGGTTATATTTATTTATTAATCTTTATGTATACATATATAAATTGCTTTTAATATATAATTTATTATAATTTGAATGACAATCACTTAGCACAGAAAGAGGGAATGAATAAAGTACGAAAAATTTAAGTGTTTGATAATGAAAAGAGAGTATGTAATAGAGATCATAACTTCTTTACCATAGAAATGGTTAGTAATGTGATGAAAAGTAGTAATAAAAGTAGAAAGAATAGTAAAAGATGTGGATGAAGAGTGAATAAGAATAAGTTAGAAGAATATAAAGTAAAAGTTGAATAAACCATGGAAGAGTTGTTTGGGGATGAGTACAAGGACTGGTGTGGTGAAATAGAAAAAGTGGAAAATAGGGTTTTAGGTGAGAATATTCAGAAGAATAAGAGTAATAGGAAAGTGAGAGTCAATAAATGTGTAAAAGAGAGGGAAAAACCATGCAGAGAATATAATTGTTCTATTAAGAACAAAGAGAGTGAAAAAGATGTTAATACTAAATGGGAAAAATACTTAGAAAAAAAGAAGTTGGCTAAAACAGATAATTCTATAGAGAGAATGAAACTGAATAGTAAAATGTTGGAAGATATTAATTAAAGTGTAAGATATGGGAGTAAAAAAATTAAAATACATTAAAAGAAGGAATGTTCAGGAGAGAGAATTAGTATTACTAGATGATGAGGGAATAGATTGTAGCTCTACAGAACAATTATAGATAGTCTTAAACAAGTATGTAATGGATATAGAAAAGATGTTAGATGTGAAGGACAGAGTGATAGCAAACATGAGAGCATATAGTAATGGAAATATAGGATTTACAGAAAATGAAGTGAATGAAGCAAGTAAGAAATTGAAAGGTGGAAAGGCAAGACATTTGGATGGATATGCAGCAGAGATAGTAATGAATTTAGGGCAGAAGGCAAAATTAAAGCTATTGTCATGTTTTAATAAGATGACACAGAGAAGAGATTTTCTGGGCAGTTGGAGTAATACAAGAGTAAGGCTATCATTTCAAGGGAAGGGTAAGAATCATATAAAGTTAAACAATTATAGACCGATAGTGGTAACATCAGTGCTATATAATGTTTTCTTATATATGGTGGCTGGAAGGGTTATAAAATAAATGGAAGAAACTAATATAGTGGTAAAAGTGCAAGGAGGGTTTTGATCAGATAGGCATATAGGAGATAGTTTACTTGTAGTTACACAAATTGTGAATATGAGTAGGAATAGAAGTAGACAGTTGTATATGGATTTTTTATAGATATAGAGGTGTATGATAGAGTAAATAAAAATAGATTATGGATAAGTTTAATAAATTTGGAAATGACTGGACCTTTAGTGGATATTATTAAGAAATTATATGAAAAAAATTACCATATGTATCAATTAGGGAATATAGAATCAGTTAAAGTTAACAATGGGGTGGGACTAAGGCAAAGATGTCCTCTGTTACCTATTTTGTTTTTGTTATATTTGAGAAAAATTGAGAGAATAATAGGAAGACTAGGAAGCTGGGTAGAGATCCCATTAATAAGTGGCAAAGGAGTATATATACATTGCTGGCACTTTTATTTGTGGATGATGTTTTTTTGTGGGTAGAAAGAAGGGAAGAAATGGAAGTTATACTGAGGACATGCACAAGGCTAGGTAAAGAGATAGGGATTAAATTTATTGAAGAAAAATAAAAAGTAATGATGATTAATATTGGTGAAAGAGAATTTTTTTATTGGGGGATATAAAGTTAAGTGTGGTGAATAGATATAACAATTTGGGAATTGTCTTATGTAATCAGAGAAATTGCTTGGACGAATGGTAGAAAAAATTGATAAACCAAGCAAAGAAAAGAAAGGGATTGATAAAGAAATTATCAGTGTTGTTGTATAATAAATATGATGTAGCTAAAATTGTATGGAAGGGAGTAGCTGTAGCAGAGTTAACATATGATAATGATGCATTATTGTTAGTAAAGGGGTATTAATTACTTAGAAAAAGTACAAAGAGAAGTAGCATTAGATGCAGAAGTGTGGATGGCAAAGGAGGCAATTCAAGGAAAAATAGGATGGTAAAGATTTTATATGAGAGATGCAAAAAAAAAATATTTAGTAGATTGCAGTTTATGGAGAATAAAGAATAGCCAAAATAGTATTTAAATGAGTTATGAATGAAGGGCAGGCAAAAAGATGGGTGTGAAAGGCAATGTGATGTGCAGAAGATTTAGGTAAAGAATTTATGTCAATATACTTTTACAAAAGGTGGGATGATTGTGTTAGGAGAATTGTTGAGTGTTATAGTTTTAAGAAATGGGATAGAAGAATAAATGCATTAATAAAGAATAGAGAGTTGGAGAGATGGAGAGCTAGTATAGAAAGTAAAAAAGTTTAAATACTTATAGAAGTAAACAGAATATTGGGTGTGAGTTAATTTATGATAAGAACAAGAAAAATAGTTTACTATTTAAGGCTCGAATGGGATCTTTAGCAACAATGGAATGTACACATAAATGGAAAAGTATGGGTGATTTAGTCTACAAGTTGTGTAAGGAAGGCATAGAAAATATTAGGCATCTTTTAATTGAATGTAAAAGCCTGAAAGCAGAAAGGGTACAAATAATGAAGTTGTGGAAGAATAAATATGAACAAAGTGATTATACAAAAAGTGGCTTATTGGATTTTATGCTGGGGTTTGGAAAAGATAGGGGGTTTTAGATATAAAGCCCATGGAATTGACATGTGTTGTGGAAATGGGATGGAGCAGGATAGAGAAGAATATGGGATAACGTGGGGTGGGGAATGAAAAGGGAAGTCAAAGTCACTAACAGGTTTCTCTGGGCATAATTTCTGAGAGATTCCTGACTCCATATAAGGAGAAGTTACTGTACATCACATCACATCATGTGATTATAAAAAGGAAACTTGTGGATAAGATTTCAATAGGAAATGAAAACATGATTTGATGTTTTAAATAAATTTTATTTGTAAATTAGTTATTATCAATTTTCTTTAAGATAGATTAATATTTTAAATTCTATACAAATATATGTATTTAGTTATCAAATATGCCTGATAAATACTTATATGCAGCCAAATCTATCAGACTTGCAGTATGCTTCTCTAAGCTTGTAAAGAAATCTTAAACTGTCCTTCAGACTAAAATATACAAGACCAATCTCTCTCATTGTACATATATTTCACCAGAAACTACTCATTAAATGAAATAAAGACATGAAACATTCGAAGATTTAATTAATTACAAGTATTTATTAGATCTATTTTTATAATATAATTTTGCATGTTTATTAGGTGTTATAATGTGAATATTAATTATTCTTACTTAATAAAGAAAATTAATGTTGAAAATAAAATTAATGGATTACATTTGTATGTCAACAATTAGTAAAATATTCAGTCTCTAAAATCATTTAGGCATAAATAAATAGGTTGATTATTTTCTTTGAGTGAATGTTCAGTTGTTTCAAGTTTTTATACCAGATAAATAAAAATTTCTCATAAAAACATATATACTGATAGATAGTTTAGATGACTTTCATAACGAACAATTGTTTAAGATTTGTTTTGTTCTTGAGAAATGTTATAAATCTAAAAAATAAATTCACTTGATTACATATACGTATATAAATCGAGATACTGCAAATCTCTAGCACTCGTTACAATACATAACTGACAGCCAATCAGATGTCAAGGATAGCCATCTAAAATAACATCAACTATCGTCGCTTCGCAAATTAAAAATATCATTTATATACGTATATAACATTCTTAACATATTTCAATTGTAATATTATTTATAAAATTAAATATGAAATAATAATATTACAAATTATAGGGCTATACTTTTGATGTCATTATAATTCCAGTATACATATAAAATGATCCAGATGATTATGATATGGAGTTTTCTGTTCTCTTTTTTTAATTAGCTGTGATAAGATCAATACCATACTAGTTTACTGGAACATGCTATGTTTATAGTCTAAGAATCAAAACAGATTTAGAATTTTTTTGTTAAGTAAGTTTTCCATTGACAACATAGCAAACTATTCAATACTGAGTGGTAAATGAGTATCTAGTTATAAGAGCTGGAGAATAAACCTAGGATAAATGTATAAACACAACATGGCAATTGGTAAGTTTGGTTAATACTGTTTCTATACAAAATAGATATTGAAAAAGAAATTGACACACATGCTCATATATGTGCATAAACACATGCAGACACACACACATATATATATATATATATTTACAAAGAATATCAGATGTCATCAGTTCTGGAAAATATATGAATGAGATTTTTCCAGAAGGATGTATTCTATTTGATTTTCCAGAAAACAGTCCATTGTCATTTTGCAGATTGTCTTTGATTCATCATCAATATTTACGATCATGGAGTACATTTTTAGTAAATAAAAGTATTCAAATAACTTGTTGCTCAGAAGATTATAAGACATTTGATCTTGAGAGTTATAAAATCGAGCAGTGATTTGCGAATTTACAATATTTTTTTATTGAATTTGATATCATTTTTTTCCTAAATAGGTATGTAAACAAGTACATTTATTGTAACTCCAGAAAAAAAAGTCAAAAAGGATAATAAAAATTAATAACTTAGTGAATAAAAAAGACAGAAAAATAGATCAAATATATAAGTAAGCAGAATTGATGTGCATGTATTAAAAAAGTGCAGTTGCAGATACATATAATCCCACTGAAATAAAAGAGTGTGAAGACATAAGAGACTTACAAAAATCAGTATTGTATTAACCTAAATATTAGAAGTCACTTAAGCAAAAAAAAATAATAAAAATGAATAATGATCTTTAATTTAGGCAAGAGTGTTAGAATTAGTACTGTATCTTTGAATCACTAGATTATAAAAATTGTTCATTTAACATACATATTTACATTAAATATTTGGTTTTATAAGAGCATTGAAATGAAAAGAATAATAACAATTATTAGAGATGGTAAGAATCTAAATGCATTGATTGTTTGCAACTTCTTATAAAAAAATATAGTCTGTCAGATAATCATTCTGCACATGTATTATTTATTAATCTAAATTTATTTACAATACACAAATAAGTTATCGGATAAATGAAGTGAATATAGAATTGAAAAGACAAAACAAAAATAGAGTTGTACACATAGATTGAAAAGTCTGTGTGTTTCATACTGCAATTACATATTTCAGTTATTATTAAAATCCATTTATGGAAGAAATAATCACAGGTGTTATTTACACCGATTAAATATCAGTAATGTTTCGAAGCCCATTGATTTTGTTGATAGATGTTAAAAAAATCTGAGTTGGGTTGTATTTCAGAGCATGGATACCATGCCACTCAGATCAACCACAGATTGTAGATAGGGGGATGGACTTTAGATATGAAGGTTAGTTCCAAATAAGCAAAGTAAATAAGCAGATGCTGACAATGAGTCAACAGTCACTATTAAACCAGTGGTATTAAAAATATTCTAAATCATATGATGATGAATGTGTAATGGTGAGAGTTGATATCCATTAAATAAGTCAACACCCAGCTTTGATTTGGTCAGCAACAACATCTTCCAAGTCAGCAGAAGTTCACTATGATGAGAGAAATGTGATAGATGGTTGATCATTTTATGAGATATGTCTAACACATTAAACCTACTCTGAAGGTTAATTTTGGACAAATATGGCATTGGAAAA
Source organism: Epiperipatus broadwayi (assembly GCA_028023455.1). Lineage (NCBI taxonomy): Eukaryota > Metazoa > Onychophora > Udeonychophora > Euonychophora > Peripatidae > Epiperipatus > Epiperipatus broadwayi. Next base: position 4,993,107 of record JAQFVV010006265.1, on the reverse strand, counting down.
TCACTTTGCCTTTTAATTTCTTTATTTTATTATGAGTATGTCCATGAGATTTCTTCAGTTGGGTGTTGAGACTTTAGTTAAGATTAGCTTTGGTCTTGTGAGGCAGGAGTAGATATGAGATTATTCAAGTTATAAACCTGAAAAATCCTCATAAGAGAAAACTTATTGAGATTTGGTATGTGGAAGATCATTGAGAAAAGCTAGAAAATTAGAAAAGTTGGTTGGGAAATAAAAATAAATAGTATTGATGTTATATAATTTAATGTAGTAAGATGGGAGGAATATGGGGAAGTAAATAATGGGGATGTTAAATTATTTTATTCTGATTGTGATTAAACAGTAAATGAAATTGGCATTACTGTTAGAAAAAAAAACTGCAATAGTGTGGCCAAGGTAGACTGTGTTCATGAGGATATCTGCACAATTTAGGTATTTATTAATAATACCAGTCATGATGATGTTGAAATTGATGAGCAATATGAATAAATAGAAGAATTTATATCATGTGAAAATAAAAATCCATGTATATTGCTATTGGATAACTGAAATGCTGTCAAGAGTACAGGTAAGAAAGGAATAATTGTTGAAAATTATGATATTGGAAAGTGAAATGAAAGAGAATTTTGTAAGAAGAATAAGTTTGTGATTGCAAACACTTGGTTGAAATATGATCCAAGAAGATTGTATACATGGAAAGTTCCATGTGATAGAGAACTTTATTACATTGATTGTATATTGATTCAGGATAGATAAAAGTATAGTATTAAATGTTTGGATGTTTTTCCTGGTGCTGATATAAACACTGATTCTAATTTGATTATAACTTAATTAAAATTTAGTTTAAAAAGAATAAAGAGAGGAAAAAGATATGTAAGTTGGTACTTAGATAAATTGATAGAAGTGGAGAAAGAAAGATTTGGTTTAATATGTGAATGTATAATACAAAGAATTGATAAATGTGAGGAATATATTAATAATTCTGATAAACATTGGTATAGGCTTAATAAAAAACTATTACAAATAGCAAAAAAAATGAAATAGTAGCAATTGATTAAATAATGCTAAATATCTTAGATAGTGAAAGGTATGTTAAAAATATTGAAAGCATGGAGAAGATGAAAGAATTTCAATACTGACAAAGGGCAAAGAGCATATAGTATGATTGATTAATAATGAACTAAGAAGAAAAACATATTTAGCAAAAGATGAATAGTTAAAATAAGAATGTAGAAAGATAGAAGTTAACAGGTAAAAAATATATCTATTATTGGATAGAATTAGAAATGTCACTTAGAAAAAAAAAGAAGTGAATAGCTGATAAGAATGGAAAAGAATTAAGTAATAGTGATGATATATTGAAAAGATGTAAATAATATATTGACAGATGAAGCAATAGTCAATTGAACAAATGAAAACTATTAAAGCTGTCAGATTTGATACAATACTTATACAATAAGTTTTAAGTATATATATATTCATAGTATTATTTTTGGGAGCTTCCATGTAATAAAAATATAATAGCTAAATAGCTGACGTTTTAGGACAATAGCAAGTATATATATATGTAGAAGAGGGGTTAACATTAAAGTAATGTAACAATACTATGTTGTTATGTACAATAAAAACATATTTTATTCCCAAGTTGAGATTAAAGTATACATATGCTGAAAATTATATGATAATCTCTAGCCTAATAAATTATTATTAACATTAATTAATGTTCTTACCTAAAATGGATGGCAACAAAGATATGAATGCAAAAAGTTTGACATTTGTAAATCAATCATGATACATATGATCTTGATAAATGCCAAACAAATGATAACATTCATAAGAGATTGTAATCTAGGCAACTGAAGAGTGTCAGTTTAGTGTGAAATGCATATTGAAAGTTATTTATCATTTTTAGATAGCTTTATTCATAGGTTTTAAGAATGTGTGATGGAAGAAAAGTTTTAGATGTGTTTATATATATATATAATATTACTATTATCTGACTGTTTATATATATATATAATATTACTATTATCTGACTAGTATACAATATTAGTATAAAATAACAAAATGTGTAAGAAAATATTTATTATATTTTATGTCTTAAAAACAAAATACACTATGTATAATTGTCAAATGATGTAGATCACCAATACCTGCCATGTTTATTATTTGAGCTCAAATCTGAGTCATGAAAATTTTAATACAATGCATAATGATTGGTAAATGTGTACTATTTCTTCACAGATGAAGGACAAATCAAGAATAGAACACATTTCAAACACTCACAACTCGACACTATCTATCTGATTGGTATAGTAATATTTTATCATTCATCGTTTTTCTATAACAATGCTATTGAATATTCTTTTGCTCTGAAATGGACTAATGAATATCATAATAGTCATTTAATATATAGGGGGTTTGAACTCAGACTTTCACATGACCCTCAATTATCCAAACTATCTCATATCGCTGACACACTTGATCACACTTCGGTATGAGGTAGCACAGATAGTTGACGGTCGTGTGAAAGTCTGAGTTCAAACCCCCTATATATTGCATATTGGAGTGCAGGTATGAAAAAGTCTGTAATGTAGAAAAAAATCATATATTAATAGTTATTTAAAAGAAGTAAATGTGTGCATAAGTCGTATAAAAAAAAATCAAAACGAAATATTAGTCATATTATATATTCATTTATAAGTATTGAAATATATTACAATTTGATTATAATTATTCAGAAGAAGTCAATATTTTTAGAAATTGTAAATTAATATTAAAGTAGTAGTTTACATTTGTGATCGAAATATATATGTAGTATCTGTGAATAAAAGAGTCACAACAATATTTACCACAATTATTTTGTTCGAAATAAATATTTAATTTCTATTAGAATCTAAACATCTATAAAACAAAATTTTAATTCATGTAAATTTTATCTAAGATTGAAAAATAAATTTTATTTACACATAGCAAGAAATTTAAATACAGTACTGTTTTAAATTGAATATACGCCTAAATTAGTTTATAAAGTATTATTATAAATGTAACTGAACCTTTTTGTACTCAGGTTATTGTGATTATATATAACAAATTTAGTTTTATCTAACTAGAGCCATCCGAATTTTTTGCATTATAATGATTATTGTGTATTTATATAAAAGGAAAATAAATAAATCCGAGGACAGTTGCACGTTAATTAACAATCTTTTTCACATGTGTATTGGTTGTATAATGGATGGAGAATGAATATAGATTGAAAATCCTAAGTTCAAATCCCTCTACTTACTATAGTAAACATTCATTATACTGAATGAATAGACTAATTACATATCTTGGAAATAGGTTACATCCTAGTTTAAGTCCAGCACATCTCTCTTGTAGTTAGATTGATGTAATGTCTACATGGGTATATACACCAAGAGAATTGAGCATTCCATTATTGGTTTTTTAATGAACTGGATGGTTGAATTGTTAAAGGGTGAGGAGATTGAGACCTGACCTTTTAAGAAATTGCTATTTTAATATAAGATGAGCACTGATTTTATAAACATGTGGGAGACTATGATCTGGTTCAACTGATGAGTGCTGCTTCTGCATAAAATACACATATTGAAAATCATTTATCTTTTTCACATGTATGTGGTCATGAGTATTGGTTATCTGAGATAGAATGGAAGATAAATATAGATTGAAAATTCTAACTTCAAATCTTTCTATTTACTTCAGTAAATAATCAGTATATGGAAAAAGTTAATATTTTATGGAAGTCACTTTTAGTTAAGTACTAACTAAAGTATTGTGTTCTGAGTAGAATTATATCATTCATTTTCTGTCTATATGAATGATTTGTGTCAAGGTTTACTTGAGATGGAATTAAATTTAAAGAGAAAATGTAACTGAATCAAGTATAAATATTAATCAGCCATGTACTATTTAAAATGTGTCTGATAGCTAAAATACTACTTAAAATTTAGATTAAAGAAAACTGTCTAAAAAATGGTGTTTCACATTCATTGAAGTAAATCTATATGGTAACACAATGAAATCAATGCTTGTGAAAACATTTTTGTGAAAAAAAGTATTCTCAATTTATTTAATCAAAGAAGTATAAAAATATGAATAATATTGAAAAATATTTTCTTTTTTTCATCTGATAAAAACAAAAATATAAATTCAAACATTTCTTACGAAAATCTTGTTTTAGTAAGATTAGTAAGACGATTCACTCCTTTTATATTAAAAAAATTGATTTGACTTTATTGATGTTTAAAATTATATTTTGTGCAATCTCAGTTGGAGTAAAATAATTTATAATAATAAATTAATATTAATAATTAGTACGAATTTGAGTGATAATTTGATATAATTAACATACTTATTTCAAATGAAAAATATAATAAGTGAAGACATATATTAAATTTAGGCGAAATTGTAAATCTTCAAAATTTAATTTTTATTAAACCACTAAACATCATATGATCATCATTTTTTATGCTTACACAAGCTGTTTACACAGATGCAAACTCTTCATACAGTAGGATCAGTGCAAGTCAGAGTAATCAATGAATGCAAGAAGATTTATGTATAAAATCCCTACCTAGTGGCTACTCATCCAATATCCCCAGACTAGCTACAAGCTAAGAACTAGTCTGGAGATATTGGATGAGTAGGAAGTAGATAGGGATTTTATGCACAAATCTTCTTGCATTCATTGATTACTCTGGATTGCACTGAATGGAGAGTTTTGCATCGGTGTATAATTTTTATTATGTTTTAATTTAAAATAATAAGAATAGCGTGAAATAATATAGTAAAAACAATTTAGTTAAAGACTTGTTTTATAATAAATTAATATATAAAATGATAAAATTGCAAAAAAAAAAAAATTTCTATATTGCAGATTAAAATAATTTAACAAAAACTGACAATTTACAACGTCAACCATTTATTTAAAAGAAGTAAATATAACAAAATTCAAGCTTATATATATGCTTAAAGAAATACTCAATAAATAAAAAACGCTACAAATTCTATTTAGCTTAACAAATTTTCAGTGCTGAACACCATAATTACAGCTATTTTTCTTAATACCCAAAATCTGCTTAAAAAAAAAAAAATTAACGTAACCATTATCTTAAAAAAAGCAACGACCTTAAATTAAATATTCCATTAATTACATAATTGAGCATTATTTCATGTTTTGTTACTAACATAATTGTTATTATCAACATATCACATTTTTTTTTTATTTTTAATTTCTGGTCATTTCCTTTATGCAGACAACTTTGACCATTTGCTGATCGAAATAGTGTTTCTGCTCCTTTTTATTGTTTAAAATTAGGGATGTGCTGAATTTTCCTTAGCTTTCTTATATAAATATTTATGCTGGCTAATTCTAATTGTTATATTATTTTACAATTTACCATAATAGTAAGTATTTTATAAAAGATACTATATATGTGTGTGCAGATGTACCTGTGCGTCAACATTGTATTAGATAAACAATCAATTATGAAATTATTGAAATGCATATTATTTTCATAAAATATTGATTAATGATTAAGGTATATTTATTTTTATTGATTTGTTTACTTTGGCTGCCTTGATATTCATGCATTACTTTATAACTTATCATTTATATGTGAGTGTGACAGAGGCTGATATAATGATGATAATAAAGTTATAGAAAGATCTAATGAAGTTATGGTGAATGTGAAGAAATAATATTTGTTATGGGAGCAAGCCACATTTTTTATAAGTTGTTTTTAAATAACATATAACATCTATAAAATTAAATGAAATATATGCCAAAAGGTCATCATTTGTAGTTAAAGAATATTGTGACATAGTAAATAATATATTTATTTGTGTTTATGTAGTGAAATGTTTTAGATTCTGAAAATTTAGTATGTTATGAAAAATTTACTTATCACATTTATTGAAGGGGAAAGCTTTGAGAATAATACTTTGGTTTGTGTGTCAGTTTATAACATGAATGGAATATTCAGTCGTTTTAAAGAAATTTTATTGATATTATGGTGACATCCATTTTTATTAGTCTCCCTTTATGTTTTATTTTGTATTATTTATCATTTATTGTATTACAAAATTTATATATTAGAAATTATGCTATGATCATTTTTTCTACATGCAATGCTGGATTATATTAACAATTAATAGATTCAGTAAAATAGTTTTTGAACTTAATACAACCAAAGGTTCAAGAGCAAACTGATATGGAACATTGGTACAGATAATTATGTTAGTGCATGAAATATAAAAGATATATAACTTTAAAACTGGTCATAATTTAGAAATAGAATGAGATATAAGCTAGTATTAAGAATTAATATAAGTCAATGAAGTTATATGGTGAACATATCATTAATTCACATATATAATTTATGTGTAATTTAATCTTACATTTAATTAAATTTATGATTTACTAAATAATTCACTTATTATCAATTGTTTGGAGAGTATCTATTAATAGCAATTAGCAAATGCTAAGTTAACAATGATCAGAAGAAAATCTTGCTCACCACTGAAAAAAGTGTTGTGAGATATATAGCAGTATACATATAACTGTAGAAATAGATGCAGGAGAAAAATAGATGGTAAAGTATTGATGATAAAAATTCCTTGGGGAAATGTATAACTTGGCCATGCTAGAAGTGAAGATGATTAGGCCAATTTTAGTCCAGGACAGTAAATATCTTTAAATGAACCAAACAATCAAATAAATCCATAGTGAACATTATTATTGTATAATATTTCAAACTGCTTGCCCAGGTAAAATAAAAGTTAATATCATTGAAAACAGACAATTTCATTTTAATTCGGTAAATAGTTCTTTATTCATAAGATTGAGATTACATATTTAGCATATATAAGTTAGGCTATAGTTAAAGTAAACAAATAAACCATCTATACATTCCTCCATGCACTAGACTTTTATTTATAATTATCAGATGGTTTATTGAAGCTTTTATTTTAACTCATTTTTCTATTCATTCTCTCATAGATTCAGACTATTACAGTATATATATATATATATATATATATATATATATATATATATATATATATATATATATATAATAAAAAACAAGACATAAATTGTGTAACTTGGTTTTAAGCTTGTATTAAAATGTTCACTAGAGGGACCTTACAACTAGCTCCAATCAAGCTTTAATTTATAAATGCCAAAAGGGAAATAATTCAAGATATCAGAATGTCCTTATCTCCACACCAATTGGTTTTGAGCTTATGGCTCCCCTCAGTAGGGAGCTAGGACCTATTCAGGTTTTTAAATTGATAGTAATGTATTAGATAAGTGCCGATTTTTGAGTTACTATTTTAGATCTAGTGTCTGGAGTTCTAGTTCCCCCACTGAGGTGAGCCATAAGCTCGAAACTACTTGGTCTGGGGATAAGATTCTGATAGAGATTTGAATTCTTTCTCTTTCAGCACTTACAAATACAAGCTTGAACAGAGCAAGTGGTAAGCTCTCTCTAGTGAACATTTTAATACAAGCTTAAAAGCAAGTTATACAATTTGTGTCTTGTTTTATTAATTATAATAAGTGTACCCTTGAAGGCTTTTGCAATGTTATATTACTGAGGCTATTAATATATGGTGAAAGTGAACTGAGTTCAGACCCATATAGCTATCTGATTTGTAAGGCTGGATTTGAAGACATTTATATGTCTGGAAAATTCAGGTTTTCAAATTGATAGTAATGTATTAGATGAGTGCTGACTTTTGAGTTGGTATTTTAGATCTAATATCTAGAGTCCTAGCTCTCCACTGAAGTGAGCCATAAGCTCAAAACCAATTGGTCTGGGGATAAGAACATTCTGATAGAGATTTTGAATTCTTTCTCTTTCAGAACTTATAAATTAAAGCTTGTTTGGAACTAGTAGTAAGCTCCTTCTAGTGAACATATATATGAGTAACATTTTTGACTTAATCTATTTTGTAAATAGATGAATATAGATATTATATTAACATAGAACTTTTCAAATTAATTATAGTGTACTTATGATTTATTTTAACTTTGGTATGGTTAATCAAAATAAAATTTCTAAGATAAATATGTATAAATATTTAAACATACATAAGATGAAATTTGTACTGCAGTGATGGCACACTTGCATGCTATGTTTACAATATGAGGTTAGAATCCAGACTGAATAAAGTTCTTTATATCTAGATTATATATACCCAATTAATCATTCAATATTCAACAGTGATGTAGACATTTAGATATTACTAACTAGAGAATAAAATAAGAATGGAAACTTTCATAAATCATCAATGGCTGACAATTGGTAAGTTGGACAATTACTGCTTTTTCCTTTATTGTTATTTTATGAGTGACTGTTATGGATGTTTTTAATTTGCATGGGTTATTATCTTTAAAAGAAGTAAGCAAAAGATTAAAAGATGGGGGTTTCTTGCACCCAAGTAAAATTATCATTGATATATTTGTAATTTATTAAATTTACATTTATAATGTATACTTAAGAGCATGCTAATGCTCTAAACAAGCTTTTTTATTATTATGATAAATGCTACTACAAGAGAAGGCATTCAAATCATCTTTATCTTAAATTTTCCCCATCCCCAGACCGGTTTCAACCTATGGGTCTCTTCAGTGAGGAGTTGGGACATTAGATTCAAAAAACCAACTCAAGCTAAACATTTATCTAAAAGATAATTTTCAAGAAGAAGATCTAAACCTTTAGACATCTGCATGTCTTTAAAGTCAGCTCTCCAACTGAAAAAAATATATGGACCTGAACTTAATTGAGATACTCCATATATTAATAGGCTTAGCCATTTAATTTAGCCAAAGCCCCAACAACAAAATAATAATAGTAATAATAAAAAGTCCGATGTCACATGACTTATATATAGCTTGCAATTACCAATATGTAAACTTAAGAGCATGCTAACGCTCTAAACAAGCTTTTTTTTTTATGATAAATGCTACTACAAGAGAAGGCATTCAAATCATCTTTATCTTAGATTGTCCCCATCCCCAGACCAGTTTCGACCTATGGGTCTTTTCAGTGAGGAGCATTTATCATAATAAAAAAAAAACTTGTTTAGAGCATTAGCATGCTCTTAAGTTTACATATTGGTAATTGCAAGCTATATATAAGTCATGTGACATCTGATTTTTTATTATTACTATTATTATTTTGCTGTTGGGGCTTTGGCTAAATTAAATAGCTAAGCCTATTAATATATGGAGTATCTGAATTAAGTTCAGGCCCATATAATTTTTTCAGTTGGAGAGCTGCCTTTAAAGACATGCAGACGTCTAAAGATTTATATCTTCTTCTTGAGAATTATCTTTTACATAAATGCTTAGCTTGAGTTGGTTTTTTGAATCTAATGTCCCAACTCCTACTGAAGAGACCCATAGTCAAAACTGGTCTGGGGATGGGGAAAATCTAAGATAAAGATGATTTGAATGCCTTCTCTTGTAGTAGCATTTATCATAATAAAAAAAAAAGCTTGTTTAGAGCATTAGCATGCTCTTAAGTTTACATATTGGTAATTGCAAGCTATATATAAGTCATGTGACATCTGACTTTTTATTATTACTATTTTTATAATGTATATAAAGTGATGTATGAAATGAAATAATTTCTTGTCTAATAAGAATGATTAATAATCATTTAGGTGTTTATTGAAAGATAAATGTTAGGAATTTGTATGTGTAAAGAATAAACATTGACAAGTTAAAATTGTATAATACACACCAATTATACAAAATAGCAGAATATATCATTTTTATTAAATTACACCCAAAAAGATATTAGCACAGTTTTACCAGTATCTATGTCCAGATGTTTAAGATACAGAAAAATGTAAGTTAATGTAACATTTTGTTAATGTATGTGAGTGGAAGATTTTACCTAAAACCATCTTGTTCTGATAAATAGTGATCTTTATTTGTTTATTATGAATGAAAGCATTTAAGCCATGTATTAGCTTATTATTTAAAGATGCAAGATGTTATATAATAATACAATGTCTTCATTTATAATGTTATAAGATATAGTTCTGTAATTATACAATCAGTCAAGGTATAAACTATTATTAAAAGTACATGACTCGAACAATACACAAGATTAAGAAACATAGAATTAATTTTATTAAATAAAATGTAATTTTGTCATTTGTAAATGTAAAAAAAAATATGATAACACATAATAAAAGAGTAGTTTAAACAAGCAAATATGAAATATTTTATTCTGTAGAGTTGAAGAAATGTATAAAGTAGATGGAGCAGAATAGGAAAGAAAAAATTTGTTTGAATGCACTCAATGAATTGCATGACCTTTCACATCTACCATATTTCATATGTATTTTCAGGATCTATTGAAAGAAAAAAAATACAATTAATCAAATACATAACTTATAAATATAATAAAGCAAACTTATTGTGTTACTAGAAAACATTATTTTTGTTAATAACATTATATCTTGATAAATAATATTTACTCAAAATGATCTTATTCCAGTGTTTACATGTAGATTAAATTTATGAAGGTAATTTATTCTATAATTTTGTTACTTAAAACTATTTCATAACCATACTGAACACTTCAATAAATCATCATCATTATTAGTTACTACAAATAACTACAGTCATTTTAATTTCAGAAAAAATATATAAAAAAACTCAAATTTTTAAAAGATAAAGATAAATTTTGTGATAACTATAGAAACCATTCAATGAACCACAAAATACTTTCATGTATAAGGTACACTCACCTTTTTTTTATCTGACATTTTATTATAATATCTTAAAGTTTTCTGCAACAAAAAATTCTTTATAAAAGTCTTGAACACTTTGCCTTATTGTTATTTTGCATTATATTATACTCTGAAACATATCGACCCAATGAAAATAATTGATACACAATTTTTTAGACTAAGTATGGCACAAACTTTGTAACAAAAAATATATTTAGTCTTTCCAAGGCTAGCAAGTGATTAAACAGATTACTTTCAATAACAAAAAATAGCCTAATAAATATGGGGAAAAATGAAACAACCTATCAGTTCTTAAAATTTATTCATGAAGCCAGTATTTCTATATAATTAAACTTTAAATATCACATTATTCTTTTTCTCTTCATCATAGACAATTGAAATGATAATTATATATATCAGATAAAGCAATGCACCTCATGCTCTATCATTATAAATATCTGAACTGCTTTTTACCCATAATAATTCAATCAACTTTATAGCCAAAAAACATGATCACGTTTTACTGCATATTCACAATTTATAAAAAATGATTTCTTAAATCATAACAACTAGAATAGCAAATGTTAAATCAGCTGTTAAAATTAAAATGTCTCGGGTAATTTAAGTTTCTATTCTGTAGTTGTTGTAATTTAAAATATCCTTCAATTTAAAATGTCAGGGGTATGCACAGTGGCAGTTTTCTTACTGTAAAAAATTTATTGAATTTTGATGGCTATACAGCAGTTTAGTTTATAGTGATAATACTCAAAATATATCAGTTCCTATTATATATATATATATATATGTATGTAATCAATCAATATTAAGATTTATAGTTCATTCCCACAAAGAAAATCTATTATAAGATATATTCTTAACAAGATAAAAATGATCTAGACTAACATTTCTCACTAGAGATTTATTTAAAAACAAATCTTATTTATCAAGTAATTAGAGAATTAAAATGCCAGAATCTTTTTTATTAAGTGATTAGCAGATTAAAATGCCAGAATATTTTTTATTAAGTGAATAGAGGATTAAAATGCCATAATCTTTTTATAAAGTGATTAGATGATTAAAATGCTATAATCTTTTTTATCAAGTGATTAGGGGATTAAAATTACAGAATCTTTTTTATAAAATGATTACAGGATTAAAATTCCAGAATATTTTTTATTAAGCAAATAAGGATTAAAATGCCAGAATCTTTTTATAAAGTGATTAGAGAATAAAAATGCTATAATCTTTTTTATCAAGTGATTAGAGGATTAAAATTCCAGAATCTTTTTTATCAAGTGATTAGGGGATTAAAATTCCAGAATCTTTTTTATAAAACGACTACAGGATTAAAATGCCAGAATCTTTTTTATGAAGTGATTAGAGAATTAAAATGTCCAGATCTTTTTAGTCAAGTGATTAGAGGATTAAAATGCCAAGATTTTTTTATCAAGTGATTAGAGGATTAAAATGCCAGAATCGTTTTTATCAAGTGATTAGAAGATTAAAATGGCAGAATATTTTTTATTAAGTGAATAGGGATTAAAATGCCAGAATTTTTTTATAAAGTGATTAGAGGATTAAAATGCTATAATCTTTTTTTATCAAGTGATTAGAGGATTAAAATTCCAGAATCTTTTTTATCAAGTGATTACAGGATTAAAATGCCAGAATCTTTTTTTATAAAGAGAGGATTAAAATGCCAGTATCTTTTTTATCAAGTGATTTGAGGACTAAAATGGCAGAATCTTTTTTATCAAGTGTTTAGAAGATTAAAATGGCAAAATATTTTTTATTAAGTGATTAGCAGATTAAAATGTCAGAATATTTTTTATTAAGTAAATAGGGATTAAAATGCCAGATTTTTTTAATAAAGTGATTAGAGGATTAAAATGCTATAATCTTTTTTATCAAGTGATTACAGGATTAAAATGCCAGAATCTTTTTTTTATAAAGAGAGGATTAAAATGCCAGTATCTTTTTTATCAAGTGATTAGAGGACTAAAATGGCAGAATATTTTTTATTAAGTGATTAGCAGATTAAAATACCAGGATATTTTTTATTAAGTGAATAGAGGATTAAAATGCCAGAATCTTTTTATTGAGTGATTACAGAATTAAAATGTCAAATCTTTTTTATGAAATGATTAGAGGAATAAAATGTCAGGACCTTTTTAATCAAGTGATTAGAGGACTAAAATGCCAAAATCTCTTTTACCAAATGATTAGAGGATTAAAATGTCAGAATCTCTTTTATCAAATGATTGGAGGATTAAAATCCAGAATCATTTTAATGAAGTGATTAGAGAATTAAAATGTCAGGATTTTTTTTATTGAGTCATTAAATGATTAACATGCCAGGATCTTTTTTATCAAGTGATTAGAGGACTAAAAGCCAGAATCTCTTTTATCAAATTATTAGAGAATTAAAACAGAATCTTTTTTATTAAGTGATTAAAGGATTAAAATGCCGAATTGTTTTTGTCAAGTGATTAGAGAATTAAAATGGCAAAATCTTTTTTATCAAGTGATTAGAGGATTAAAATGTCAGAATGTCCAAACCAGAAATGGTTAGTATAGTTGTTATACACACACATATATATACACACACGATGACTTTGACTAATTTGATTTTACAGCTTGAATTTATTACAGTGATCAGATGCATATGTATGGTGGTTGAATTATTAACATGATGATCATACAAGAAAAAAAAAATCTATTATATTAGGACATTATATTGAAACAGTCAGCTTGTACAATCTAACTGTTTCACCTACTATATACTATAGTAGTATTCTTCCATATATAAACACCACCAAAGCCTCGTATATCTTATAAATAATACAATAAAAATCCACCTAAATTTAGACTTAAATAAGTATAATCAAGCATGTGTGCATATATATTTACATATGTAAAGAAATATTCATTTATATAGACAGAAATCTCTAAAATATGCACATATATAATGTTAATAATTATTAAATTAAAAACGAGTTGTATGTGTAACTTTAGACTACGTATATGCTAGAAAACTAATGATAATAGGATTTAAAACATTAAGATTTCTTTATTTCGAAATATTTATTAGGTTATTTATATTTGAAATTTTATAATTCTGCATATATCAGTAAATTAAAATGGTTGAGTTACATATAAAACAAAATGTTTTTCACATATCTTAGATTTGTTATTTTAGCCAAAATGACGCCAGAAGAGTTAATCTTTCCCGGTATAAGATCAATTAAAATTATATTTAGAATTAAAATTAGAAAATTGCATAAATTACTGCATGTCAATGGGTTTTTTTGACCTAATTAAAAGTGACACAGCAGGCTTCCGTGATTCCTGGTAATAAGCAAGTAAGCTAGAAAAATAGATCTAAGAAAATAAAATAATGAAGGAGAAGGGGGGTGTATTGCTATATAAGTGATAGCAGCCATCTTTAAGGCATTCGGACACTCACATTCAATTTGTAATTTTAATAAAATATTGAAGAAACTTAATTAACACGTCGGGGTAATAGGCTGAAAATCTTGCCTCCCGCCGCCGATGAAACGCTGCCTGAGACAGAGAAACATGAACTAACCACCATAACAACTTAAAGAGATCCCACTATGCAGAAAGAACTTGGCAGCAGAAAGAAAAGAGAAGAAGAATGGTAAATACTCTTTCAATCCTAAAGCTTTCCACTAAACTAAACTTTAAAATGCTAGCTTAAATTTTAATCTAATGGCCATAATAATAATGTAAACTAAACTCATGTAAATGTAAATTTTATTTTGTTTTATTTCAATCTTCAAATCTTAAAAGTAAATGATTGAATAACTTTATTTTAAACCCTAAAATCTTGCCTGATTTATAAACCTATTTATTTTTATGATTCGTTAAATAATTCATTGACAGATTGATTTATGATTTATTATTCCAAAATCTGAGTTATTTCCATTGAGAACACATTTCATTTATTAACTTGATTTTATGATATTATGTATTGGTTTACTTGTAGAAATTAATGATTGATTTAGTTGCGTATTAGTCTTATTCTAAGTAATTAAATGCTATTCAATTTTAACTTGCTAAAATCTAGAATTTAAATGTTTTATATAAATTTAGTCACGTATAATACCCGATGATCTGTTTTAAAATAATAATTAAAATTTCTAAGCTCATTTATATATCTTAAGTTAATGATAATCTTTGCCGTCATTAATCTTATAAACTTAGAATTATTGAAACTGAGTCAATCATATTTCAGCGAATGTCGAATAACCTTAATTTTAAACTAAACAAATTTCAGATTTCACTTGCATGAAATTTTATCGTATTTTAAATATTGCATTTCTTAATTAAATCTATGCCAAATCTTATTTGAATTATGTTATATTGTTTATGCTATAAATATTCCAAACCGAGCTTTATTCGTAATTAAACCATTAGCGAGAATTAAATAAAGATTATCACGCATATATATATATATATCATTTTCCGTATATATGTAATACGTGTAATAATGCACAAACTAAAAAGCTCTGTTTTGAAACGGATAAAATATCTTGAATTAGATATAATTACAAGCATACCATTATGCTAAAATAGATTTGCTTTTAAATATAATATTTAACCAATATTCATTTGAAGTGATAAAATGCAGCATAAATTTGTAATTCTGTATTTTAATTTCCCCATATGCTGTAATCCTCCTTAAGTAAATAAAAGCCTATATAGATAGCTTTGTAAATTGTATTCGTAAACTTTCCTGAATAGTATAATTATACATACTAGAATATGAACTGATATAGGGTAGTTTCATGAAGGAAACTCTTAATTAGCATCTTAATTTTATAATATTATAATGTGGTCAGTGATGTATATGTGTCCTTAAGAAACGCTATGGCATAACTCACTTGTTGCTGTACTTCTTTACTGGGTGCACATGTTAGGGCTACTCCAGTACATTTAGTTTGGGCAATTTCCTTCTTCAGATGGTGACTGGTACACGCCAACCTATTCTGCATCTTTTATAATGGAGCATGAGACTCACCCAGAGCATAAGACTCCCACATAATATAAATTGCTTGATCCTCTGGACTAAAAAGGCCTCCTATTTCACAGCAATGAGTTCGGTTAAAGGGAACTGTTACTTGGTAAAAACCCCATGAATAAGGCACATATGAGACGCAAAAAGACTCAGAATTGTATGTTTCTATACTCATTAGTATCTGAAGTCTAGCTCCCAATAATCAGTTCATCCCACCATTATAATTATTATTTCAGCTTTGATCTGAATTAGAATCCAGTTTAAAATGTATATTAACTATGTAGAGAATATACTAATTATTCGTGCTAGATAAAATATGTTCTTTATTAAAATTTATAGTCACTTCCACTAACTTAAAGAAGATTTAGATCCTATTATAGCATAAACTAGGCATAGAGAAACATGAGCAAATTCATATAGTCATAAAATTAGTATTAATGCTCATAAAAGTACAAAATCTAATTGTATTATAATTTCATCACCTGCGAGTGATAGAATCATATATATATATATATAGTGAAATAAATTAAGTGTAACCTAAAACTACAGTCACCTGTGAATGATTTGATGATATATATATACCGGAAATGCATAAAACCTTAAAACTCTAATAATTGTAACTAGAAATTTATAGTCACCTGCGAGTGATTTGATCTATATATGTAAACCAAGTCATGTAAACTCAGCTATGCAAAATTACTTCTAAAACCCATCACTTGCATGTGAATCCCATTATACTGTAAACATCCCTTAATCACCTGCATGTGAGATCAGACACCTAGCCATCAAAAAATTATTTTTAATTATTGTTTTCATATTTTAAATTCATTAAATTAATTTTAAATTTACTCTTGTTTCATGTCTTAGTCTTGCTCATGGACTCATAATTATTTAGTATTTAATAATCACTTTATCATTATTTATTAAAATCTTTTCAATTGTTAATAGTCATATATAAGCCACATGATATCTATATAGTTATGCTAAATAGAACGCCAATTGTTCCCAGTCTTTTGTTCTACTGATGTGCTACTGCCAGCATGTGAAAAAGGGAAATACTGATGTGACCTCAACTGTGTCATCTGCAAGGTAGTAAGTCTATGAGCAATGGTAGAGAAACTAGGGTTGGGTCAGAGTCGTCGCTTCCACCACCGTAAAACTGGTCAGCCTTAGGATGATCTATCAAAGTTCTAGATTTTGTTTCACGAATGTACATATTTGACCGTTACAATATTAAATACTGAATAACATTACTGCAATGAATATTTGAATAAGAATTTGATTATTCTCCTGATGAAATATATGTAATCAGTAAAACTCTACAATACAAAATAACACTACTCAATGCAAAAATATCAGAAAAAGTTAGAAACAGAGAAAAGATAGTCTGGAAATTTTTTACATGTTAAATAGACTAGGTTATAATAGATTTTATTTGATGTATGCCCTATAAAATTGGAAATTTGATCACATATATTTCATCACAAAATGAATATATATATATATATATTATTGAATAAAGTTATCTTATTCCATTTATAAACATATCACATTATTTTATCTTTGATAAAAAAAATAAGTTAAACTTTTTTGGAAATAATCTATATAAATTGATTTCCAGCAATCTGTAAAGCAATTTGTTCTCATCAAACAAAGCATCTCTGTTTTTATTTAAATATCATCACAAAGATACATATGATATTAAACTTTGAACATAATATAGTGATATTTTAACCCTAAGATTTTCTTTGAATCACTTTTAAAATGAATAATCAGAGCTCTTAAACAAAGTCATTCCTTTAAACCAACATTTTAATATGTAAATTTATAATTAAACTCAACAAAAATATATATTGACAGTGTTAATTTTTTTACACCGACTTCAGAAACTTTATTATCTTTCTAAACTTCTTTGATATAAAAGTGAACTAATGTCTGATTGGACATTTTTTTCAGTTATAACTGGTGTTGTCAATAACCTGAAAAATCGTTGATAGCCTGTCAGTCGAAACAACTTAAATTCTACGTAAACTTTATGACTATGTTATGTTTGATAGTTAAAGTTTAAAAATAATTTAATGGTAATTAAGCTAAGTAAGCCTTTGTATTTGTACAAGTTAATAGAGAAGACAAAGTTTTTAATAAAACTCATTTTATAAAAACCTTCCTTTCAAATCAACTGTGACAAACATATATATATATATAATAACACAATCATGACTCCTGCAAATAACAGAGTAAATAAGAAATCTTGAAATGTATGTGCATTATTTAAATTATATTAAAAGAAAAAGAAAAATGTATGTAGACAATTTATATATACAGTAATTAAAATAAAAATGTAGAAAAACTCAAATTTAAAAAAAGAAAAACAAGTAATAATATTTTTGATATATGTAAAATAAATTATTTTAAAATTAATTAAAAAGGCAGTTAAATACACTATTTAATTTATTTCTGACAGTTACATAAATAGAGATATATTATTATAAATTTATTTAAAAAAGATTACACAGTGTGTGTGAGTAAACATTAAAGTGCAGCAGGATTTTTTGTGAAATAATCCGGATTGAGTCAGCAATGAAAACTGATCAAGCTATTTGAAACTGTGTCCTATTAATGACAATATTATTTGTTGAATTAAGTTAAATGAAGAGTGGATTTAAGTTAAATAATATTATATAATTACGAGATCACAAAGTTTCAACCAGCTTACCCAATTTTGATTGACGGTTGTCTAGTTACTCTGTAGCTAAAAAGCTAAAGTAGATTACAGTATTACATAAAAAATTCTCATTACATTTTGATATTTATATCTATAAATCCCCAAAAATCTTTGAATTATTATATATAGACAAGTATTTATATATATAAGATTTCACATATTTTGAAATGTAATAATGGAAAGTTAAAATAAATAAATATATATATATAAAGACTAGAAACATGTGTGGCCTACAGAGGGTTACTATTTCGATAAAGCATAAGATGAATACAAAATATTTTATAGAAGATACAATTTTATATGTCATAAAATTAAATAGATAATTTAGTTATGTAAATATTAAATACATATTCTCTACTAACATATCAGTTAAGCTAATGCAAAAATATCTATAAAACTATTAGAGCAAAAATACTTTCATTCCTGACCCAAACATAATTTCATTCGTAACTTAAAATAAAGTTAACATACCATTTAAAATGTATAAAATATGTATAAATAAATATGAAGATCTATAATTTAAAACATATACAAATATTTTTTTAAAAATGTATATAATTATTGTTTTTTTCTATTAATAAAGATTTTACTTAAAATAAAAAATAAAAATAAACGTTTAAAATGATTTGGTGGAGACTGGATTTTAAGGGTTAATATGCCTGACAATTAATAAGACAGGAAGGTGTTCAAATTTAAATTTTATGTTACATCTGAAAACATTTTATACAATTAAGTCTGTCCATACCAATTCTAATGTTTATCCACAAAATTTTATATTTATTGGATAGCCTAAAAACGAAATGCAATCAATTGAATAACCATATTGTAAAAAAACCCACACATAGTACATTATAAAAAAAAAATTCAAATAAATTGATAGGTTTGTTGAATCCTGAAGTTAGAACCCAGACTGGAAATATGAATTTAACTGCACTAATATCTAATCATCATTGTCTATTCAGTTTTACTATAGATAGTATTAATGTCCAGAGGTGCTCTTATTTTACCATAGATTTAAATAGAGGGATTCATTCTCCACTCCATCTCAAACAACTGAAACACATGACCACATAATGCCAAAAAAAAGATTCCCAATATACATATTTTGTGCAGAACCAGCACTTATCAATTGGACCTGATCATAATCTCCCACACATATACATAATCAGTGCTTGGCTTATATTAAGATAGCAATTCCTTAAACCTTAATGAACAGGCTTCAATTTTCTCACTCTTCCAACTATTCCACCATCCATTTCATTGAAAAACTAATGATGGGATGCAAAGTCCTTGATGATTTGCTATAGAAATCATACCCATGTAGACATTACATTGATCTAACCTCTCATATTACTAGACCATTATGTATCTATAAACTTATAGATATAACCTATTTCCAAAGCAATACACAATTAGCTTATTCATTCAGTGTACTGAATGTTTTTTACAGATGAACTTAGGACTTTTCAGTCTATATATTTATCCTCCATTCCATACCAAACAACAATGACCATTCCACCCCTTTCCTATCAACATATGGATGCATAATGTTTCAATAAAATAAGGGGTTAGATTGACATAATGTCTAAATGATATGACTACAATATTAAATCCACCAAAGACTTTGAGCATTCCATCTTTGGTTTTTTGAATGAAATAGATGATTGAATAGTTGGAAGGGTGAGAAAAATGATCTGTTCACTAAAATTTAATGAACTGCTATCTTAATATAAACTGAGCACTGATTGTATATATATATGTGGGGGCTTATGATCTGGCCCAACTTATGAATGCTGGTTCATTAAATAAGTTAATTACACATTATATCATATATTGTATAAAGTAAAGAATTATTTGATTCTTCAACCTGTTATTCAAGTAATATTCATTAATGAAAAGCTGATTACCCACTTTACTTTGTGTTCTAAGAAGATTATATAAACACATAAAGGTTAACACCTGCCTGAAACAGATTGAAGTTTTAATTCATAGAAGTTTTATTACATCTCATTAAACAGGCATACAAAAGGTATTATGAGAGCAGATTAACAGATAGTCATTTTTAATTTTCTTGGTAAAATGAAAGTGACATCAACCAGGCATGTAGATTCTTACAGATAAATAAATGATGATCTGAAAATATATATTTATTAACATGAAGTCAAAACAATATAATTGTTCAAGATGGTTGGTTTAGATTCAAATTCTTAGGGTGTTTTGAATTTGTAGGATTTAAACTTAAATTGTAAAATAAAGTTAAGAGTGATTACTTGATGCCTAACTGCATTACAACCCAGATTTGAATCCACAGCCTTATTAATAAAGGCAACAAACCAAGAAATTAATTTTAGGATGGGAATTTAAATGCACTATCACTGGTAATCTTAGATTATTTAATTTTGTTATAATTGAAACTAATGTAGAGATTTGTCTTATTTTAACATATATTATGAGTTTAACTCATTTTGAAAATTTTTGATATATAAACTTGAGAAAAAAATTAGCCGATGCTATGAGTTTTAGAGTAATAAAAAGCAGAAAAAAGTAGTGAATAAAGACAATTATTAAAATTAATGTATATAACTTTATCCTCAAGAAATGTATGTACGTATGTAAAGTCATTAAATATTAGACAATAACCCAAATAATATTTTTATTATAGCTACTAGTTTTATTTCAATATGCTTGGTTACACACATTTGTAAAATAAAAGAATTAAATATATTAAAATGAAATGTCAACAAAAAAAAGATAGATGAAAAATGTAAAAAAATCTTATACAAAGAAATTCTTATTAATATATTAAAATCAAATTAAAAAAAGTTGGATACTTAGAAGAATGAGTTACATGGAATTGAAGAGCTAGGCAAGAAAGGAAAGGGAATGGAAAATGAATGAATTGATAATGTGACTCCTCTCTAGACCTATTACTTTGACAGAATACTGTTGATGATGAGTGACTTATAAAATCTAGAAATGAGAATAAAACTAATAGCATTGATTTGTTGTTTATAAATATTCCATGGACTGACATATTTATTAGATTATATAATTTAAATTAAACAAAAATTCATGTTTATAGTTTATGATTATAAAGTACATTGATACCTTTTGGAATATTTCTTGGTTGTTTTCTTTCAATACAGCAGATTAAACCCTCATTGTCACAGAAGTCAAAACGGATTATTTGTCTAGGACAAGCTTCATTAGGAATGCATGTTCCGCCTCTGAGTTCACAGATATTGTCAAAATCAGCTAAATATAATTAAAAACAAATATGAAAAACACTGTTATATCAATAGATAAAAAACAAAATATAAATGTATTTTAATAATAATAATAGTGAATCCAACAAAATAAAACTGGCTTCAGTTTACACTAAATTTTTGGGTTAATTTTTTTTTTACTCTAATTCTGGTGCCAAGTGTCACCTTAAGTAATTAATAAATGCTGAATAATAATGCCCAATAATTCATTTTTTAGAGTTGTTTCTATCCGCATCACCAGACTAGCTTCTGTGATTATGGCTCTTATCAGTGAGATGTTTTGGTTCTGGATCTAGTGATGTTGATCATTTATATGAGAGTATAATGGTATTTAATAATTTTATGATAATCCTAGCTAAGACGTATAAAATATTACAATTATTAAAAAAATGAGATTACCAAAATATATAAATACTAAATTGGTGATCAGTTCTATATAACTATGCAGGGGCATGTTGCTTTGGATGTGAAATGTTAAAATGATTTTGTATTTTAATCTGATAGCCTGAGAGTAAAAGTAGAAGTAAAAAATGGCAGCTAAAAGAAGTTATATTAGTCCAACAATTCAGGTGCACTAGATTCAAATCCAAAAATTTCACTGCTGAAAACCATAAACAAAAATGAATCAGATATATGGATAGGTCAATACTGAATAGGGATTTATTAAGATCTACCATTCATTATGTATTGATTATTCAAGCTTACACTAAGTAGTAGAATTGGAGTAAGAGAAAAAAATATGTTATATACTACTATTTCTACTACTACCATTACTACTGCTACTACCACCACAATAATAATAACAACAACAACAATGATTATAATAATTGATCTATGACTATGTGATCCAGTTCACAATTTTCTAAACCAAATTTTATTTAGAAGAAATTTTATTTTATCTAAAATCAGTAAAGTTAAAAAAAATAGTTAGTTTTATGTTTTCACTCTAGAACTAAAATGGGTGAAGCATGATTGTTCAGAGAAATTTTTATGATTCCTTCTTAGCAACCGTTTTTTTTAAGTATAGAGTTTCTGTTCAGAATTGCATCAAAAGTTCCATCTTTTTAAAAGTCATTATCTTAAAGTGTACAATAAAAAAATATCATTATAAAAATGAAAACACTACTAGTATTTCTATTTTGTATTTGTATTATTATATTTATCAAATCCAGAAATGGATATAAATTATTATCCAATATGTCAAAGCTTTAGATCAATTAGTACCATAAATTGAATATCATATATATCATTGCAATTATTTAAAGAGTTAAATAGAACTAAGTTAAATATAAAAAAGAAAATAATAGATGGTTATTACAAGTCTTAAAGTAAACCCAATAAATATTAAAAGATACCTACAAGTAAAATGGATGGATCAAATAAAGTATGAAGTATAGACAAGAGGATATGAATTGGAAATAATGAATTAAATATGGAAAAATCTTTAACCTGCACTGGATCAATAAAAGGTGAAAATGATAATCATATTATCTTACAAATGTCCACCTTTGTTTTTCATATCATTATGTCTCATTACTAATTTATTGAAAAATTAAATGCCAGAATGTGATCTAAATGAAATAGTACTTTAAAATTTAATATTCAAATAAATATTTTAATGATTATTGTTTTTCTTTATTTTTTTATTATCAAAATTGCAGCTTTACTTTTCTTTGGCTCTAGCATGGAATTATATTACTACTATTTAAATGAGTACTCATTTATATTCAAAAATCCACAAACTGCATGTGCATTAGCTTAATGACTGATTATTACTATTACTACTATTTGTAATGTAAAATTAGTAATCTTTTATTTCTATTATTTAAGTTAGTCACCATGCATCTAAGTGATAGCCAACATTCTATTTCTACTTAACATCATTTCAATATCATCTTCAATTGAGTACATGGATTCATTACAATTTTGATAATAATAACAATCATTAAATGGCTTAACTATTCAGATGATACAAAGTCCAAAAGCTGAAAGTGACATAAACGAGTATGATGAAATACCTGAAGCATCAGAGTCTGTACAACTATTAAATACCATTTCAGTAATGATAATAATTGAAAAGTTTATTTCTCATGAGTTCATAACTATTTCAAACATGGTAAGTCACAAATGAGTCCCAGTCAATGAAACTTGACTTTCAGAATCTGCTATTCTCCAACTGCACTAAATAGTGCATGACACATAGTCCAGTAAAAAATAGCAGAATTATTACTATCAGAAACTCTGATACTGCATTGACATTATGAAGTAGCAGGTAGACTAAAAATGTCATGATAGTACTACAAAGTTATATAATTATTTCTGAACTATAGTTACATCTAAAAAAATATTGGTAAAATCCAAATCTAGAAAATAATAAGCTTAACTCAATATTTATAATACTGCTAATAAGATATGTCAAGGTTGATCAAATCTCTTTAATGATTGGCACACACACACACACACAACCCAAATAAATCAACAAAAACAGGATCAAACAATTTCTGTTTCCGAATTATCAATAATTATTGTCAATTTTGATGGAGTTTCATAATTTGTAGTTTACCATGAACATAATATTTTTCCTTAAGATGTTAACAACAGTAAATGATTACATTGAATATTGTCAATATTTAGATAGTTAGCCATGCTAGTACTTTCATATAGTTTTAAACAGTGTATTTCTTAATTTATTCTTATTTGACTATAGATTATTAGTCTACAATGGTTTAAAATTGTTCAGAATTTATCTTTGTTTGATGAAGTTTAATATTTGGCTACACTGAAAAAGATTACATTTACTTATGAGTTTGCTTTGAGGTTTTGTTTGCATAATATCATTTGTCAGAATCACAGTCTCTACCAAATTTGAGGTGATATGTGCTCGACAAGTTTATAAAAACATGGCACACTTATATTATCAATATTTGAAAGTTCATCTTTCCAGAGTTTCTATGTAATTTTAATATTCTGCATTGAATTCATTACATCATATTTATAAGTATAATATTAATTCACAATGGTTTAAAAATGAATAAAAATTATTTATACTTCATGAAGTTTAATGTGTGGCTATAGAAAAAGAAGCTATGTTAACCTTGATACTTAAATTGAAATTCAGCCTGAATGAAAACATTTGTCAGGTGTGCATTTTTTTAAAGATATAAAATAGAAATTTTTAAGTCATTTTATGTTTGCTGAACAGTTTCATACCACAGAGGCCACAGCCAAATAAATTAAAATGTAGTTCTCATGTATCTGAAAAAGACATTCATAAGTAAAATATGAAGAAAAAATGAAGAACAGTCAAATTTACATTATTATATTTATATAATAAAATATGTATTTTTATACATTTTTTTATTATCAGTCTAGAAATTATTTAAACAAAGAAATATAAAAAATATAAAGAATAAAAAATAATTTTTGCATAATGGAAACGTAAATATAGCTATTAAAATACAATTAAAAATAATGTCTTTAACATTTATTAATCAGAATCTTCAATATTTAGCTTTGCAAAAGTGTATGAAACAATCACTGCAAACAATATTTCTATTCTCAAAATATAAATACTTTTGTAAACATATTTTGAATACAGAACAACACATCATCCCCTTATAAATATGTGTTATAACCAAACTAAAAGATTAAACATTATGTCTTACACAGAAATGTGTTTATATATAGGTCGAAATATTATATTTATTGGTTATTACATATATATTTTCACGCATTTAAAAATATTTCGAATATATATATAAAACATTCGAGATTAAACTATTAACAGCTTACAATAAATATTTAAAATACTCTCTAACAAAGCGTAAGCCAAAATTTTGCCAAGAATAATTTTAACTTATTCTTGGTTAGAGAGTATTTTAAATATTCATTGTATGGTGCTAAGGGTTTAATCTCTAATGATTATTATATACTAAACACCGGAAGTATTGTATTATATATATAGAGGAAGTATAATTCATTTTTAATTCTTAGAATTATCTGTAGGCAACTAAATGTTTGAAAAATATAGGCATTTTGATAAAATAACATTTGCCTTTTACTGGGTACAAAAGTATTGCATAATTGTCACAAAGATAATTGTTTTTTTTTTTAAAAAAAATAATAATTTATTGGTCAATTAGAAATACAATATGAATACAATGTTTTTTAATGAATATTCAGCAATGCTGTCTATGGTTAATGTGATGTGATGTGATGTACTGTAGCTTCTCCTTAAATGGAGTCAAAAATTTCTCAACAATTATGCCCAGAGAAACCTGTTAACCACTTTTTCCCATTCCCCAGTCTAAATTTTCCCATATTCTGCACCACGCCATTTCCACAACATAATCTTTGGCAACTCTATGGCCTTTATATCTAAATCCCTCTTATCTTTTCCCAAACTCAGCATAAAATCCACTTTCTGTATAATCACTTTTTTCATATTTATTCTTCCATAATTTCATTATATGTGTCCTTTCTGTTTTCAAGCATTTACATTCAATTAACAGATGCCTAATATTTTCTATTCATTCCTTACATAATTTACAGACTAAATTATCCATATTTTCCCACTTACTTGTATATTCTCTTGTTGCTAAAGATCCCATTCGAGCCTTAAGCAATAAACTACTTTTCTTACTATTACCATATATTAACTCACACCTAATATTCTTTTTATTTGTATATATATTTAAACTCTTTTTACTCTCCATACTAGTTCTCCATCTCTCTAACTCCCTATTCTTTATTAATAAATATTGTATTTAAACCTCCAGTGACACCTGGTTGAGCTTGAGGCTGCAAGGGATTGTTCATAATTCAGAGTTTTTGAATTTTTTGAGGGTGAAATGTTCAGGTTTTAGGCAACTGGTAAATTTCCCAGGTATAATTGTTGCATGAAGAAAAACAAAATAATTATAATTCTTTTACTAAGTAGAATATAAATGTTATTTTGCAAAACCATTTATTACTTTTTAAACATTCAATAATATGCTGATAATACTGAGAAATAAAAGAAATTTTACTACATTTTTCAGTGATAAAAGTTGCTTTAAAATATATATATATATATATGTCAGTGGTTTTTCAGATATATATAAGAAAAATCATGAAATCATTTAAGTAATGAAATATTAGCAGAAAATCTATCCATCAATATTATGAGTATCCTATTTATCATAGTTTCATTAATATATATTATTTTTTTCAGGGCTAATTAACTTATTTCTAAAATCAAATTATGAATATAACTTTATAATGTTTAAAAATTGATTAAATTTCAAAATAATTAATTATAAAAAATATATAACAAATATTAACAAATTTCTATTCGTTTATAAGACTAACGCATGATTTTTTAAAAAACCCATAGTATATTAACTCGTTTTTCTTTTTGTTAAAGTAATGAATATTTTAAAATTTAATAAATCATTTAACACAATAAAATTACACTAAACATTTTTTTCGAATCTAGTCATTATTTCACTGAAGAAAACAACTGAGTTGTTTTAGGCAAATGGATAATCATTTTTGGATATATGCTAAATCGAAAAAGTCTTTTCACATGGGAACATCTAAAAGAAAAAAGACACACAGGCATATATTTACAAAATTGTAGAGATAGAGTAACCAATCTAACAAATGTTTAAAATGTTGATTGATAATAACTTGAAAAAATATTGCCCCATTTCTGAAAGTAATGATTTTGAATTTATTTGCAATTGTTTATACATGTATGTGAGTATTCAAGATTTATCCATTTATTAGGTCGAAGAATCAATTACTACTATTATATGGTAATAAAGAGAGATAAAAATACCTAATATTTTACTTGCTGGTTGCATCTATCAAGCTTATTAATGTTCATAAATATGAATAATATTATTAAGACTCCAATGGAAAGCTTTTTAAGAAGCTTGTTAATGTAGTAAGAAATGCATAATTGGCAGAGACTAAATATTGGAAAATGTATTTCTGCCTTTTTTTTTAGATCTTATTATGAATATTTGATCTTCAATAAGTGGAGAAAAAAAAGTAATAATTTGTGGTTGAAATCTGCAGGAGAGGCAATTTTTTTAAGCTATAAAAATAATTTCTTTGACAAGTTTATTTAACTTTTGCATATAGAAAGTTATCTAGTGATTTTTATAAATTATAATATCTAGAGAAATTGGCTAATTGATAATTCAAGAGACAGATACCTGAAGGATGTGATCGTTCTTTGACCAGTTGCACATTTTTTATAGCTGAAACAAAATTAAAAAAAGAAAATATAATACAATATAGTTTATTGCATTTCTATTATATCTATCAAATAAATATTTATGTAAATAACATATGTTGCATTTGACTGCTAAATAGATAGATAGGTAGAAAGATAAATATGCATAAAGTAGGTAGACAGTAGGGTAATATACAAATAGACAAACAGATGGATACTTGACAAATAAATAGATATGTGAATAGATAGATATTATGATAAATATGAAGATTCAGACATAAGTAGAACCTAGGTAGATAAAGAGTTAGTTGAATAGGCAGGTAGATGATGATGAACTTTAGCTTATAATAGCAGATGTTGAAATCAGGGTTTGGAAATTATGCTAGTAAATATTTTTTTTAAAATATATACATTTTACATGTTTACTGTAATATGGATGTTGTAAATTAAAGTAGATAATACTTAATTGTATTTTATATCATGGAAAGCTACTTATTATTTATGAAGTATTATAAAAAATAATTGAAAAAGTAATTTTTTGGAATATCATATGACATTCATTTGAATTTCAAGTATTGAAAATACTAGAAATGAGTTGCAATTCACAGCTGGAATTGTAGAGCCTTCATTCTTCCACTGCTCTCAAACACAAATGTATTAAATCTTCACATAACATATAATTGAGCAAATTTGTGAATCTTAACCTATGTAAATTCAAATTTTACGGTATTCACTTATGGCTATTATATAACATATTTCATCTCATAGTGAGTTTATAAAGAACTTCAGTTTTTTATTACATATAAGTTTTATCTCTTTATTATGTTAGTTTATGACTGATTGTGTTATACATATGTATGTTATAATCATATATATATATAATGAATAATTTTCAAAAATATAGCACTTATAGCTTTATAATTTACATAGTAAGTATAATCCATTTGAGAAGTGCTATGTGTGACTTGATATAATTGAAAGGACCTAGTGAATTCAATATATATTTTAAAAGATATTAACATAATGTTTTCCTATGTCTACAAATATATGTTTGAAATATATAAGTAAAACAAAGACGACAAGTTAAGATTATGACTGTTATATACCTGAATATAGTATATTATAGATATATTTAAATTTATAATAATATAAAAATAAAAATATAAAAATAATATGTGATCTGGATGGTCAAATTTCAGTTTAGTAATTATTAGTCTGTCTCCAATGTATTTGAAATGTTAATGAAGTTCTTTTAAAAATTAAGATTATGAACCATGAATAAAATATAGTGATAGATTTAAAAATAAAAATTGCCTTAGAGTATTAGTGATATATTTGAACTTTTTAAATCCAAAATTGATATCTAAAGTTAAAAAATATAATTAATGAAACATTATTAATATTATTTATTTATTTATTGAAAAAATATTTTATTTATGTTTTTTTTTAAACATCAAACAGCTCAACTATTAATAAGAATGGTGGCAGTTGAGAGAATGAAATGTAGAAAAAAGACGCTAATAGGTAGCCTTAAAAAAAAAACAAAAACATAATGGTTCATATTTTGAAAAACAATAAGAGATAAGAGTACATAAAAAATAGTTTACTCTTATATAAATGACTGATTATAATATTACAAACTTATCTATTATTCAATGCAAGATTAAATAGTAATAATGATACATTATTATATCGTAAAAGTATATTAGTAATATTAAAAATAAATAATAAAGCTTATAATAATAAAAATATAATTTATCAATTATTTTTTTAAAACCTCATGACATACATTTTGTATCAAAGATTCGGGGTTCGCGAGCTTCCACACAGCAGACAATATCATCTCCATCAGGACCATCACATGGTTCATCAAATGACAAAGAAGCACTACCCCGACAAACTTGTCTGGGTATGCACACACCTCCTTTTAAATAACACACATTACTGCGATGAGCTGAATTAAAAAGAGTAAATGAGTAAAATTTTTGAATCCCATTTCATTTTTATGGTTTATTTTAGAATAAATGCATCAAAAACACAAGTGTTTATTTTATATACACAAACAGAAGCTCAAATACATTTCTTCACACTGAAATAGGATTCTTTATCAATTATATCGTTTCACCTACTATGTTCCATAGTAATATATTTTTCCTAGTTTAAATCCCCAAGTTGGCATACATTAATTAAAAGAGCTTAATAAAAAACTATAGTAATAATATATATATATATATATATTTGCGTGTATGTGCATATATTTTATAAATGTGTACTTCCATGATTAACCAAAATAACTTAATAAAAGGTATAGTAATGTATGTGTGTATATCTGTATTGCAAATAATGTTAAATAATTTCTATAAAAAAGGCAAACATAATTATAAAGTTGAAGGTAATAAAGTTAAACATTACCTGGTATGGGAATTTTCACACATACTTATATATGAAAGAACCTTAAATTGATAAAAAATCAAGTCAGATGACCTAATTTTAATAAAGCTCGTATTTACAAATGTAATATATAGAGTAAGTAAAAAACAAACTCTTAACAAGCTTCAAAAATACCCTCAATCCCAGACCGCGGTTTCTGCATCTAGCGTCATCAGTGAGGTGTTAGGGATTAAAAATACTAGAACTAGTCTAGCATTTTATCAATGCCTAACTATTGAGAAAAAAATCTGAAACTTTCAGACATTTAAATGTCCAAAAATCCAGCTATCTAACTCAAATAGCCGTATGGGACTGAACTAAATTCAGATACACCATATATTAATAGCTCTAGCAATATAAAATCACCAAAGCCTTAATAGCAAAAAACTAAAATTAAATTGATAAAAAATCAAGTCAGATGACCTAATTTTAATAAAGCTCGTATTTACAAATGTTATATATAGAGTAAGTAAAAAACAAACTCTTAACAAGCTTCAAAAATACCATCAACCCCAGAATGCTAGACTAGTTCTAGTATTTTTACTCCCTAACACCTCACTGATGATGCTAGATGCAGAAACTGTGGTCTGAGGTTGAGGGTATTTTTGAAGCTTGTTAAGAGTTTGTTTTTTACTTACTCTATATATAACATTTGTAAATACGAGCTTTATTAAAATTGGGTCATCTGACTTGATTTTTTATCAATTTAATTTTAGTTTTTTGCTATTAAGGCTTTGGCGATTTTATATTGCTAGAGCTATTAATATATGGTGTATCTGAACTTGGTTCAGTCCCATATGGCTATTTGAATTAGATAGCTGGATTTTTGGACATTTAAATGTCTGAAAGTTTCAGATTTTCTTCTCAATAGTTAGGCATTGATAAAATGCTAGACTAGTTCTAGTATTTTTACTCCCTAACACCTCACTGATGATGCTAGATGCAGAAACCGCAGTCTGGGGTTGAGGGTATTTTTGAAGTTTGTTAAGAGTTTGTTTTTTACTTACTCTATATATAACATGAAAGAACCTTGCAAGATTATAGATTTCAAACTTTGTTATTTTCTTTTAAATTTTATTTATTTTTTGAAGATAAAAAATCTTTTATAATAATTAGCTCTCTTTGCCTAAAAGTTATAGTTTCTAAATTGACAAACTCAGGTATGTAATAGAATGTTTACCAGGTTAAAATCTGTTTTTGTAAATAATTTTATTTCTTGGAAATTAGCTGACCACACCTGGGTTTTGAGATCTGTAAAAACAAGAGTAGACTTAAAAGATATTAAATTTATTTTTGTAATAAAGAGAAAGCTAGATAACTGATACTATTTTTCTCAATTACTTGTTTTTCTCAATTACAGAGGTCATGGTTTTGTTTATGAAGCATATAGCACACATGTAAAATAAAGATTAAAAATTCATCTCCCCTTGTAAACAAATCATGACATTTGCAGAGGGGGAATGTGTTCTTATAAAAATCCCTGATTGGAATTAAATTAGGTCAAATATTAAATAATTTTAACTTGTAATGCTGTTGAGAGCTATGCCTACCCTTACAATGAAGAACCAAGGCTAGAACGGTGACCTGTTGCTATCTGCCTTGTGGGACACAATTCACAGTAATGGGAGAAATTTGCTCAGAAAATAAAGATGAATAGACCAGCTAAGAAGAGAAATGCCTCATGCCTGAAAAAAAAGATACCCTAGCAGAAAAGATTAATAAAATAATCTGCAGAACCTGTAATAAACTCTCATTATTAATTTCTTAAATAATTCTAAGCTAGCTATGTATAAATGTGCACAAACCTATTATTTAAACTTTCTCTATGGAATAAATTCTGTTATTAAGCTAAATTTTATCTAATTCCCTAAAATAATGTAAGAATAACTACTTTGTAAAATTTACATAACTCTTTTAAAGTAAAAGAACTTAATAATGTAACTCTTGTTAAATTTAAATTTATACTCTAAATATTTTTCTATCTGCGGTTATTCCTTATTATAATTTATTATATTTGTTATGAATT
This sequence comes from Epiperipatus broadwayi, assembly GCA_028023455.1. Taxonomy (NCBI): domain Eukaryota; kingdom Metazoa; phylum Onychophora; class Udeonychophora; order Euonychophora; family Peripatidae; genus Epiperipatus; species Epiperipatus broadwayi. The sequence goes on along the minus strand of JAQFVV010006265.1, from coordinate 4,960,620 downwards.
TATGCTATGACTTATTCAGAGGGAAGATTGATACTCAGACCCTGTAGGGGGAAGGGTTGAGAGAGATGATTAGAAGCTCTCTATAGATAATTTATGGGTGTTAAAGCTCACACACATGCAGTCTCCAATTTGAAACCTATAATATGTATATTTAATAGCTATTATGTATTAGCTGAGTAAAAGTAGGTTTGCTTATACTAATAAAATATTTAGTTAACTAATGCAAGAGTGATATTTTAAAGCATATTTAAATTAAATACATAAGTCCTTATTATGATTTATTTTTCCCTAGAATTATAATAAGAACTATAGGGATTGATTATAAGTTGGATCACTTAAGTAACCCCATTTGGCATGTTCATGTATGCTAAACATTTGAACTGGTATAGAATAGTTTGGTGGAAACTAAAGATTTGAGCACAGTTTTAGAGTTAATAATTAATTATTATTCACATGATGGGTATGTTTTTTATAAAGCATGCACACGTGCATATACGCCTTGCAATATATATTTATTTATGGGGATTTGGTATAATCACAATTCCATTTTCATTTTCTGATAGCTCTCCTTAGAAATGGAGCATGAGGGTCTAGATGATTAATGTTTCAAGCTGATCAGACCACCAGAAACAAGGTTTCTCTTATCATAGCAAGTTGTACAGTCCATGGGAACTGATCATTGAATTGATAGATCCCCTGAGAAATACACACTCGAGACACCATTATATTTGTGAGGGAGTGCAATAGTAACATCCAGATACCTAGAGTGATTATAATTATTAATTGTCTCTCTTGCAAGTTAACTGTTCACAAACCTTATAGACATCTCATAGCATAAATTAGGCATAATTGAAAGTGTAGATTATAACATAATAAAGTTGTTAACAGAATAAATTCCAATTTAATTGTCCAGTGCATAAGATGAGGTTCTATAACTCACTTACTCATTTAATTGTAACACCTGTGGTGAATTTCAATACACAGAGAGATAGTTGTCTTAATAATTGATTTGTTTTATTAAAAGATATAAAATATAATATTGTTTAATGTATTTTTCCATAGTTCATTTCAATCCATTCGAATCACATTAATTTTAGTTTACTTAAGTGAATTATATAATTATGCATTGACATTCTGGGTTTGATTATCAAATTATTAAATATTTCATAGGCCATAGAGGCATATGTTTAGTTAAGTACTTGGCTATAAAGTCATATCTTCCCTGAGTCTCATGTTTTACCCTTTTGCTACTGCCAGCATACGAATTAAGAAACTCCAAGTGTAGCTTCATATATGTCATTCATAGGGTAGTAAATCATGGAATGTTGGTGAAAGAACAGAGGTGTGATCTGATTTGAGGTCTTGACTCCTCATCTAAATCAGCTTTGGGGAATTTTCTAAGACTCTGGATTTTTTTGCATGAGTGTGCAGATATGACCGTTACATAGGTGCTTTTTTCAGATCAAAAGATAATTAACAGAATGTTCTTAATGTTTTTTTAATATAGCCTATAAAGAACTTACTTAAATTATTTATCATCCAGTGATGGAAGATAAATCTTCAGCAATTTTCAACTTGGATTGTTATCAGTTTGAGAATATAAACCAGTTAAAAAGACTTGGTAGTTTTATAAGTAGAATGATGGACTCGATTCTAAGATCCAATACAGATGCCAATGTGCTGTTGCTTTTAACAAATTTAAAGAAAGGTAATTCATTATAGGGAAATAATGATTGCAATTAAATTAACTGTATATAGAGCTGTAACTTTACTTAATTTATTATATGGATGCAAAACATGGATCTTCTGTTAATATAAATGCATTAGAAAAGTTTCATTTAAATATGACCTTTAAAATTTTAAAAATACAATGTTAAGATCATAAAACCAATCTATATGTTTTTCAGTTTGCTGGATGTGATGCTAGTGAACACAGTATCTTGAAGTCATACCATCATTGGTTTAGATATATAAAATGAATGAACATTGAGAGACTTTCTACAAGGATATTTTATGCTGAACTTGAACATGAGTTTTATAGGATAGGTAGACTCCATCTACTTTATAAGAATTATGTCAAAGATGTTCTAAAGAGGTGTAATATCAACTGTTTCCATTGGGAAGAAATAGCAGATAATAGAATACATTGAAGAGCTACTGTAATACAGGATATTGAAATATTTCAGAAAGACAAGTGTTCTGCTCAGAAAACTAAATAACAATATTGTAAAATATTAAGTAAAACAGAAAATAAATAAATGAACATCTTCTACATGTGGACATATGATTCATAGATTGGTTTGTATATTGTCACAAAATGTATTTTTAGAATAGTTTTTCCCACTTCCCTTCTTTCTTTTATTTCTTTATTTGAAGTTGGAACGGCTATATTTATTTTTGAGTAGCTGCTTATTATTATTATAAATCGTAATAGGAATTAGCTTTCCTCTCATAAGACTGCTGTTTTAATGTTTTTTCCCTCCATATGTCAAAGCAACAACCGGGAAGTGAACCCACTACAACTGTCTGCAACAACTGCTTGCAAGGCAGCTGCGACGATTTCTCGGCTACCAATGCTTGTCATTTTTTTTGTTTTTAATTCATTGAAATAATACAAAAGAGAAAGTTGATAAGGAATGCCATTGCTGGAATTATTTAAATTATTTCTTGCTTTGTAAGGAATTATATATAAGCTAAAATTGTTCGAGTTTAAATAAAAGAGTAAAAATTCAAAGGAGTAAAAAATCTTTAAAGTACTTTAGCTTTATTTATTTTTGAAAAAAATATAGGCCATTAACAATATGTTTAAAGAGGGTAAAATAATGTAATGAAAATAAAATTAAAGAATTATGTTTTTAAAATAAAGATTTATGTTTCTGAAGCTATTAATTAATTTAAATTTTTTTAAAATATTAAATATAATTGGAATGGGAGGAGTCATGGAAAATAGGATGGTACATATTTGTTTTACATTTATATTACTTTGAACTTGATAAGTCTGTTGTGGCAGAAAAGCAGGCTGTAGTAAATTCATAATTTAATTTTGACTAGTAATTTAATTGTGAACTTATGTACATAGTTTATTATATTGACTAGTTTAGTTTTTGGTATTTGATAATATCCATATATATATTGAAACCATTGTGGGTTTCATGGCAAACAACTACATAGGATGTGCACACACACACACACACACACACACACACACATATATATATATAAAGTTAAAAAGAAAAGTGAAAATAAACAGACAAATTTTTTTGTAGATATTTTCTACATTAGATTGAATAATTTTGAATTTAATTTTTTTATTATGAATTAAACATTTAAAAAGATCTAATTAATATTTTATTAATTCTGATTTTGAAATGAAAATAAACATGTTTTTATGTTCAAATAAATATCTGATAATTATAGAATTCCACTATCTATTTTAGAAACATTTTTTAAAGTAATGCTTGTATAACATAATTTGATAATAGAATGCCACAAAGTTGTTTTCAAAGGATTAAAGTAAATTGAAAAGAATCATTAATTTTTTTCCATGAAGATAGGAAAAACATTTTTTTTAATATATTTTTTTCTCACACCCTGATTATAAAGGTCTGAAAAAAGAGTGAAAAGTAGTTTTGTGTGGTTCTTAGGAGAGTTCTTAGAATTGTCCTGATTAGAACAGAATTATTATGAAAATATAACTGAAGGCAAGAAGGGTAAGTCCAGCAGATGCTCCATATTTCACTATGGTGGAGTTTGAATTCACATGGAAGAAAAGAATCAAATTCCAGTATTTCATAGCCCTAATGTGGACAATACAATTAATTTGCCTGAAGTCTATCCAGTCCTAGATTAATTGGAGTTGATTTAATAATATCAGTTACCAAATATATCATTCTTAATGATAACAAAAAGCTAGTCTACTGTTTAGTAAAGATCAGATTACTTAGGGGATCCATCAACTTGCTGAAGAATTGGTTATATGTATGCTGTTTTATCTATATGCAGAGAACCACAGATAAACATGCAGCATTGTATATGTATAAAATACAACTGGTGAGTTATTTTAAATAATTCCTTTAAAATGACATATTAAAGCTGAAACAAGTAAAATAATTTTTGCTTAAGTTAAATGTCTAAAATAAAGAATTAATTCATGGATGCTTTTATATTTTATAAAAAAAAAAAGTAGATTCCTAAAGCATTTTTAGATTGGAAAACAAAGGAATTTTCTGGAGTACTTTTTAAAAGAAATTTATAATTAATCAACAGTTATCTGTCAAAGATTGATATTTTTTTTTAAAAAAAGAAGAAAAAAGAAAAGCTTTTGTGAAATTTATGTATATTTCAACATTGAATTAATTGTGAAAAAATGTATTTTTTAATAATTTTGTTACTTTGACAAATTAAAATATGTGATATAAATGTCAGTGTGCACATACATTTCCATTCACACATGTATATGTTAAATCAGTCATTAATTATGTATCATAAAAATAAATTATATTTATAGGTTAATAACAATTCAGATCTGTTCATAAATTATGCTGCACATCTGTGTGCATATATCAATGCATGTAAGGTAGACACATATATGTAAAAAACATTCATTTTTATTATTATATGACAATTCAAATATGTTCATAAATCATTATACTGCATATCTGGGTAATGATATATAGATGTTTTATGTCAACCTATTGGAACATATATGTAAATCCCAAATGTGATTGCTTATTTTTTGTATATTAATCAAAATCAGGAGGTTTAATTTATATGTGTATAGCCATATTCTTTAGACCTTAATTTCATTTTTTTAAATTATTATAGTTATTAATAAATTGATATTTCTTTGTTAAAATTGTTCCAGGAAACTTATTCAATCCTAAATAGTTTGGAAAATATTATATGTTGCAACATCTCTTGTTCACAGTAACAGTTATAGAGTTTGTGTTCTTGGAGCTAGATTCATGCATAATGGTATGTTATATAAAAGGAAATTATATTAGTGGTTATGGGCATTCAGTTAATGATGATGATCCTGGATTGACACAAAGGGGATATTCTTTAAAGTTCATGCACTAGTTGGCCAATACATTAATGGTACTAAGTGGCCAGAGCATTGATGATGATAAGCATGTTTTAATATCCCAGCATTATTGTTTTTATTGTTATATATTCTGATGGATTATCACTTAAGTTTATGCATCCAAATTAATGTTTAAATAATCTGACCCAACCTGGCAAGCACTACATAATTAGCCAGGTCTATAATAGACTCATTTCAAATCCAGATACCAGATTGATTGTTGATTATTTATGATGATGAATGATCCCTACTTTTGGGTAATTCACGCTCTTAGTTCAGAATGCTTGAGTCTGGCTTATTTCTATATAAATTTAAGTAGTGAAGAAGGTGGTTCCATCTGTTTTTTTTGTATTTCTGGCTTGTGTTTTTGAATTGAGTTCCATGTGCAGTCATTATTACATGTGATTGGCTGTCATGTAAGCATTTTTAAGGCACATCAGTCAAAGGTTTCAGCCTTTCATGTTATTATAATTTACTTATATGAACTTTCACCCTTTCATTTAAGCTTTTGGGACCATATATATATATATGATTTTTACAAAAAAAAAAAAACAACACAAGAAATAATATAACAATACTAGGGATGTCATTTCTAACAATTTTATCTTGTGTTATTTCAATAAATTATTTGAAATAAGGCACTTCCTCCATGCTAGTTATTCTTATGTTATATTTGTAAAAATTTTCATTATAATATATATATAGTAAGTCAATTCACAATGTGAATATATATATAATGAAAAAATCATTTTTTTAAATAATAAATTCTATTATAGTAAATAGCAACATTTACTATTCAACATTTACTATTTAAAAAAACAATTGTGTTTGATTTTATATATATGACTAATAATAAACACTAAAAAGTAAAAAAAAAATAACGTTCAATAAATGTTCAAATAAGAATAAAATAAAGACTGGTGATATTAAAGAAAAAGGTACCAAGTATAAAACTTTAGTGAGTTATTAATACAAGAAAATTATAAAAATAAACTAAATCATAGAAATAATTTTTCATATAATACTAAGAAAAATATTATGTTCTTCAAATGAAGGGATTAGTTTTATTAGTAGTTGTTAATGAATGTGAGATTTGGACATTTCAAACAACAACTGAAGAATAAATATATATTTATTGGGTACTAAAAAGAAATTAAAAATGAAGTATAAATGTAAAAAAGTACGAATAATGATGGAAATTATTAAAAAATTAAAATACATCGATTTGAGCTAGAAATGTTTTAAACTAATTGTAAAAGATCGATGATTGAGTGTCTTCGAAAAGAGATGCTATGGATTAAAAAATGGTTTAAAATTTTACTTATTTCACTATTACAGTACATTTGTTAATGATTAATGGTGATAATTACATAGTTCTAAAGTGGAATATCTATATTTCTTTTTCGTGATACGTTTGACTTATAATATTCTTTTGATAGCTGGCTAGAAACGTAACAATTTATTACATTTATTAATTTATATTTTGTTCCACAGATGGCGATTGTAATAATTTTTATTTAATCGTATGATCTATCTATGCACAGATATTTTTACAATCTCATTTCACATCACATGATTTATTTCTATATGTAATACATTAATAAATGATTAAACTTGTTTTGATTCAAATCAATCTTTTGTGTAGAAAAGCAAGTTATTGAGTTTAATTCCGACTTGAGAAAGTGGAACAAGATTTCATTCTAATTCTTAAAATTGCTTTGATTCAACTATCAACTTTGCTGCTTGAAAATGAGAGATTCAATAACGTTAATTGTTAACATAAAACAAAAAGAAAATTATTCTGCTGTCAAATAATATTGAATTAAAAGAAAAAACATAAATTGATTTTTTAAAAAAAGTAAGATTAACGTATTTGTATTTACAAATATTTATAAAATGATTTAAAGTAAAATGGGAATATTCAAATCACAAAATCTGAAATATTTTTCATATCAATCATAATTATTAAAACAAAAATTATATTTAATAAACGATTTTTGAAGCCTAAATCATAAACGAAGCATATGCCTACCAAGCCCATGATGAAAAGTCTGAATATGGATTAAAAACGTTTAAATTTTTTTTAAGTCCAATTAGGCTTATTAATTTTTTTTTTTACCAATTTTTAACCCATAACAAACCCATTTAGTAATTCAATTCGGGCCAGTAAATGATTATCTAGCTAGAGGATTAAATAAGAATAAAAATCATTCAAAAGTTCATCACTCGCAACTGTCAAGCTTTATAAACAATGTTTTCTCTTTTTCCCCTTTCCACGGAGGATGAGTGGGGAGGGGTGATGGAGTGGTATTTGTACTACTTTAGGTTATTAAAAAGTTTTATTGTTTTATTTTTACTTCAATTTTTTTTTAAACTTTCTATTTCCATTCAAACAATAAACTTCTAACATTTATTTGAATTATCATTTTTTTTAAAATAATAACTTTAAATATAAATATATATTCAATAATCCACAAGTCTATTTCCAAAACAATTATTTATTAACAAATTTGTAATTAGTACTCAATTTTTTATATCAATACCGGTTTATTGGTCAGAAAGAAATCTGACTTCATTATTGTTATATGGTAAATAGATCAAATATATAACAATGTAAGGATCATATTTTTAACAGTCAATAAATTGGCATTGATATGAAAAAATATCACTAGGTAAAAGTTTATTAACAATTAATTTTTTGGGAATCTGATTTTTGAATTATTGTAATAATATTTGGAATTATTTGTTTTGTGAATTACTTCATATTCTCATTATTGTTTATTTAGTAGCTATAATTTATTTATCAGTTTATTAAAATAATTAGAATATATATAAACAACAACTCATATACATTTAAATTACAACGAAGTAAAGAATACCTTATTAATTTTACCTAGATAATATTTTTTTTTGTAAGTAGATTGTAAATAATACTGGCAAATTTGACAAATTTTTCAAATTAAATTGTTTTTATATAAAATTAATTAATCAATAATTTAATAACCTTATATAAATAATCCCAAATATAATAAACCAACTTATAGCACATAGCTAGACAGGCAAATAGATTATAAGTAAACTAATACTTAATATACATTTAAACCAAATTAACAAACACCATGGCTAGGTGCCAGATTAATTACTTATAACAACAGTACTTTAAGAAACTAATCTCTTCTATATATACATAGATATGTATTTAAAAAAACTATTATTTTTTAAATATTTATTCTATCATTTTCTGTACTTTCAACTAATATTTTCATGCTATCATGGCTCTCAGGGATTGTTTCTTTTTTATTTCATGCAATTTCTGCATGATGATTTAATGGACTTTTTTCTTTTATAATCCTACAATCAGTCAGGCCTATTTTTATATTTCTGAGCAGTTGCTAGTTTTTCAAGTTTAAAAGACACTGTATAAATCTTCGTAGTAAATTCATTAGACATGCATGCATTTCATCATAAGTTCAAGATTTTTTAATCAATATTTTATTCAAGTTATTAAACAACATAGACAGAAATATGTATAAACATAGACATTTTACAAAGTTATAGCAAAGAATAATCTCTCTTGAAATACCCATTGCTTTCAAATTATCTATGTAGGGCTGAAGGATTCTCAAACTTTTATCATTGAAAAAAGAGAAATATGATGGAAATATTTTTTTTTTTTTAAAAATTACCAATTTTTATGACCGATTGAGGGAAAGATCTTTTCAACTCAGTATTCTTTTTTATACTTTTTTTATTATCAATATTACTAATAAATATAGTCCTTCTCACATATTAAAAAAATATTGTTTCAACATTATGAGGAAATATACATTAACAAGTAAAATGAAAAGCTTCAAACATAATAGACAACTCAAAAGCTAAGGATGCCTTATCTTAAGCTCAAACTCCTCATTTCCAGTGCTATATGACCTCCAAGCAATAATTATGTATGATTGTTAACTAAAAAGATCACATTTAGTACTGATTGTTTTAAATTTCACATTTTAAATTATAAGATTTGAAATACAGGCATTCTTCATATACTTGAAGCTTATTTGTAAATATAGGGGATTTGAACACAGATTTTCAAGCATCTTTCACATATCCACACTATCTTATACCCCTGATACACATGGCCACACACCTGTAGAAGAGATAAATAATCACCAGTATACATATTTCATGCTGAACCAGAACTCATCAATTGGTACAGATCATCATCTCCTACACACATATATAATCAGTGCTCAGTTTCAACATGGGTATAGCAATAATATTGGCATCAGCTTATGTTCTGGGCTTTCCATTAACAGATTTTCAATGGTATGGATGGCTGAAGAGTTGGAGGTTGAAGTAGATTGAAGCCTGTCCATTAAAGTATGAAGATTTGCTACTTTATATAAACTGAATACTGCTTATATATATATATGAAAAGAAAGTTACTGTTAACACTAACTGAAATAATTATAGAAAATATACAAACCATCATACAATTACAAATATCCAGTAACGCCCTCTGTTTAAAGATCTATATCTCAATAATAGCAAACCTTAAAATGATACCACTTTAAGGTTGTATGCTAAACGATGTTAAATATTGAAGTACAGACCTACTCAAACACAGAGCATGAAATTTTTAAATAAGCAAACGATCTTAAATTTTGCTAATAAACTAACATCGTTTAGCATACAACCTTAAAGTGGTATCATTTTAAGGTTTGCTATTATTGAGATATAGATCTTTAAACAGAGGGCATTACTGGATATTTGTAATTGTATGATGGTTTGTATATTTTCTATAATTATTTCAGTTAGTGTTAACAGTAACTTTCTTTTCATTTATAGTTTGGGAGGAATTTAAAGATTAAAATCTAATGTTTAGTTTGTCTTTAATAACTTTGTAAACTTGTTAGTTTATTAGCAAAATTTAAGATCGTTTGCTTATTTAAAAAAATTACATGCTCTGTGTTTGAGTAGGTCTGTACTTCAATATTTAACAGATCGGAAGAGCATAACCTTAAAGTGGTATCATTTTAGAGGTTTGCTAATATTGAGATACTAGATCTTTAAACAGAGGGCGTTACTGGATATTTGTAATTGGTATGATGGTTTGTAGATTTTCTATAATTATTTCAGTTAGTGTTAACAGTATCTTTACTTTTCATTTATAGTTTGGAAGGAATTAAATCTAAGGTTTGAGTTTGTCTTTAAAAACTTTGTAAACTTGATAGTATATTAGCAAATTTAAGATCGTTTGCTTACTAAAAAAGTTGCATGCTCTGTGTTTGAGTAGGTCTGTACTTCAATATTTAACATCGTTTAGCTATACAACCTTAAAGTGGTATCATTTCTAAGGTTTGCTATTATTGAGATATAGATCTTTAAACAGAGGCGCTACTGGATATTTGTAATTGTATGATCGGTTTGTATATTTTCTATAATTATTTCAGTTAGTGTTAACAGTAACTTTCTTTTCATTTATAGTTTGGGAGGAATTTAAAGATTAAAATCTAAGGTTTAGTTTGTCTTTAATAACTTTGTAAACTTGTTAGTTTATTAGCAAAATTTAAGATCGTTTGCTTATTTAAAAATTTACATGCTCTGTGTTTGAGTAGGTCTGTACTTCAATATTTAACATCGTTTAGCATACAACCTTAAAGTGGTATCATTTTAAGGTTTGCTATTATTGAGATATAGATCTTTAAACAGAGGGCGTTACTGGATATTTGTAATTGTATGATGGTTTGTATATTTTCTATAATTATTTCAGTTAGTGTTAACAGTAACTTTCTTTTCATTTATAGTTTGGGAGGAATTTAAAGATTAAAATCTAATGTTTAGTTTGTCTTTAATAACTTTGTAAACTTGTTAGTTTATTAGCAAAATTTAAGATCGTTTGCTTATTTAAAAATTTCATGCTCTGTGTTTGAGTAGGTCTGTACTTCAATATTTAACATCGTTTAGCATACAACCTTAAAGTGGTATCATTTTAAGGTTTGCTATTATTGAGATATAGATCTTTAAACAGAGGGCGTTACTGGATATTTGTAATTGTATGATGATATATATATATGGGAGATGATTTGGACAAACTGATAAGTGCTGGTTCAGCATGAAATACAATATTGGTGATTATTTATCTTTTCTACTTGTGTGTGGTCATATGTATCAGTGGTATGATGTAGTGTGGAAAATTGAAGGGTGCTTGAAAATCTGTGTTTAAATTATAATAAATAAATCATCTTATTATAAATATATTTTGAATTTAATATGATTTATAAATAATAATAATGGGACTGGGGGCAGCTGGTAAAGGAAGTTTTCCTGGAACTAGTCCAAAAAGCCTTGAATTTTTATAGGTCACAATTCAGTAGCTTAACAATTATACAACATTTTATATATTAGTTAAATAATGAGTAAACAAAATTCATAGAAATAAAGTGATTTTATTTTTAACTCTCATTATATATATATATATATGCAAAACAATGAGTTACCCATTAAAAATATACTATTTTAAATTATAGTAATGCTAAATAATAATATATAAATTAAGCAAAAGTAATTTTGATTATATTGTAATAATTATCACCTAACGTCACATAGATAAAAAAAAAAAAAAGGTAGTCATCATGTTATTTTCTAAAAACTATGTATATTGATATTCGACGTTTGCTTATTTATTATATAATCTTTAAATTGGTTTATTAAAATGCTTTTTTAATTTTTGTCTTTTTATGATGTTTTTCTGCATTTAATATTCTATTGTGACACAGGTAAAGATAAGTTTAAAATTGTATGATTTTTTATAGTCTAAGACTTCTGAAGCAATGTTAGACTGATTATTAATAGCATTTTTTTCGTGATTTTATGGTAATTGATATTCTTTTATTCCTTTTTCCAAAGTACATCTCAATTCCTCAGTGTATAATTTTTTGCAACTACATATCATTATTTTTTTGCATTTTAGCAATAATATTTTAGATTTGGATGAACATTATCACTAAATATTATTTTTAATGAGTTGGATTAAATATTTTTTGAAAAATGGCATAGATATTCATTTTTTATTATTTTCACTTGTATTAATATTTTGAAATTTATTATTAAATTTATTTAGGGTATGTGAATTTATTTTCTGATATATCCTACAGTTATAAATTTTTGAATAAATAGTTCAATATTTTAAATTTTATCATTTTTATAACTATACCACTTTTCATTACGATGTAAACAAAATATTTAAATGTTAAGATATAATAGAAGACAAATTCTACACACATTAAAAAAATTTAATCATAAATCTTGCGATACTAATACAGGAAATAATAAAAAATGATATTGATGCTATTTCAAAATAATATTCAGTCCAAATTTATCAAAAAAAATATTTGATGAAAAATGTATTCAAAATAATATTCAGTCCAAATTTATCAAAAAAAATATTTAATGAAAAATACATTTTTCATCTTATGTTCCTCTAAATGTAAAATTAAAAAAATACTAGTCCTTAAATGCAAAAAAAATATATCAAATTGTACATAATTGTTACATTTTCATTTACCATTTTCAAACTTCTTCCACTCACAACTTTGACACCATCCATTTCAGATAAATACACTAATGATTATTACTAATCATTTTCGAAACTAGAGATTATCTCTAGCATAGATATAAACTTTAAACCTCAGTTAAATATTAATATATCTGATTTTTTAAATTTACACACATGGAATTGTTCATCTTTCTCTGCGCTGTATGTGATATCTTTTATAGATATAATAAACATCTACATACTTCCCCATTCTTTTTAAATACATATAAATAAAGATATAATAAAAGACAAATGACCCCCAAGATGCATTTCATGCTGAACCTGTACTCATCAGTTGGCCCATGTCACAATCTCTCATATACATCTTTATTATATGCAAAGTATTTATCTAGAGTAAAATGTTACATTTTCATTTACCATTGTCAAACTTCCTCCACCCACAACTTTGACGCCACCCATTTCAGATAAATATACTAATGATTATTACTAATCATTTTCATAATCATTAAAATCCGTCAACATTTAAACAATCCCAATATCAATAATTATCAACAATCTCAAAAACTATTGTCAAGATCTCTTTTAATAATTATATATGGATGCGAAACATTCGGGAATAAAACTTTAGAAAAAGATTAAAATAATATCTTCAATTATACAATCGTGTAAAAATATTATTAATAATCACTTTAATAAAGCCTCTGTTTACTTTGACTATGAAAAATTTTGCAGTTTTAAATTTACCATTCTTTTTTTCCCACAAAAATATTAAATAAAGAAAGGAATCATTAAAAAAAGAAAAATTAAGGAGGCAATTTTTATAACCGAATTTAAAGATTACATAACAAAGAGACAATCTGCTAATATCGATATACACAATGCTTGAAAAGTCATGCTATCTGAATTTTTTTTTGTTTATGTAACTTCCTTGAAAATAATTACAATGTAATAGAAAGTACTTCTGTTTAATTTATATATTAGTATTGTTATTATTTTCCATTATTATAATTTAAAATTTGATATTGTGTTAAAATATTGAACAAGTTATTTAAGTTTGTTAAAAATTAAAAAAAAAAAAAATTTCTAAATTAGTAAATACTGCAATTTTTTAGTTTATATATAACAATTAAATATTTGCATCTCATAGAAATATTTAAAAAATATTTTAAAAAAGTGAGAAAATTAGAAATTAAAAAAAAAAGAGTATACAAATGCATTTCAAAATAAAACTAACCTGTGTGCTGATTCGCATTTAAATCAGGGTAACCTAGAAAAGGTGAAAATTTATTTTATAAGTATATACATCCTAAAATTAATAGTAGAAATACTTTTTTTAATTTGGTGTAATTATAATAATAATAATAATAATAATAATAATAATAATAATAATAATAATAATAATAATAATAATAATAATAATAATAATAATAATAATAATAATAATAATAATAATAATAATAATAATATAGTTTGAATACAGGTATAATTTATATATTAAACATCACATGATCATCATTATTTATGCTTGCACAAATTGTTTACACAGAGGCTAAACTCTCCATACAGTAGGGTCACTTAGTGCAAGACAGAGTAATCAATGGATGCAAGAAACTTTGTGCATAAAATCCCTATCTAGAGCCTACTCATTTAATATCCCCAGACTAGTTTCTAGCTTGCAGCTTTCATCAGTGAGGAGCCTTGGATCTGAGAGCACTGCATTAGATCCTAAAATCTAAACTACTGCTATTAGAATAAAAATATATAGTGTTTTATATTTTGTTTAACAAATGTCAAACTTACTCCAACCACAACTTTCGCACAATCCACTCTAAATAAATGCAATAACGGTCATCAATAATAACTTATTAAACTTGAGATTATCTCTAGCTCAGATACAAATGTTAAACCTCTATTAAAGATTAATATATCTGATTTTTGACATTATACATACAAACATGAATTTACTCAAAAATAATTTTTTCCAAGTGCAATATCTTTTATAAATGTAATCCATTCATGAAGCTGCTATGTCCAAACATATATCTTCCATAAACAAAATTTTGTACACATTAATAAATGTGTGAACAAATCTTTTTAATAGCATCAATGCTAATTTATCGATTAAATAAAGAGTATTCCACTTTTAACCAATCTCCACATTATTATATGGTAAATAAATTATTGACGTCTGAAAGAGATGAAGCTTTAGTTTAGTGGCAATCTTCAAAAAGTATTTCCCTATCTATCAACCTAGTTTATATTTTCAAGCAAATTTACAATTTGTTTATTAATTAATGCATATAAAGTATGTTTTAAAATGTTTTTGGACTTGTGCGATATAAAGGTAGTGAGCCAGAAAATTATTCATAACTAAGATACGATTAAAATGTTTTTTTCATTCACTCATAATCAGAATAGGTAAATTGTTTTTTATCTATTATAATGTTTATTTACTTGTTTGCTAGTATACAACTTTATCTTTCAATTTCATGATTCAATGTTTTTCAAAAAAATTATTACTGAGAAGTTTTATTTTCTTATTTTATTTTTAAACTAGTCATTTTTTAAATAGACTTAAAATTCTATTATACATTTTGAGATAATGATTTTACAGTTATTAATCATACATCCTGTTAAATAACTTTTGGAAATCAAATAATGTTATATATTAATTATAGTTTAAGTTGGAAAAAATCAGTAGTCTTTGAATTTAGCAACCAATCTAGTTAGTTAATTTACTTCTTCACTAAATAATTATTCTGACATGCTCTTAAATATTTACTCCATTATCAAGTAAAATAATAATTTTTCTTCTATATTAGTACTTGTGACATAAATGAAGTATGAGGCATTATAGAACATTTATAAATATAAACAAATTTAGTGCTAGAGGTGATAATATAATTTTGTTTGATCAGGTCTTTTAAATAATAATACATTCAATGCCATGCATATGTTTATTGAAAATGGAATAAAAGTGCACTCCTTCATATATTTTTACATCTTTTTTTATTTATTTCTGCAGACACGATATCAATAGTGTTCATAGGTGACTAATAATGGAATGACCTTTAGATATGAAAGGTCACTGCAAGTAAGCAATAAACAGTATGCAATCAAGATTATCTCTTGTTGTATTGTAAGACAAGTTATTGTTTCATCAAAGGCTAAATGCAATTTCTGATTGCTATTTTTAGCCATTGATATTAGTGTAGAGATTCAGCTATTATGAATATCTTATGCTATCAATCAACTCCATGTACTGATTTATGAAAGGAACATTGTTTATTTATGCAAATCACATTTACAGCCTTTAATTATATGCACAGCTATTGTGACTATAATTTACTTTCCACATTCCTTTATAAAACAAGTCTTCAGATAAATAACAAGCAATAATGAAAAGAGGTTAAATAGATTCCATTATATTGAACCATGTTTCATTCAGTTTTCAGTAATAATGGGATTTGGGACATAAATTTTAGTTCACTAAAGTTGTATGTTTAGGCAAAACTGAAAAGAGCCTCTATGCACATTCTGAATGCCTAGTAGAGTACACATTGAAACATTACAAATAATTAAAATATTAAGTAAATAGAATAATTGACTAGTGTGTTCTACATATAGATATACCAGTGGTTTTCAAACTGGTTTGTATACTCATTGCAATACTCATCTGTAATATATTAATTTTATGTCTATTTTTTTTTGTAGTTAGAATAGCCATATTCATTTGCATGTGATTCTGGTTACTGATGATAATATTAAAATGCTAATAAAAAAAAAGGGTCATGCCAGATTGATATTATGAAGAGAAAACACTTAAGAAATAATATAGACACATAATATGATTTAACATTAAGATCATGTGCAATATATAACTGCATCTAAAATTTTGAATAATTTAAATTTTGAAAATGGACTAGTGAAATGAAATATACCTACATCTATACAATATCAGAAATTTATGATCTTATATATTTTTCAATTAGTGAAATAAATTAATATCTTTTACAATGATTATTAATATTGCATTTCTATTATAAAATTATTGTTTTTATAATAATTAATATTAATATTTATTTGACATTAAAAGATATTCTACCAGTTATTAAAATTTTTATTTAAAAAAATTAACATTGACATATAATGCATATATGTATATTGACAAATTATTGGATTTATTAATTAAAATATATCTGTACATATTAATTTAGAAAATTGGATATGGACATACATATGAACCAAAATAGAATGTTTAAAAAAAGGAATGCATTCATTTATGATAAAAATTGATAATAAATGACAACATATCGATATAAAAAGGTGGGTTTTAAGGTATAATGGTTAACATATCTGACTGTCATATTAAGGTTCGTATGTAAGTCAAATAAAACTTAACAGTTTTATGTTTACAAACAGCCATAAAATTTTACTTTAACATAAATAGATCACAATCATCTCAGTACTTAATTATTGTTCAGCAAATGGTAATTTATAAAAGTAAAATATTTTCTGAAATTTCTGTACCCAATATTTAAAAAACTTGATGAATAATGGCTAATTGTTCAATATTCCTTCAAAAGTTATTAAAAATAATATAATATATAGGGTATATGAGCACAGACTTTTACATGACCCACAACTCTCCCTACTATCTCATAACACTGATACACTTGAACACATATATGTTGAAAAGTTAAATAATCACCAATATACATATTTCATACTAAACCAGCAATCAACAGTTGGTCCAGATTAACATCTCCACACATATATGCTATAAGTGCTCAGATATATATTAAGATAGCCAAACCTCATACTTAAATGGACAGGCTTCAATCTACTCCACACTCCAACTGTTCAACCATCCATCCAGTTGAAAATCTGACGATGCAATGCTCAAAGGCCACCCTGAGGCCATGATTCTTGTCACACTCATGTTGACCTAAAGTCAATCTGACCCCTCATGTACAGGACATAATCCATTTAATACATATACAAGGGATGGGCAGACATCTTATTAAAAAGAATATAGCAATGAAATGGACTGTTTAAGGACTATATAATAATAATATCGCTAATATTAATTTTAAATTAAACTATACTTTCCAAACTTTTTGAAGAGGCTATGTTTGATGAAAATATCAATCAATCACTGTTGGACATATGTTTCTGACAAAAGCAATCAAATTTTAATGTCAAATTAAATGTTGCAATTAATATTAAACAAAACATAATGTGCAATGCTTGGCAGAGTCTCAATTCGTTCCCAGATAGCTGATGATATCAGTTACAGATAAAAACATATATCCAATAAATTAGATGAATTGCACATCAAATATTTCAATTTGAAAAAGTATGGAAATTGTATAAAGGGTTTTATATATATATATATATATATATATATATATAATGTCATAATATACTGGTTGATTTATTCACCTATTATGCCCATATTATAATTCTTATGACTTTTGAGTTACAAGCTTAGGATTTTTTTATGTACTTGATCTAAAACCAATCTAGATAAATATTTATTTATTGTTTTGTTAATTGGTATTGAAACGTTTTTATCTAGAGAATGGAAAAAAAATTATGTACTACTACAATTCATAATTTATCTAGTTAATTCAGTGATGTTTCCCTTTATACAGTTTCTTAGTAGACAAAGGTACTTTCTCCCCTGAAATGATGTTGTGTTTAGAATAATGTAAATTGTTCTAAGTTAAGAATAAATAAGTTGGATCAAACTATGAATTCAAAAGAAAAGTTATACAATTTTGGTAAAGTATACATATTTTTTGGCAATATAAGCAAGCTTAAAATATCCATTAGTAGGAAATAATTATGCTTAAAGAAGTAAATAAATTAGAGATAATTAAGTTAATATAATTAAAATTGTTTTTTGTTTCAGAAATGGAATAGTGTTAATAGCACCTAGATTGATGATAAAACTTCCATGACTATATCATTGCTATCTGAGAATGGTCTGGAAAAAGATAAAAGCTCACCTGTGAGAAGAATTAGGATTAGCAAAAACATTCTTGTCAGACCTAAAATCATGTTGTAATCAAGTAACAAGACCCAGTGAACTCCACAATGGAAGATTCAAAAGTGGATTTAGGAACTTTTCCAGGTCTCATAAGCTTTATTATTATTTAGTATGTCTCCATGGTCAAGTTTTTGTGTCATTTAATACTTATTTATTATATGTGTTATTAATATTATGAGTGAAAATTGTTTATTATTACTTTATTATTGTTAACTTATTGCAAATAAACATCAACATTAGTTACTCAAATTTCTTATGTTATATTATTTCTACTTGTTTGCCCATCCTTACCATGACTGCAATACTCATTGTGGCCATACACTGCAGAAAATGGGGCTTTTGACAGAATCAAATATGAATTGTAATTTGTACAGTAGTTGCTGACAGTAGAATTCAATCAGTAGCTAAAAACTTTGTAGATGCTAATAGGTTTTAATCCTGCAAATTGAAACCTGTTTGTAAATCAGCATATTAGAAAGTTATCTAGATAATGTGTATATATGTTTTACTTACCATTAACTATTAATTTACATTAGAGTATTGAAATATCTGTGCTGCAAGTAACAATAAATGAGTTTAACATTAATAGTCCTTTTGATTGGCCTATTTACCCAAAGAGGATCAAGAATTTTATTATTATTATTGGCAATTTAAAATTCCCATGTTGCAATGTTTCACCAAGCAATAAGTAATTGAAATTATAAATTATGCATATGATCATGAATATCCAGAAAACTTATCATACTAGGTAATAGTGAAAAAATTAAACAATTATTTTAGTCATCAGTCTTGAAAGCACATAGCATAACTATATTTTAGAAGCAGATAGCAAAATAAAAGGTATGATGAGGCATTAAGAGAGCTTGCTAAGGATTATAATTATGGAGACACCTCAAGAATATTCTACTGGAGCAATTAATGTGGGGGATGTCAGATAATGGGCTCTGAAAGCAATTTCTGGCCTTAAGATATCTAACTTATGGGAAATGTAACTTAAAAACCCCATGAGATTGTACTTGACCATTTAAAAAGAGTTCCAAAATTTTTAGCAATAATAGGGAAGGTAGTATATTTATAAAGAAAGCAACCAATCCACTAAGAGTAATATAAAATAAATAGTGTTTACTGCTGTGGGAAGAAGGGCCACATGGCATTAAAAAGTAAATATAACAGGAAGCATTATAGGGCCTTTGGAAAAATGTCATTTAGAAAGAGCATGTAATTTCAGAGAGAACAAAGAATATACTGACTCACTACTCTACCCAAAATAAATAAGAAAAAGTGTGTGATTAATAATAGGTAGACTCTGAATTGTGATTTATTTATGGTAATGGTAGCAGTAAGATGGATTTGTCAATAATGACAGTTAAAGAGTGGAATCAAGTAAAGGAAAATTGTCATAGCTCATTTATATTAGTGCAAATTGATATGCCAGAAATAATAGTATAATGATATGAAGGTTATTATTCTATATAGTGCAAAGTAGTATTAATATTATAAGTAGGGAATGTTTTGTTGCTCTTAAAATCAAAATGTGTAAGATAAATGTCATTAAACTTACAGATACACTGTTGAAAATCCATATTAATTCAAAACCCAAAGAAAATGATCAAATTATTAAATATATACATAATGGAATAACAAAATGACAGCAAAAGGTTAGTCGGTTTGATAAAAACTGAGTAATATTATAAATTGTTTATTAAATGGATAAGCAAAAAATGGCCTAGTCATTGGTTTGAGATTCTCCATAAAATTATATGAAATATAAGAGAAAGCTTTTATAAATACATAATGCTTGTTAAAGTGAAATAAGATGTTAATATCAAACAGGGGTCATTGTGAAGTTTCCCATTTGATTTATCAAGGTCTACCTGAAATAGAAAGGGCTAAAATACTGGCCCATAGCTATGTATGTGTGACCCAGAAATAAAAATAAATATAGTGCATTTCATGAAATCCTGTGAAATATTTGAAGTGACCATAAACATTCCAAAGGAAAATTCTATTGTATAGCTTTCAGTTGAAAAATTGTGGAGCTCTATTCACATTCATCATGCTTGACCATTCTACAGGTACATTTTTTGGTGGTGATTGATGCAGAAAATTTTTACTTTCGGTGGTTCCCCCAAAACATTACTTACAGACAATGACACCAGCTAGATATATTTTCTTGCCCACATACTATCCGCAAATGGCATTGTAGAAAAAGCAGTACAAATATTAAAACAAATATTATGTAAGGAACAGACTGCAAATATACAAAAAACTTTATATTCTGTTTTACTATATCAGTATAATATTCAATTGAGTAATACTGATAAATTTCTAACTGACATAAAGTTAGAGAAGAAAATCTAAACAATGTTGTCACTAATTCACCCAAATGAAAATGTTCAGTTTGACAAAAACAACAGTGTGGAAAGATAATATGCCATGGAACAGTTCAGTATTAGAGACATTACTGGGTGAAGGGCATATTCAGAGAACACACATACAGTCAAATAGTAATCATAGAAGGAAAAAAAGAAAAAAACTATATGAACAGATGATAGAGAAGATATTGACCAAGTTCCCAAAGTCTTTAGAGGCAATAGAAGTAAGCAAAAACACAATGAAAAGAAGAATAATGCAGAAAATAATAATACACATATAAATAGATCTCAAATTACTAAGAAGGAACCTAGTTATCTTAAAGATTTTGTGAAACTTCAAAACTCATAAATTCTGCAGACAGGGTGCTAAAGTTAGAATAATGTAAATAACATACATTATGCTATGTTTAAAATAATGGAAACAATGTAAATTGTACTAAGTTAAAAACAAATAAATTGATCTAAATGATTTATGAAAGCAAAAAAGTGTTATACATGTTTAGTAAAGTAAAATTAGTTCCTGATAAGACAAACATGCTTAAAGATTGCTATTAGTAGGAATGATTAAGGAAGTAAATGAAATTAGAGATTAATTAAGCTGATATAATTAAAAAATAGTTCCTGCTCCAGAAATAGAATAACATTATATTATATTGATCAAAAATTTTCCATGACCAGAGTATTGCTATCTGGAAATAATCTGGAACAGGATAAAAGCTCACCTGTAAAAAGAATTGAATTAACAGACACACCCACATAATTGGAGCTGAATCATATTGTAATCTAGAAACTACTAGGCTCAAGTGTTCAAGAGGACTATGGATGTATGCAGCGAATTCCACCACTGAAGATTCAAAGCAGATCTGAGAACTTTTACAAGCCACACCAGCCAAGAGTTTATAAATGCCATTTAATATTACTTTATTATATGCAAGCATTACTAATATTATGAGTAACACTTGATAAATATTTCTTTATTATTAACTTGTTGGCATATAAACGTCAAGGTTAGTTATTCAAATTTCTTGTATTATATTATTTCTGCTTGTTTATACACCTTTTTCAAGACTGCAATATTAGTGGTGGCCATATATAGCAAAATGTTGATTCAAAAGATACTTTTATCAATTTCTCTGGAATTTATAAGTATAAATATTGAAAATATAATGGGAATTTTCATATACTTTTTAAAGCTTGATACAATCATGTAAACAATCAATTAAAACTGGTTTTGCATAGTATTAATATCTATTTGAATCAATTTAAGTCAGGCATAAATAATTTTATCTATGAAATCAAAAGTATCAAAACAGTATTTTTTCTCATGTGTCATAGCATCAGCCGGGAAGCGAGCCGCTAACCCGGGACAACTGCTTGTAAAGCAGCTGTCACTGACCTCTCGACCACCAAAACAGTATTTTATTGCAAAGGTACAAGGAATAGGCAGGAAGAGCAGTAGAAGGTTAGAATAGTTATTGTTGCTATAGATACACACTTAAATTAGTTAAAAATTAGTAATCTAAAAATAATAAGAAATTAGGAATAATATACATTTATATGTGTATATATATATGCATGTGTGTAAAATAAACAATTGATACAAACTAATATTAAAACTAAAAAGGTATAGCATATTCAGAATTATAAAATAGATTTATCTTTTTTTTTTCATTTCTCTTTTTGTTACTAAATATTTAAATGAAAGAAAACTAAGAGTATTTTTTTTTATTTAAATGATTTTCTACTTTAACCAGTTTTAGACATAATTTTTCATTATGTCTAAAAATGACTAAAGTGGAAAATCAGTTATCTTTTTTTAATTTTTCTTTTATTTCTTCGAATTAAAATAGTTTAAAATTGATTAAAATGTTAAATACAGTAGCAAAATTTTGAAAAATATATTGATAAAAGAAAAAAAATAATTAAATTTTAAATCCTATAATTATTCTACAT
This sequence comes from Epiperipatus broadwayi, assembly GCA_028023455.1. Lineage (NCBI taxonomy): Eukaryota > Metazoa > Onychophora > Udeonychophora > Euonychophora > Peripatidae > Epiperipatus > Epiperipatus broadwayi. The sequence continues at coordinate 4,937,602 of JAQFVV010006265.1, read as the reverse complement.
TAGCTAGAAAAAGTTTCTTTATAATGTTGGGTAAATTAATTAAAAAGAGAAAAACATTTTTATATTTATTTGTACTATTCGGTAAAAAATAAGATAATTTTCGATGACAGTAAAATTCAATCTAAGAGAGAGCTTGTTAAAAGAGTATAAATAAGGTTTTAAAATAAGCAAAGAAGGTTAGCGAAATTCTCGCTAGAGGGCAGTGAAGTTTTAGCTCAGGAATAAAATTCTATCTTGTGAGGAAATTGTACCAGATTATTGTTCTTTCCAAATTTTTCCATAAGAAAGGGTAGAGCAAAAGATTCATTTCCTCAATTTCCTGAGAAGGAACTATGGAGCAGATTCTATATGTCCGCAGTATATATAAATGCAAGATAAAAATCAAATTTTTGGTCATGGATGCTATACATATAAATATAACTTCCAGGAAATAACTAATTTAAAATTCTCATATTGATTGCAGTGAACGTGATTCAATTGTACTCAAAATGGAAAATAAACTATCCATGGAGAAAATATATATGACTAGCAATATTTGTGGGTCCAAGATATAAAGTTATTTATATTTATTATGAAATATAAAAGCTCAAATAAATTATAAAGTGCTCTCTTTCTCTCTTTCATTATAGACATATATTTTGAAGATGAAAATATTGCGTTGTTAAATTATATTTCATAGTAAAATTAAATTTTGTTTTGTATGTATTTATGTATACAGTTGTTTTAGATTATTTATTTTTTTTTTTTATATAAAAATGTTATTCAAATATTTTTTTTTTAGAAAAAGAATACTTAACCACCTTAATTAGAAAGTTGAACATATATATTTATATATTTTCATCTTCTCTTGTTGTCAGATAAAAAAAAAAAAAGATAAGTTAGCCTTGCTTAAACCTTGAATAAATTTCTGAAAAGGCAATATCTATGTCATTTTAAATGCTGATATCCATTGTCATAAAATTATAAAAATAATTTAAAGTTTTAAAAGTAAAAAATAAATAAATTAATTATTATAGTGAGTTATACAATCAACAGTTGAATAAGTTTTATTATTGTTATTGTGATCTTAATTGAATATAATTTAAAATAATTCTACAACTATACACATGCATGTAGGTTTGAATGTATATTTATTCTGGTGGCATGTATCAATAATAAAATATATTGTTTTGAGATTTATATAAATAAATCTAGATTATTTTGAAAAGAGATTTGATTTTTAGATTATTAAGAAAGTATTTTTTGTGAGACGCTTATATCCCATTGTTAACAAGGTTTTCTAGTTAATTAATAAAGATTTTGATATGATGTTTTATGAAAATATATATGTGGAATAGTCTTACAAGTTTTCAATAATGTTCTAAGTAAATATATTATGAGTTGTGTATAAAATGATGAATAACACTCTAAGAAATAATGATTAAAATTCAGGATAATATTTACGTTTTATGAGTATATTTCTTACCAGGATAAAATGCTTGTTTAAACATGAGTACTTTAATATAAAAGTAGAAAGCATTCACTTTTTTAATAATAATGAACCATTGATAAAATGAATCTAATCTAATAAAGGCTCATGATACATCCATTCCAAAAGCCTATATTATAAATGACATAATTAATTTAAATAATCCAACATCAATTGTTCATCAGATAACATATAATATAAAATTTTGATTATTTTATAAATAAGTATAGAGGATTTGAACTCAGATTTTCAAGCACCCTTCAACTATCAACACTATCTCATACAACTGATACACATGACCACACACATGTAGAAAAGATTAATAATCACCAATATACATATTTCATGCTAAACCAGCACTCATCAGTTGGTCCAGACTATCATCTCTCACACATATATATAATCAATGCTCAGTTTATATTAAGATAGCAAATCTTTATACTTTAATGGACAGGCTTCAATCCACTGCAACCTCCAACTTTTCAGCCATCCATATCATTGAAAATCTGATGATGAAAACTCAAATCCCATGCTGATGCTAATATTATTGCCATGCCCATGTTGACCTGAAGTCACTCTGACCCCTCATGCATAGGACAGTATCCATTAAATACATATAAGAGGGATGGACAGGATACAAGCTTAATATGTAAATATTTGAAACCAGGCACTCTTCACAAACCTGGGATCTTAATTGTAAGTATAGAGGATTTGAACTCAGATTTTCAAGCACCCTTCAACTATCCACACTATCTCATATAACTGATACACATGACCACACACATGTAGAAAAGATTAATAATCACCAGTATACATATTTCATGCTAAACCAGCACTCATCAGTTGGTCCAGACTATCATCTCTCACACATATATATATAATCAATGCTCAGTTTATATTAAGATAGCAAATCTTTATACTTTAATGGACAGGCTTCAATCCACTGCAACCTCCAACTTTTCAGCCATCCTTATTATTGAAAATCTGATGATGAAAACTCAAATCCCATGCTGATGCTAATATTATTGCTGAGTTCAAATCCTCTATACATACAATTAAGATCCCAGGTTTGTGAAGAGTGCCTGCTTTCAAATATTAACATATTAAGCTTGTATCCTGTCCATCCCTCTTATATGTATTTAATGGATACTGTCCTATGCATGAGGGGTCAGAGTGACTTTAGGTCAACATGGGCATGGCAATAATATTAGCATCAGCATGGGATTTGAGTTTTCATCATCAGATTTTCAATGATATGGATGGCTGAAAAGTTGGAGGTTGCAGTGGATTGAAGCCTGTCCACTAAAGTATAAAGATTTGCTATCTTAATATAAACTGAGCATTGGTTATATATATGTGTGAGAGATGATAGTCTGGACCAACTGATGAGTGCTGGTTTAGCATGAAATATGAATATTGGTGATTATTAATCTTTTCTACATGTGTGTGGTCATGTGTATCAGTTGTATGAGATAGTGTCGATAGTTGAAGGGTGCTTGAAAATCTGAGTTCAAATCCTCTATACTTACAATTAAGCTCCCAGGTTTGTGAAGAGTGCCTGGTTTCAAATATTTATTTTATAAAGTAATTTATATTTTATAAGTTAGTATGTATCTTTTCTGTAAATAAATAATGATAAACTATTTTATAATGAAATTTAGAATAGGAGCTTTTAACATTAGAGGCATAAACACAATTGATATATATTATCAACTTAGCAAATGATATGACATTATTCAACCAAAAATACTAAGTTTACTTGATATCAAATAAATATACAGTGGATCACGATCCAAATATATCCCAATAGTAAAGGTTTTGTAATAGTCTCTAAATCCTAAAGTATATCATCTGTAGGGTATTCATCATCATCATCATCATCATCAACCATTATCAATCCACTGCAGGATGAAGGTCTCTCCAAGTTTAATCCATCTCAAATCATTAGCTTCTCTTTTCCACATCACCCCTGCACACTTTCTTATTTCATCCATCCATCTCACATGTGGTCTCTTTCTGAGTCTTTTACAATCTTTTGGAATCCAGTTTGATTTCAATTGTCCATCTATTATCATCTCTTCTAGCAATATGCCCAGCCCAACTCCTTTTCAATCTTTTAATTTTTTCAATGAGGTCAGTTATACCTGTTTGTTCTCTTACCCATATATTGTGTTTTTGATCTCTTTTTGTTACTCCCAACATGCATCTCTCCATACTTCTTTGAGTGGTCTAAAGTCTCTGTATTGCTCTTCTATTAAGTGTCAATGTCTCATATCCATAAGTAAGAACTGGTAAAACACATTTATTAAAAACCTTCCTTTTCAAATACATAGGCATATCAAAAGCACTTCAACTAAGTTTAATTCTATGATTAATTTCATCCATTATATTTCCATCTGTATTAATAATCTGACCAAGGTATTTGTAACTGTTAACTTCTTCTCATTCATCATAATCAATCTTTATTTCCATATTTTGAGCAAATTGATTAAACATTACTTAGTCTTTTTAACATTTATCTTTAGTCCCACTTTTCTACTTTCATCTGATAACTCCTGCAACATTTCCTGCAACTCTAAAGCATTATTTGCAAAACCAACTACATAATCTGCAAAATCGAAATGACTTAAATAATCTCCATTTACTTTCATTCCTTTAGTTTCCCATTTTAATCCACAAAATACTTCTTGCAACACTGCTGTAAAAAGTTTTGGAGATATGGAGTCAGTTTGTCTTACACCTTTCTCAATGTTGACTTTCCCAGTATCATTATGTAGTCTAATTGTTGCTGTTGCATTTTTATAAATATTCTTTAAAATATGACAATATCCTGGATCTGTACCTTGATGATCCAATGCTTTAATCACTGAAGAAATGTTTATAGAATCAAATGCCTTTCCATAATCTACAAATCCAAAACATAATTTCAACTTGTATTCATTTGTCCTTTATATAACTTCTCTCAATATCTGGATATGATCTAATGTACTAAAACCACTTTTAAATCCAGCTTGTTCCCTTGGATGGTGGAAATCCAATGTTCTTTGTAGATGAGTTGTAATTATCTTAGTAAAATTTTTGTATAAAACTGATAAAAGGCTGAGAGGTCTCTAATTTCTAATATCTTCTTTATCACCTTTTTTAAATATTAATATTATTACTGCATTCTTCCAATCATCTGGTACATCTTTATCATTTAGACATTTGGTGAATAACTTTGCTAAAAAAAATTCTATTTCTTCACCTGCTTCTTTTAATATATCAATTATAATTCCATCATTACCTGGAGCCTTTCCTTTCATCATACATTAAATTGCATGTTTCACTTCATCATTTAAAATTCTGGGCAATTCAGAAGATGTAATAAAAATAGGAGGTACTTGTTCTTTATTACTATATAATTCTTGATAACTCTTTTTAGTAATAATTCCATCTTTATTTCTTATTGCAGATATAAATTTTCTACCAATACCAAAATGTTGTTTTACATTCTTGAGACTTTTATTTTTTTCTACAGCTTTCCTTGCTAGTTCACAGTTATACTTTCTTATATCATTTTCAACTCTTTTCCATACCATTTTACAAAATTCGAGATATTCATTCCTTTTTGATGCATCATTTTTGTATATCTTCATATTTCTTTTTTTCTTCATTAATTCTCTAGTCTCAGTAAAAATTTTATTGGTCAATTGCTGCTTTTTTCTACCAGCTATCTTTGTTGCAGTTTTTAAAAGTGTATCAGTTATTTTTATATTAATTTTATTCAAATCTGAATCATGTTCAAAATCTATTAATGCTTGAAACCAATTTGTAATTTCTAATTTAAATTCAAAACAATGTTTCTAAAGATTAGGAATATCAACTGTAAAAATTATTTTTCTTAATAATTTTTGTCTCTCTAGTTTTGCATTAACACATATTTTACATCTTTCTAATCGATGATCACTTCCTGTGTTAAATTTATTAAGAACATTACAATCTTGAAATATGTATTTTCTATTAGTCAAAATATAATGCATTTCTGCTGTACCTTCATTGGGATGCTTCCATGTCCATTTCCTTTTAACATTTTTTTTCAAAAAAAGAATTCATAATATAAAGTTTTTCTTTTTCAGCAAACTCCACTAGTCTATGTCCTCTCTCATTTCTATTACCATAACCAAAATTATCTACAGCATTTCCATCTTTCATTTGTTTACCAAATCTAGCATTAAAGTCTCCCATTACAATTTTAAAATGTTGTTTACTTTGATCGAAAGCCTTTTGTGCATCCATATAAACATCTTCTACTACTTTATCACTATGAGAACTTGTTGGGGCATAAACCTGAATTATCTGCATTTGGTATCTGCTATTAAGTTGTATAACAATTTTGCCACTCTGTCTGATACACCATCAATCTCCACAATGTTGTTCTTCCACTTTTTATTTACTATGAATCCTACTCCACTTGTATTTCCAATATTTGTGCCTTTATAATAGAGTACATGTCCACTTTTTAAATCAATTGTCTTTTCACCTTTTCTTCTAACTTCATAAAGTCCAATAAGGTCTTCTTTAATATAAGACAGTTTTTCTTCTAATTCTTGCAATCTTTCTTCATTTAAAAGTGATCTGTGTTGTAAAAACCTAAATAAAAAGTCATCATCAAATGGCATCCTGGGTCTGCAATTAGGATTCTTAGCACCCTCCACCTTAAGCCACCAACCACCACCTTGGTTGGTGACTTTACAAACTCCTGGGAATAATGGTCGTGATTTATTTTTGTCTGTGATAATTGTATATATGTATTAGAAAAATATTTATCATTTACACAAACATTCATTCTGCCTTGTCAGGCAACTGAGAAGAAAGACCATGGTGTTTCTTGATCTTAAACTCAGAGATAAAAAGCCAATAAACTCACCACACAGGCTAATGCATGTTGGTGAGCAGCCCATCCATGTTCGTACTATATGAATAATCAAATAGTAATAACAGCTGCAACGACAAGAACGTATGGAGTGGACATTAGGAATTTGCCCAGCTCATTTTCTTTAAGGCCTCCAAGAGGAATCAAAAGGTCTCCTTTCAGTTAATAGCAAACTTTTTTCTGCAGCCTGCAGGGTATTATCATTAATCAAAAACCCATTCAATTTTTTCAAAATACAAAACATAGACAAATACATGCTAATTTGTATTCTCTATTACAAAGTAATAATATTAAACTTGCTTTCATCTACATACCACCATGACTAATAATAATTAACAGACTTATTTTTTATCATAATTTCCATGTTTGTATACTCATTCTTTCTTCTAGGAGATTTTAATGTCATATGAAAAATTTGTTAATAATTTTCTAAACATACTAGCATTTCTGCTAATGAGTGGAGAAGGATTTTTGTGAGTTAATGCAATTTCCTTTAATAATGGTAGATGATTTAGTATTTTAACACCCTCATTACACACCTTATTAACATATCCCATAAAAGCTCACCTTTTACAGAAGTAATTGTTACATTTGATCTTAACTTTTTTTTTTTTTTCATATGTCATAGCATCGGCCGGGAGGTGAACCCCCAACCGTCTGCAACCAACTACTTGCTTGCACGGCAGCTGTGATGACCTCTCAGCTAACAACCCTTGACATTTGATCTTAACTTTATTAACAAAGCATTAATAAATAGAAATAAAACAATGAGAGTACTTCTTTCTTCCAGCAGCCCTGAAAGCCTTTTTTCTAAAATTTACATTTATCTACACAAACTAAAAACATAATAATGGGACCCATCTAAAACTGGATTACTTTAATAAATATAATATCCTAAACAATAAACAAGATCACTCAATCAATCTCATCACTCACAGATCTTATAAAACCATCGGATGAAATCTATAAAAAATACCCATATTTCTTCAACAGCCAAATTATCAATTTAAAAAAAATCTCTATAAATCCACTTGCCAATCTCTTAAGGAATATTTAACAGATAAGAGAAAAATAATACTCTTAAGCCAAACTCACATTTTATTTAGGCAATATATTAGATGGGCATTCATCTCCTCCAGTTCAAGTCCCAGATCTCCTCAAGGTGCAAAACATAATAATTTGTGGTGAGTACATGCTAAAATCAATCTATTTTAGAAACAAGCTTTAAATGGACAAGTCTTTTTATTCCCACCCCTACTTTCATGGTAAATTTGAAGAAGGGAATGTTTTCTTATGAAAAGATTTCACACAAAAACTAAATAAAATACCAGATTTATGTCATTCTGGGATACATGGATTAGGAAGATTTTTATTTGTTCATCTAAACTACTTTACCTCTTAATATCTTCAAACTTAGTAAGCTTCTTAACAAAAAAATATATAAAATACAAAGCCTCTACCCAATATCTTAGTTCCATTTTTTGATAAAACAACAACACTGACTGAACTAAGAAATTTTAGGTTAATATACATTGTCCACTAGAAATAAAGTTTTTAGAATCAGTCATCAAAGATAAAATAAAGCCATACTTTTACCAAAAATTTCAAACATGCAATTTGCAAAAATAAGACTTCTCGAGTAACAATGCAACTTTTATATTAAAAACAACAATAAATTATAACAATTGCAACAAAAAATATAGTCCAATCATAATTCAATTAGCTATTAAATCTGAATTTGACAAAATCTGAATATATATACTAATCAGACTAATTGTGAAGAAACCATTCCCAAATTAGTGATGTAGATCCTCACAAATCTTTTATTAAATAGGAAAATATATATAACCATAAATAGAAAAATTTCACCTCCAGCTACATAGTTCAATCCCTTAAGTACCTTCCTATTCATTATATATATATATATATATATATATATATATATATATATATATATATATATATATATATATATATATATATATATATATATATATATATATATGATATCTCAATATTTCTACAATCCAAAAAACAAACACCACAACTTCTTCAGATACTCTCAAAATATACCAATGAATATAAACTTGCCTTTAATATGGAAAAATCATGAGCATGGCAGGTATACACAGGAACCTGTCTTAAAGAACATAATGGAAAAATACTATCTTAAAGAACATAATGGAATGATTAATACTTTCCCAGGTTTCCGTTTTTATCTAAGCAATACCACAATGTGGATTATAATACAATAAAGACTTCAAAAGAAAATAGAAAACATTGTTAAATTACTTAAAAAATCATATGTCTTACATTGTGCAAAAATATCCCCATCCCTCTTTAACATACTAGCAATGACCAAGATTGCATATTATACTCTCATAATACTCTTTACAAAAATCTTTACTAATCATATATCCTTACTTGGCAGAAAACTTCTTTGGGGCAAACATATGACATCTATCTCAATTAAACATTTATACAAAAGTCACATTTGTTCCCAGTGGACTAGGACTAAACAATATTTATACATTCAGAATACAAAAACATTTAACATAATTTCATCATGTGCTGAAATTTTTACATAATCTAGAGAATACTTGTAAAGTAAGACCTACTGACTGACCAATCCCAATCCAAAAATATTAGTAAGAACTTTTTAAAACCTTTATTATCCATTCAAAGCCTTCACTTTTGTCCTCTCAAAAATAAATATTAATACTGGGGGGGAAGGGGGGGTGCAGCAATTGCTCTACATATCTTTCCAATATGAAGCACAACCCATATTAAACATCACCAACAAACAACTATGTCACAAATTTAAATATTATGACTTCTTAACAAAACAAAACTTAGTATCCCTGCTCACATTATACTTCTACAGGTTCAAAAGAAGAAATATAAATACTGATGCTCAGTGCAACTTATGTCACAAAGAGATTGAAACACAATTACACATTTTTTTGAATGCCAGAATCTTGAAAAATTCAGAATAATGATCCCAGTAATATTTAACAATAAAAATGAGAATATCACTAATCTTATAGAATCATTTGCCAAGTATTATTATCTCCATATTAATGTCAACACATTCACCTACTTTTCCATGTGGTGTACCAGATGTACAGTTGTATATAATAATGATCATAGAAGACATCTGAATACTTTACTAACAAAATAGAATTTTTCAAAAGGATAAAAAATTGCTGCATAATGTATATATACAGATACATGGGCATTAATATGCATACATTCAAGCCTATAACAAAATGTAATAATTTTTGAAGGGATAGAAATTCTGAAAAATAACTTGGGGAAAATAATAACCAATTTCAATTTTCTTTATAAATTAATGCTAAACTTATAAGTCACATGACTATTGTTCAATATTAAATAACAGAGATAAAAAATTTTTTTATATTAAATGTTTTTATTGACTGTGCACTAAAAATGATTGTTTCTTCAACCACAATTATGATTTATAGATTAAACTTGAAATAAAAGCATGGGGGATCTAGAAATTAATTAAGTCAACTCCTTATAAAACATAAAAATTTACTTAATTAATTTCTGAACACCCCTTGCTTTTATTTCATGTTAAATCTAATTGTGATAGAAAAAACAATTATCTGCTATATTTTTAGTGCATGGTCAATAAAAAAATTTAATATATAAAAAAATATCTCTATTATTTTTAAGTTTTTAATATTGGTACAGTAAATGAAAAGGATTCTTTAAATTGACTGGACACTTATATTGATATATGTATATATAAATATCATTAGATATTTCTTCTATAAATTAAAATGTGTGGCCCTTATGTATATATTCTATTTAGTATGTGTACATAAAATATATGTGTATATAAGTGATTAAAAACATGAAATATTCTTTTAAGTGAAATGTGTTTAACATTTTTACTTTGATTAATTTTTTACTTTAAAAAAAAAAAGCTTACCAAAACTATTTTTCAAATGATATTCACTTAATACATACAATTTTACTTTTAAATTCATTTCATACATATAATATATATATATATACCACTAAATATTTCTGCAGTAAGTAAATATGTATAATCATTACGTATATATCATATTTAGTAAAATGTACATAATAATATATGAGTATATAAGTGAATAAAAATATGAAATATTCTTTTAAATAAAAAATGTTTAACAATTCGACAGTTTTTATTTAAAAAAATTGTTTTAAACAAAACTATATTATAAACACTTTCTTATTTATCACTTACATGAAGCTTGCAATTGTAAAACTGAAATTGATAGTTAGCACTATTTAAACATTACCATTACTCTTCCTATTTAAGCAACTAAGCAAACTATTAAAAAAATTAATGTGTTCTATCAGTTTTGTAGACACTTTAAATAAATGTACAAAATTCCAATAAGTTATATTGAACTTAAGTATATTAAATATTGTTTTAAAATGTTATTAAATTGAAAAAAAAAATCTTTATACCACTTTCTTGCAAATATTATTTAAAACAAATGAAAGTTCTAAAAACAATTTTTAATTGTGATTGAAATTATTGAAAATTAAAAAAAAAAGTTCTGCTCTTTATTCTGTATCTAAGTAAAAAGGTAACTTATTAAAAAGATGAGTGTTATATTTGGATTAGACTGATATTACTAGTTATATACCAGATTCAAGAAATTTTATTGAATTTAAATATATTAAACCTTGATTTTAAATTTTCATTCTAACTTGAAAAAGATCAAAATTTAACAAATTAACAAACAAAACTGATTTTTCAACTTCAATAAAAAATTTAAATATGTTAAATTATATGATATATATCCTTATTTTCTGTAATTTCATGTAAACAAGTATTCAAATGTAATTAATTTTGACTATATAATAAAATCCTTTGAATGATAATTGTGATCTCTTTATTAGTGCATAAGAATCAACATAATTTATTGTTTGCTTTTATGTATAATGAATTATTAATGACTATAAAGATTATAAGTTCCCATACTTGCCAAAGATAGAATGGCTTCCTTCTTAAAATGATTAATGAAATAGCTTTAATATCATTGACATAGGATAGCTAAAATGTATAAATATTGAGATATATCATGTTGGTTAGCATACACATTCTTTTAAGAAATATTTTGTTTATAAGACTTGAATTATAATAAAAAATAATGTAGTAGGAACACATTCAAAAATAGAGCTAGATTTAAAGATATAAATTTTGTTTTCAACAGATAAAAAATGGGCTAATTATCATCTGTAATGTTATCTTTCTAATAAATTTATGTTTATTTTTAATCTGGTTTGTGGATTTTTGTTTTCTTTTAGGGACAAACATGAGATTGAGAGATAAACAACAGGACAATCAAAAATAATACAGGGCTAAAATACAAACTATGATATACTATGGACATCTATTTGATTTTCATGAATTAGATAGATGACACTAAGATACATCATCTTTAAAGTCCACACATATATGTTCCACTTACTGTTTTTATGATGATGATGATGATTATGATTTTTTTGGGTGGCAGTAAACCTACATTATTTACTCATCTCATTCCTTATAAACCATTACAATATATATAAAATCATAAGATAGTAATGGATTCATTCACTTATTAGCCCCATATCATAATACTTGAGACTTTTGAGTTCCAACAAGCTTATAATTTTTTTATATACTTGATATAAAGCCAATCTAGATAAATATGTATTTATTGTTTTGTTAATTAGTATTGAAATATTTTTATCTATAAAATAAAAGATAGATAAAGAAATTATGAATTATCACCAGTCATAATTTATCTTGTTCACTCAGTGCTGTTCTCATTTATACTGTTTCTTAGTAAACCAGGGATGTACTTTTTTTGTTCAAAGATTGATTTAAAAGATATTTTAACGATTTCTCTGGATCTTATAGATATAAACATTGAAAATATAATGGGAATTTCCATGTACTTTTTAGAGCTTTATGTAATTATGCCAACAATCAATTAAAACATGCTTTGCATAGCAAAATCATGTTATCTAATAATAATATCTATTTAGATAAGTTTAAATCAGGCATAATTATTTTATACTATGAAATCTGGAAGTATCAACTTCTCAATTATTTTTCAAGTGATTAAATCTTTTATAAAAAGTTTATACATAATAATTAGTAACTATTATGGACTTTATAGATATAAATATTGAAATCAGAATAAAAAAAATTTGTGCTATTTTAGATTATCAAGTTATATATAATTCAGAAAACAAACAATTAAATATGGCAAAATGAACTGAAATCATACCTATAAATCACATGCATAAAATATTTATATATGACTTATAATCCATTTATAATATACAATAATAAGCAGAAAATAAACTTAACTTTTATTTTAAAATAAGTTTATAAAAAGAGGCAAACGATCAATAGATTTTGAAGTAAGTAAATGAATAAACGGCTTGTCCTGAAACGTTTAGTAAAATAATGGGGTACCAAACTCAAAAGCTAAAGTTTTCTGAATACAAGGTTAAGTCTGTTATTTTAAATGGAGTTATACATTCACATAATTTTTAAACAACAAATCATTCTATTGTTATTAATAAACTGTCTCATAATACTAATATTTACATAAGTTAAATTCTCTTCACAGGAAAGGCGACTAATTAGTAAAAAAGAGGACCGGATCGTTGGTCATAATTCGCCCTTGCTTATCATCCATTTAACAATTTATTCCATTTGCCATAATTCCTTTAACACACCCATATTTTAAAAATGCATGAATTTAATTTTTAAAAGTTGCTTACCTGCAACTCCATTTAACAAAATTATAAATCCGATAAGCATCATTTTCACAGCTATTTGTTTTTATCACCGCGAAATGACGACTTTCCAGTAAAATTATTATAATTTTATTTGAAGAAAATACTGCAGATAAAAGAGTTAAATTTAAAAAAAATTAATAATAACAACCCAATCACTTCCAGCTATCTTATCAAAGCCAAAAAAGATGATATCAAATAAGTTATAAAAAATATGTACATTTACCTCACCTGCATCCAATATTTTAATTTCCAAGGTGATAACAGTATAATAATTTAAATCATAACAGTAGTTTCGATAAATTATTTTAAAAGCTAATTTAAATATTAAATGCATGAACATGAATTAACTTATAAATCATCTTGCTGCAAATAAAAAGAAACAAAATTCAGATTAGAACAATCCGATCATCATAATTTGCAAATTAAATATAAAGCAATAAGCTCTAAAATTATTTTTGGCTATAGTATTATTATCTAATGGGCATTTAATATTTAATTTTTTTATAATTTGTGGCTTTGAAAAATAATCAAGAGATGATTTCAGATATTAACTATTAATGATTGACTTAAAACATTATATGATACTAACTAGAGAATGATTTTCAGGAGCAAGTTCTAAATTATTATAGTTTTGTTACCTAGTATAAAGTTGAGTTATCAATAGATGTTTAATGGTAATTATTATCATCATTTTCAATCATTATCAATATACTGCAGGATGAAGGTCTTTCTAAGTTCCTTGCATCTTTCTTGATTTGTAGTCTCTCTTCTTCACATCATTCCAGCACACTTCCTTATTCTATTCATCCATCTCACGTATAGTCTGTTTCTAGGTCTTTTACAATTCCTTGTAATCCAGTTTAAGATTTTACTGAATATTTATTATCATCTCTTCTAGCAATATATCCACCCCAACTCTACTTCAGTTTCTTAATTTTTTCAATGATGTCAATAACATCTGGTTGTTCTATCACCCATATATTTTGATGTTTAATAATAGTGCATTTTAAATCTAAATACTATATTATTCATATCTCTGGACTAGGTTATGATAAATGGCCTTTGTGAGTGAAAAATTTTGAATAGAAGGATATAATAAGCCTTTACTTCAGAAGTCAACCAACTTTTATTTCTTTTCTTACCATCCTATCATTCAGCCTGAAATTTACACCCCAATTCTTATTATGCTTTAAAATTTCATATAGAAAATTGTCTTGGTCAGATTTAGGTATCATACTGAATATTTCATAGCTGAAATATTTATGTTAAATTAATTTAAATTGATTAGTATTTTAATTTACAAAGCAAAGCTAGTTCTATTCATTTTAAATATCTACAAATTAATGATCAAATAACAAATATGTAATAATAAAGAATATATATGCATATATAATTAACGATAGTCATATATTGAAGTTATAAATGTTATATTGTAATGTGGATTTTTTAATGTCCGAAACTAAGATAAAACTTTCAGTTAAAATGTAACTAGGCACCCATAAATTAAAGCTGAATGAACTAGTAAATAGTAATAACATGTCTGATTTACATTATGTTAAAAAGATAGACTGTTGTAGTGTAATAGTACAGGCAATGAGTTTTAATGTTATCTCTTTTCAAATTTAATTAATTACACAAGTCTGATTTAAAACATTTATCACATTTACTATGTATATGTGTGGAAACTTATTTACTTCCAAGATCAGCATCTCATACAATTCTTTTTTCCAAAGTGAAACATTATGCCATAATAAAATATTTTTATGATTTTTACATTACATTGATGTTAGCATTGTAGTTAACTAAGATTTTATAATCCAACTATTTAACTAAATTATATAATATTAGTAAAATATTAATTAAAATATTTACTACACTCTCAATTTTCATTTTATACATTTAATTTATATATAATAGATAAAGATGTAAATGACTTCTATAAAGCTCTCAATTGATGCATAAAATCAATTTCTCTTTGGCAAAAAAACTATTTTAGTTTATATATATATACACACAATGTAAATCATAGTTTCCTCTCACATGATTCACATATATAGATCATTAATACATTAATTATAAACATTTAATGTACAATAAAAATATTCATGTTTTTCTAAGATTCAGATGTTGGGTACTTCTCATTTGAAGAGTGAAAGTTGTTAATAAAATGTATAAATAATGATGAAGAATGATCTCACTTTGTGATTGATTTCAATATGATAGAGATAATTTAAGGAATCTATGACAGAAACTAAAACATCTCAAATATATGTGTATAATATAGAATACAAATTTCCATTCATTTACATAGATAAACTTTAATTATGTTATAATTAGGTAATTTAACTAATGAAAGCTAACAATTGTAAACTAAAATTAGACTATATGATAACAATAGTTTTATCAAAAATGCTTTTATTATAAAGTCATAGTCAGACCTACATATTTCATAGATATGGAAACTGGAAATTCATATGTTCTCAAATATATTTTTTGAAACAAACAAATCACTCTCATATAAGATTTACATATAATTCAATTATTACTGATTTTCTTCTTTTCTGTGTTAACATAATATCTGGTAATTTATGAATATACTCACAGAAAAAATAGTTTTTAATATTCAACTTTATTAGTGCCTAGCATGCTTTCAATATATTCATAATGAAAGCATTCTAGGCAGATATAGAGCTGAATATTAGAAATTACCTTTTCTGTAATGATATTGATTAATTACCAAACTCACATATATTAATGTAAAACATTTTCACTCTATATATTGAAACAAACACATTGTTTCACATATATATTTTAAAGATTTTTTTTCCTCCCAGTTAAAGTTGTTAAAATTAAAAATAAAACTGATGCTGTTCAGTAAATAAAAATTCAAATAAAGAAGCAAGTGACAGTGAATTAAAATCACTTTTCCAATTGTGTTATAAAAACAAATAAAAAAAGGTAAAATTAAGAAAATATAAAAGAAGTATTTAATTGATAAATCTTTATTATTATTTAAAATATAACAGATGCGATTTATTTTAGAGCTATATGTTTTCAGATTTAAATGTAAAAACACTTAAAGATAGCATCATCTTCTTGCCTTGGACTTTTATCATGATGTTTTTTAAAAACATATTGGTAGATGAAAAAATGCAGGATGCAGAAGAAATGAAAGGAGCAGCTTAATTAGATAAGTGACAGTTACAGTGAGAGTTACAGTTGGATAAGTTACAATAAGAATTACAGTTGGATAAGTTACAGTGACAGTTACAATTACTGTTACAGTACAATCAATCAGTTATTAGGATGGAGACCTGTTGAAAATTGTAGTCATTGCTATACAATTTGTTACTTTTTGGAATTCTAAAATAGCCAAGCTGGAAAACACACTTATCATCAACAGAAGAAAACTTTTTAGTTACTGGATAACTGAATAATGGAAAAGCAGATTATTAATTTGGAAAACTCCAGTATAAGAGAGTAGATAGCAGTTCTTTCTCTCTCTAATCATGCAAAAAGCCCAGGAAAATCCAAAAACATATCCAATTAACAGCAGCAGTAATTTAGTGTGCCTTTTCACTTAAGTCAACCCCTTCTTGATGTGAACATTTAAATATCAAGGTAAGAAAAATTTAGATACATTTATAACAATAGATTTTGAAAATGTATTTGTTGAAATAATTAAAGTATAAAATAAAATACAATTATTCAAACGATTGATTTATCAAATAAAATGTAAGAAAATAAAGTTTTTAAAGAATAATGGTTGTGTTTTGATCTATCATGTCAGCTGCTGCATGGCACTATTTCTAGTTTAATTTCTAGAAATATGCTGGAGTTAAGCTTTTTTCTACAATAAAACCTAGAAAGAGTGTTAACTTGGCTGGCAGCTAATGCTGTTGGCTTTTTCCTACACGAAAAGCAGATTAAAATACTGTGGTTGTTTGTGTTATGCACTATATCGTAATGCTGTGTTATGTATTTTATGTAACAGTATCATACGAGAGTGTGTTAAGTTCATTGTGTCAAAATTATTTAAATTTTCATTGGGGCCTTTTTTTTTTCATATGAATTGATGTACTGTTACCTTTTAATAGTTTTAACAGTGTCATGATTGTTTCTCATAAAGCTGTAAGCCTCCTAAATTCTCTATTATGATAGGATAGCGTAATATTTTGACGATCATGTTTTAAGTCACATTTTAGCGAGTAATTTTTCAAAACCAAGAATATGGCTAATTTGAACACATGAAACTTGAAAATATGGAAATTGCCAGACATGGAAGCCGGTGCTGTAACATTTCTACAGCAGAAAAACATCCTGCTGAAAAAAAAGAGATGTTTGTGCTGTAACATTTCTACAGCAGAAAAACATCCTGCTGAAAAAAAAGAGATGTTTGTGTGGCAAATATATGCGACTTGAGGTCCATAAACATTTTTTGACTTTCATTTGTAAGTCTCATTCTTGCCAACAGAAATGTTCACTTCATAAAGGCAGCTTGTTTGAGGGATTCCAAATGGCCTTCGTCAAATGTAAAATAAAAGTAACTTAAATTTTTATTTAAACATACACCCCTTCTCCCAATATTTGATGTCAATCAAATGTAAAGTAATTATTATTTAAACATACACAAAAACACCCTTCCCACTAATTGTTATCAATCAAATGTGAACCAATAAAAGTAATGTAAATTATTATTTAAACATAACCCAAATTACTATTTGAACATACACTAAAAAGACCCTCTTGTCAATAAAACTTAAAAAGCAACAATTATTGTCCCATTGTCAAAAATATTATTTGGGAAAAATAATTTATAAATGAAAGAAAGTAAAATTGGTTGTCAATCAAATGTAAAATAAAAGTAACTCAAATTTTTATTTAAACATACACACACAAAAAAACACCTTCTCCCAAATGTAGAATAAAAGTAACATAAATTATTATTTAATCATACACAAAAACACCCCTCCCACTAATTGTTGTCAATCAAATGTAAAACAATAAAAGTAACATAAATTATTATTTAAAGATGCATAAAAAAACCTGTTCTCTCTTGAATTTTGTCAATCAAATATTAAAAAACAGTAATACTATTTAAAAAACCCAAATTACTATTTGAACATACACCAAAAAAAGCCCTCTTGTCAATAAAAATTTAAAAAAAAACAACTATTATTGTCCCATTGTCAAAAATATTATTTGGGAAAAATAATTTATAAACGAAATAAAATAAAATTTGTAAACAAAAAAAAAAAGTCAATATTAATAGAGAATCGCTAGCCCAGGAACATGATATTAATGTGTTTTTGGTTAACATCAACACCATCAGGTGGCTGACACGATAGATCAGAACACAACTGAATAATGTTTTTAAAGAATAATAATTATACTGATTTTAAGAACTTAAGAATATTGATTTAAAAATAAATGAAAAATATAATACTATGTGGGTTAAATCAAAGATGTATTTATATATATATATATATGTGAATACAGGATTTGTAATGCTTGGATAGAAAAATTAAATTGAATATGTTTCTACTTCAAATATGAATGGGGATTAAATATGCCTTTATAATACACAGATTAAAAAAGGCTTCTATGTAAAAATTAAATTGAATGAATGTGTTTCTACTTCAAATATACACTTGTATCAAAAATGAATTAAACAAATGAATAACTCAAATCTACAAACATGAATTTGAGAATTAATCTTTTAATATAAATGAATGACTTGAACCTACAGCCATATACCTGGATTAAAGATAAATTAAGTAAATGAATGATTTGAATCTACAAATCTGAATTAGAGAATTAATCTTTTAATATAAATGAATGACATGAATCTACATCTATATACTTGGATTAAAGATGAATTAAGTAAATAAATGATTTAAATCTATAAATCTGATTTAGAGAATTAATATTTTAATATAAGTGAATGACTTGAATTTAAACCCAGACACCTGGATCAAAGATGAATGATTTGAATTTATATTCACATACTTGAATCAAAGATGATTGACTTGAATTTATATCCACATACCTGGATCAAAAATGAATGACTTGAATTTATATCCACATACTTGGATCAAAGATGAATGACTTGAATTTATATCCACATACAGGGATCACAGATGAATGACCGAGATTT
The DNA here is from genome assembly GCA_028023455.1 of Epiperipatus broadwayi. Classification (NCBI taxonomy): domain Eukaryota; kingdom Metazoa; phylum Onychophora; class Udeonychophora; order Euonychophora; family Peripatidae; genus Epiperipatus; species Epiperipatus broadwayi. The sequence goes on along the minus strand of JAQFVV010006265.1, from coordinate 4,918,246 downwards.
AGATCCAGATACCACTATCAAGGATGAATATTTTGTACAGAACTTATAGTTGAAGGACTTATTGCACCAATCATCAATAATTATTAAAAGAATGATCAAATGTAAATCACATTGGTCTAGGAACATATGCGCATATAGGAAAATGTCAATCCAAAGATGAACAATCAATCTAGGAACATAACGCATATAGGAAAATGTCAATCCAAAGATGAACAATCAATCCAAAAATGAATTGTCAATAACTTTTGTTGTCAAATAAATAAATCATTGTTATCTAAAACTAATCTACCTAGTCAGTTTCATTTCACATCACTCATCATTTATTGCATTTGTTCACAAGAATCTCATGCCTCTTGAGCTATGTTTGGCTTAACCAGATCTGAACAAGTAAGATTGTGGTAATCTGGAGCACTAGTGGTGCTATTTGGGAAACCAAACAAACAAATTTTCTAGATGTTTCCAGTTTCTTTAAGGCTACATCCTCTGATGAGCAGAAAATATTGTTGTAGAGTGATAAGATAAACATTGGGTAATGCCAATCTTTGTTTCCATCCTGCAATATGCTCATGAGGAAATAGTTACAGCCAATTATATAGGTTGGTAAATGATCAGATTACAATATATATATATGATGAAAATTTCTATATTATTACCTAAATAAACTTCAGCTATGATGTAGTTAGATAAATAACAAAATAAAGTGTCAATTATAAACTGAAATCATTCTATATAGCAAATTTTACACGTATAAATCATAAAATATCTAATGTATAATTATGATTTTTATAATATCTAAAGTACTAAGCTGAAAATAGTTCTATTTTTAATTTAAAATTGATAAGAGAAGATACTATTACTACAAATAACTTTGATTTTAGTTTACAATTATCCAGTGATTAAGTAATAGTTTGCTTTATAACATAATAGGCAAAATTTTTCTATATTAATAGAGGTAAAATTTTCACCATATTTTTTAATATTTACATTGGTGAAATACACGAAAATCTTCCAATTATATAAATATATTCTAGGTTTTGGATTTTATCACTGCATCTCTTATCTCAAACTTATCATATGTTACTATCTACCAATACAAAAAATCCTGCAATCTCTCACTATATTTTCATATTATAAACAACCTTTCAAGTGGAGTGCAAAATACGGATAGTATTACTTTTACTTTTAGCCTGGGGAAGTTAACCTTGATTAGTTATTGTCCTAAGTAAAAAAGTTTTTCTAATTAAATACTTATAAATGAAATATGTATATTGGAGGTTATTATCTTTTTGCATGTATGTGGTCATGTGTATCAGTTGTTTTACATAGAGTGAATTACTAAAGAAAGCTTGAAAGTCTGGGTTCAAATCCCCTCTAATTACCTTTAGCTTACAAGTATATATAATATACTTGTATTTAAATATTACATATTCAGCCTAAATTCTGCCCATCCCTCTTGTATTTATTTAAATGGACTTAAAGTTCTGCATGTAGGGACTAGAATCAATTACAATCAACATGGGTATAACAACAAAATTGGCAAACAAAGGTTTTGAACATGCTGTCATCAGATTTTCAATGATATGGATAGCTGAAGAGTTGGACAATGGAGAACATTGAAGCCTGTCCATTAAAGTTTGAAGATTTTCTATCTTAATATAAACCAAACACTGATCTGAGGGTGAGCAAATGAAAGAGATAGTTAATTCTGACTCTTTTGTCATTTATGTAAACAATTTTTACACTTGTTTCAGTGGTTTTTCTAAAACACCATCTATTGATCAGAAATAACAAGTGATAGCAAGTTACGTGAATAACTTATTTTTGTTTTTCATAAATGTACCTTTAAAGTTTTCTTGCAATGATATATATTGCAGAGACTTTGAAAAGTTTTCTTGCAATGATATATATTGCAGAGACTTTGACTATGTGGTAAAACTGAACAGAGATCAGACCCATATAGATATCTGGTTTGTTAGGCTGAGTTTGAAGACTTTACCGGTCTGAAAAATTCATGCTTGCAAACTGATAGAAATGTTTTGCATAAACACTTGGAGTCAGTGTTTAGATCTAGTTTCTAACTAACTCTATCCTTCACTGATGATAGCAAATAGCTTGAAATCAGCTGATCTGAGGGTGAGCAAATGAAAGAGATAGTTAATTCTGACTCTTTTGTCGTTTATGTAAACAAATTTTACACTTGTTTCGGTGGTTTTGGTAAAACGCCATCTATTGATTAGAAATAACAAGTGATAGCAAGTTATGTGAATAACTTGTTTTTGTTTTTTCATATATATATATATATGATCAATAGATGGTGTTTTATCAAAAACCCCGTCAAAGTGTATGTTTGTTTACATAAACGTCAGAGTAAGCATTCACTATCTCTTTCGTTAGTTCCACCCTCAGATCATGATTTCAAGCTGATTTGCTATCATCAGTGAAGGATAGGAATAAGAAACTAGATCTAAACACTAACTCCAAGCGTTTATGAAACAATTTCTATTCAGCTTGCAAGCATGAATCTTTTAGACACGTAATGTCTTCAAACTCAGCATAGCAAACCAGATAGCTATATGGGTCTGATATCAGTTCAGTTTCACCACATACTAGAAGCCTCTGCAATATATATCATGGCAAAAAAACTTCAAAGGTACATTTATGAAAAACAAAAAACAACTTAAACTTGCTAATGCTTGAATTTATGACCAATAGATGGCGTTTTACCAAAAACACCATCAAAGCGTACGTTTGTTTAAATAAACGTCAGAGTAAGCATTCACTATCTCTTTATATATATGGGAGATGATAATCTGGATCAATGGATGAGTGCTTGTTCAGCATGATATATGCATATTGGAGATTATTTATTTTTTCATATGTATGTTATCATGTAAATCAGTAATATAAGATACAATGGATGACTAAAGGGAGTTTGAAAGTCTGGGTTAAAATCCCTTCTAATTACATCTAGCTATACTTATATTTAAATATTATATATATGTATATACACATACAGTATATAAAGTTTAAACTACACAAGTCAATAAATTAAAATGTAAAATCAAACTCTTATCAACAACCAACCAAAATAAACAGCCAATTAGTTTCTTTAGTAGCTTGCATAACTATTATTAGCTGGATGCAGATGCCATTGATAATATCCTAATATAATGTGTAAAAGTATTTCTTTTTAAATACCAAACCTAATATCAACTAGATTTTAAAGTATATTATAACCATATAGTATTTTTAAATATTAGTCATGAATATTAGTTTATGCTAAATGTTATATATGTTAAAAAGACATAACATCAAACCATTGCCTCACAATATTGGATTTTTGACAATCAAATTATTCTGAGATTCTATGAATTTCAATAAGTCAATGATCCACTTGATCTCAACACTGCCATTATTTTCTCAATTCTGGTAGCCATATTTGATATGATTATCATGATCAACTTTATTAACATCATCATCTTAATTAAATTAAGAGTGATTTTCCTAAACACTTGAAGTGATACATTTTCTCAATACACTTATTTTATATTTAAAGATATTTTGAAAGTACCCATAGTGCATCTTGTATGAAATTACTAACATTTTTTTTTACCGAATATAATGAAATGTTGCCATGGTTATAGTTGTGAGATTATGAGAACAGTTTTCAATTAGGTTTTTAAAACTGAAGTAAAAAGATAAAATCAGTTCTTTTGATGTAAAGTATATAATAATAATAAATAACACTTCAGCTCATTCAATATATGCCATCTACTGTATCCCTGAGCAACCAATGATTTTCAGATGTCATTCCCATCTTAAATCTCCACTATCAGACCATTCACAGCCAGGTATTGCAAGTGCCAAAAATTTTGACCTCGTTCATTTGTTAACAATATCTAGATGAATACATTAATGATTATCACAAAATATAATTGCTAGTCTAATGGCAGATTTGTGACTTTTATTAATGTATCAAATGTTGTGAGAACAATACGTTTAGTACTTGTAAATTGAATTGTAGTAATTTATTTTTGGTATGTACAGAACGCGATGATGAAGCATGCCGGAGGTTGTGTTTTAGAATAGTTAAAGTATGTTCGTTCAGCCAAAAATCATACTATACAGCATATCCCTTTTTTTTCAAATGTTTTAATTTATATTTTGGAAGTATTTGCAAAAATATATCTTATATAAATATACTGTTAAAACCAATGATATATTAACTAGTGCATTCAATTTAAAATACTAATGACTGTTGTTTAAACCTGGATAAAATTTAGACATTTTTTCAGAAGCTGAAGATTTGTAATTGATGTGATATTTTTCTGCAGCTTTATAGCTCAGAGAGTTAAATATTAAATATATTTAATAACTGAGAAAGTATATTTTTATTGTTTATATTTAATTATTATATTCACTTTTTTATAAATAACTTTTTTTAGTAAATGAATAGCTAACTTTTACTAGATAGTTTACCAGATAGAAGAAGTTAGTCTATTCTAACGAGAAACATATTTACTATTTGTCATTGTATTCAGGTCTATTTAATTTTTTTATTTAAGTTAAATTTTATGATGTTAATTTCAATTATGTTATATAAGATGTAAAATTACATATTATATATACACACACATATATAACATTATTTTTGTAATATTACAAATAGAAGTAAAATTAGTATTTTTTTTTACTGATAAATAAAAGAAACGCATTGCTTAGATAAAATAAGTATGGTAAATTATTCCACCTGTTTAATATTAATTTGATTTGATAAGATTATGAAGAGTTGGCATTAAATACCTTTACTAGTGATGAAATACGTTTAACTTGTTTCTCTTTTATCGCTTCATGTAAATTGTTTTACAAATTCTATTATTACTAAGTTTTTATCTAATCTACAAAAAGGAATCTTTCTTGATGACTCGTTCTTGCAATTTCTAAATTATATTCAACTTGTTTAAGTAATATCAATTTGCACACATATAATTTTAACAAAAATATCTCGTGGCGTAGTGCTATGGTAAAGTGGCAGATTCTGTACCATAGAGTCTTTAGATCAATTCCATTTTTGTCAATTTTTCGCATTCGAATATTATTATTTTTATTTATACTATTCAAGTATAACAAACATTTATTTTTACAATTAGCATAGAGTAAATTTAATTTAATTTCATTTAAAGCAAACTGTGAACACAAAGCTATATTTTGTCTTTAAATTATTATTCTTTAGCTTTTCCTTAGTTTTAATCTATATATTATTTTATTTGATTGTATATCATTCTATTTATTTTCACATAAAATAAGCTTTCTAATAAATCATATTACAATACTAACTCCCCTTCATAAAGTTATATTATAACTTCAGTGAGTATTATTTTAATTTCTTCTATAGGACGTATAAAATAAAAGTTTTAGTTTGTGTTACAAGACAATTAGAAAATCATAGGCAATTAATGTTTTACCATATCTAGACTTTAACAATAAATTGCTATCTCATAAGATATGCAATTATTTCCTACCACTCATTACCATAATTCAACAGGAACCCAAACTTTATGTAAACATCATAGTATTTAATAATTTTTGTTTTTCTATTTTTAATTATAAGGAATGTTAAAATATATTTTGTATTATGTTTTTATAATTCTTTTGCATGCATTTCTACAAATTACAAATTTATTATAAAAATGAGTATAATAAACATCTGATAAATATCTATAATTAATAACATTATTCAGATTTTCCAGTACTTCTCCAAAATTTGTTATAAATCACTTTCATACTTTTAGATAAAAGAACAACTTCCCAGATCAATATTTCTCACTTCATACTTATTTTATGAAAAACGTTTATTTACCAAGTAAATTAAAGAACTAAAACACGCTCACATTTATACAGAAAATGACAGATTTTTAATATACATGTGTTAATTACAATCATTTTTATTTGAAACTGAAATATTTTAGCAATCAGGTACATTAGTCTATATATTTACATATATATTTTTTCCAATGGCCAATTTCTGTTTTATACAAATATTCAGACAGTGATGGATGAATACTATATATATATTATAATGGGATGGGAATCAAGGCTGAAGGTGGGATGAGGTCATACCTGGGATGATGAAAAATCATCATCACTCCCAAGTAAATAAAATTTAAACCCACCAGCATTATAAAATAAGTATAAGTACTAAGTAATACTCAAAATATCCATTCATCATTATAAATGACCAAACTCAAAATACATCAATACACTAAATCAACAGTCAATCTGGTGACTGGATTGAAAATGGGTCTTCTGTAAACAAGGCCAACTATTTAGGCTCTGGCCGCTTGGACAATTATTTAAACATCACTTGGATGCACCAACTAAGTGCTCATTTACAGAATACACAACCATAAAAATAATAATGCTGGGACATTAAACACGATGATCATCATCAATTCTCTGGCCACTTAGTACCATTAATGTACTGGCTTCATAAACTTAATTTCTAATAGACACTAATATAAAATAAAATTTAGTGCAGGAGCTTTGAAGAATATAATCTTATGCGCCAACCAGAAAGATCAATCATCATCATCTGAAACCCAAAAGCACTAAAATACATCCCCATTTATATATTCAACTGTTATACTCAAACCTAGCTCAGAAAAACACAAGCTCAAGTACTGTTATGGTGACCAATAGATGATGCAAGACAATTTTTAACAATTGAATTCAAGTTTATTAATAACAATATATAAAAAAATGATATTAAGATCTTTAGAATATAGCTCTTCACATATCACATTTGTGATTTACAAAATTACTATACATAACTCAAGTTACAACATTATGATTTACATGATTAATACATTAGGTTTATTTAAAACCCATTAAGCACCTAGGCATGTATGTGGCTTGATATAAAATGAACAGGTTTGAATTGACATTTAATACTAAAAAAATAATAAAATTTTACATATAAGTGTCTATCTGACACACATTGGTATTTCCAATACAATTCACATATATATACATACATGTGTGTGTGTGTAATTTCTGAAAATATTTGACTTATTACAAAACAAATATTTTCAGTTGGCACTTTCAAATGACACAAAACACATGGATTTACATATATGTCCCAATAGGTTTACTCAAAACACATACACACACACACACACACACACACACACATATATATATATATATATAAGCTGCACACATAAGTGCAGTACAATAATTGATTAATTATATGAATGAATTTCATTTTTATCATATTTGATAAAAGCAAAATTCATTAATTTTTATAATAACAAAATCTATTTTCAATATACATAAAATTCACATATACATGTGTATCACTAATAAATAAAATTAAAAAAATCAGTTTATCAAATTCTATTACAGGTTTCTTTTTTTTTTGAAAGTTTATGGAAGTTATTTTCTTATTGAAAATAAAATCAGGTTTTAATTAACTATAATGCTTTTAGATTTCTTCTTGTATTTCAAAAATAAAATCAACCTTTAGTAGCCAATGTCAAATAATTATTATGTTTTTACAATAATATAGTCATCTTAAAAATTAATACAGCAGGTATATATATATTTCCAATCTAAAAAGACTACTGAAGTCTTTTTCCTTTTTTTAAAATAAGATGATCAAGGAATTAATCTTGACTTTTAATTTTTAATCCAAGCACAATTATTTGTGTTTATTTCACCTTTAGAAAGTCTCTTAATTATTTTTTTAATTAATGAAAAATAAAATCACTTTTAGAATTAAAAATATAAATTTCAAAATATCTTTTTGTTTTTTCAATAAATGATTTAAAATAATCATTGTAGATTATATATCTCACTTTTAGAATGTCATTTTAAAATGAATTATTAAAAAAAACTTATGTAAAATTTTGTTCACATTATATATAATGCAACTCATCATTGTATATACATTTATCTGCACTTCTCTACATATATAAATAAACAGCAGCATATGTATACTAATTCTTAAAAGATTTCTCTTGGTAAGGTTGGTTTCTTGTCCATCAGAAAAGTATAATCCAGACTTGTTGTCATCATCAGAGAAAAGTATAATTCAGATATGGTTGGCATTCTCCTTTCTGTCTAGGGCTTGATGAGCTTCAGTCCAGAAAACTGTCTTCTAGTACACATTTTTACAGGCTAATTGATACATTTTAAGTTTACTTAGTCTTCAAGTGAATCAAAACTCCAGTATATGAAACTAGTAGACTGCTCATTGCTAGATCTACTGGCTTGACTTTTAGCTACATTTTCATGGGAGCTATTTTTATTTTTATAATTTTCTAAACATCAATTCTGTTAGCCAATTGCTTCACAAAAATATTAAGACAAAAACTGTCTTCAAAAAAATTTCTATCCAAACTTTGCAACTTGACAATTTGGCCATATGCTTTGCAAAAAATATTAACCAGATTGAACTTTTCAAAAACTGCTATCCAGACTAAAATATTTTTTCCCCAACCTCTTATAGTCTTGAATATCTGAGGTGATAAAAACACATTACAGTCTGTTTTCATACTGTCTAATCCTTTTTACTATTGAAGTGATAAAAACACAGTAACTGAAAACAGTTTTTTCTGTCATGATTAAAAATTATTTTAATTCTTCCAAAAGCATTTTTAATTACAAACTACTTTTGGAAGCAACTTTGAAATTTTATTAAGATGTGATATACAAAGATTTTTAAATTAGGTAATTTACCAATTAATTAAAAGATTTCAAAAATACATCATTGAAACTTTTACAATTATGAGAAAACATGCTTATTTTTAAATTTCAAAATCAAAGTTACAAATATTAATATTTATTAGACCTTTTTAAATATTTATTTCATAATGAAATTTTATTTTAAATCCAGATTCATTAAATTTTTTATTTATTATTTTTATTCAAGGAAATATAGAAACATATCTATAAAAAAATTATACTTGTGTTTATTTCTACTTTTTTCACACACACACACATATATATATATAATCACTAGATGGAGATTTACCAATAGCCCACTATCAAGCTTTGTTTACATAAATGCTGAGAGAGATAGAATTCAATATCTCTTTCAAATTGTCTCCAACCTTTAAACCATGGTTTTGGCCTAGTTGGCTCACATCAGTAAAGGGTAGGAAGACTAGAAACTAGATCTAGTTTCTAGTCTTCCTACCTTTTACTGACTACCCTTTGCTGACATGAGCCAACTAGCTCGAAACCATGGTTTAAAGGTTGGAGACAATTTGAAAGAGATATTGAATTCTATCTCTCTCAGCGTTTATGTAAGCAAAGCTTGATAGTGGGCTATTTGTAAAGTTCCATCTAGTGATCATAAAATGCAAGCTATGAGCATATTAAGAAATTTATAACTTCTTTATATATATATTGTAACCAAATTAAAGTATATTTTACCAATCAGTCATATATATATATATATATATATATATATATATGACTGATTGGTAAAATATTCAAAATGTAAAATAAAATTGATTGTCCATAAATCTACTGTTTGTGTGTGGTTATTGAGGTGTTTCAAGTTTTAAGCTTATCTGAAGAACTAAAGGTTCATGCAAGTATAATCAGAAAGACTGGTCTAGAAAATTGTAAATTAGGTAGTAGTTCAAGAATTAATATTAGTTTAGAAGGCATATGTGGTAAATTTTAATGATTTGATTGGTTACAGATATTTATAAAAAAAGATAAGCCTATCACTTTGTAATATAATTAAATAATGAAACTAATTTGTAATATTTGTTTAATGCTTTAAATAAGTAACAATATGTTAGTTAATAACATGTTAATTTTACATGTTAAAGTAGAAAATTGAGTTTCATACAATTAATGCACTTTAGTGCAGTAGTATGGCCAAAAAGCCAAAAATTTCTTCACTTATGTAGCACTAAGAAAAAATTCAATTTAGTTAAGGGTTAGAGATTAGGGTGCCGTGCATTAAAAATTGATTCCAATATTATTTTAATTATGAAATAAACATTAAAAAAAAAACAACAAATTTTACAATCACTAAAAATAAAATTTCATTCATTTTAATTTTACAATCAATTGAAAGTAAAATTTGTTTTTATTTTATTTGAAAATTAATATTTATCAGTGTATCACCTTCTTGTGTACATCACTGAAAACTTACTAAACTAATATCAATAAGTTAGAAATTTTATCCACAAATGCCACTACAGTAAATTAACTGGAGACTAACCTGTTATTTTATTATCATGCTGAATTGCTATTGATATCTTACAAAAAATACAAAATTTTAGAGCAATCCATTTAATAGAAGTCTTTTCAATCTATGATTACAAAATTTATCTTAAACAAATAAACAAATAAACAAACAGAATATCTAAGTTAAATAAAAGTATTTAAAAAACAAAACATAAAATGTCATTTAACAGTAAAGGCATTGACAAGTTTCAGAAAACAATATATTGAAGCATTATGACAACTGATGAAAGAATAATTTTTTAGGTAAAATCTAGGTGCTGTAAGACCTTGAACATTTCTTAGTGCAAATTTATAACATTTATTGTATAGCTCTTTGTAGTGATAACACATTTTATCTCTGATTTATATATATAATCAAAATTATCCACAATTCAACCAGACTAGCCTAAAAAAGAAACTTCAAAGTACAACCAATGATTTCACTGCTATAAGAAGATTTCTCAAGTTTAAAAATCTAGAAAATAACAACCTACTTAAACTAAACATTACCCAGGGAAATCTAATTACCTTCCATGCTCCATTAATATTAAATAAGTTAATTGTTTCAGAATTATAAATTTTTAATAATAAAGATTCTTTAATTCTTCTTTTTATTTCATTTCTCTCAAAGAAGACAACCTTAGTTTCATCAAAATTAATAGTGTAGTCTGTATTTTTTTCATGGATATATAAAACAGAACTAAAATATTTATTTCTAATCCTACTTTTATGTATCTTTATTTTTTATTTTAAATTCAACTACTCTGACCTGTATATATCTTCTTATAGTATATACACTACTACAAGAATACATAGTAATACCCCTTTTTCCAAACAATTTTCTTATTTCCAAACAAATAACTAATTTTACACAGTAAGATTCACTCTCATATCTCAGTCAGTTCCATATCGTCTCATTTTGAATAACACATAAATGGTAATTATGAGTGCCCTCTAAAATAATCACATTCCACTCCTCTTCATATCCATCCTGCACTATCTATTTTCCCATATTCAAACTTGGTTGTTCTTGTTCATTTTTTTTGCTGCTCATCCATTAGGTAAGTCCTAAACAAATGTCCAAACTCCCACATTATGCGTTCACAAGGGTTGGACTGTGGATTCCTAATAGATGTGAGCACGTTTGATTTTCAACTTTTCCACCCATCTTTTCCATTGTTTAGATAGGAAAGGAGTACCATGTTCAGTTAGTATGACCTTTGGCTTCCCTATCTTAGGAAATTGTAAGGTGTCTAATGCCTTGATGGTGTATCTAGCATTAGTTTGAGATATAGGGTATGCTGAGATATATTTTGAAAAGAGATGTGCAAAATTTCAGGTATTACTACCCTCAACTCTTCTGTATTTTCATCGATCCTATACAATAACACTTAATACTTTAACCACCTTACCTTTTAAATCTTTTATAATAGTGCACAGTCTCTGATCCATAAGTTGCCTCCTTTTCTGTCATGGTATAATTAATTTCAGTAGCAGAAACTGGCCTTGGATTGGGGATATTATCAAAGCTTGTTAAGAGCTTACTTTGTGAGCTCTATATATAACATTTGTAAATACAAGCTTATTAAATTAGGTCATGTGACATCTGACTTGATTTTTTTTTTTTTTAATTATAAAGATTTTGTGCATTTGCAAAGTTATTATACTGATCTTTTGAATCTAAAATGAAAAATTTTTATTCTCATGGTTAGTATTATCTAAACTTGCATATATGTTTTATAAAATTGTGAGATATTTTGTTTAATTAAATTAGATATATGAGATTTTGTGATATTTTAAGTTTTTTTTGTAATAGTTGGTGACATATTTTCCTTTAAAAGATTTACGCACACACAGAGATATATAAAGAGATTTGTATAACTATTAAAACAACATTTGCAATGCAGCCAATTAAATTATCAATGAATATAAACATACCCTTTGATATCATATTAAAGTAATCAATTGATAAATTTTAATAGTTATTTTAAAATTATAACACTGATCTTCAACTGGCTATTGAGCCAATAAACTATTTTTTCAATGTAATGAATAATTCCAATCTATATAAATACCAATCTCAAAATCTCATAAATTTTAAAGGGTGAAGAAATTATGATGCAGTCTAAAGTTATTCAGTATTTAAACATTTCTGGTAAAGAATTTAAGACAGAGTTGAAATCAACTACAAATTACAAGAACGTAAATATTAATTAATCTATTAAAATATAATCTATATATGCATATTTCTAATTCAACCAGTGAAATCATTAGTAATATATATATATATTTATCAACATTGACGCTATCAGATCATCCAGTAGACATTTTATGATTTAATTTAATTTTTGTAGATATTGGGGCATAATTGTTCATGCTTTAAAATTTTAGCAGTCTTGACCTTGGTATTTACATAGATTTGGATTTGTTCATTGCTATGAAGAATTAGATAGTTGATTTAGCCAACAGTTAGCTAAAGATCAGTGTTGCGAATCAGAGAATTAACCATTAGTTGGAAAGATACTTTCATATTTTTTATTTGTATATTCCTTTATCTAAGAAGAGAAAAATACAAAATACTAACATACCAACCAATAATCAGTTAAATTATTTAATAATTATTATTTGAATATCACCAGCTACCTAAAAATATTTAAAGTTTCATGAACTTTGACATCATGTTAAAATAACCAATCAAATCTCCCTTCCAAGACAGTTGTAAGTATAAACATTTGATTAGCAAATTAGTAATGCATTATTTAATTAAATGTATTAACTCCACTTTAGTAGGATGCATATATATATGGTTTTGATTGTGGTTTGAGAGTTGATGTATACATTTTTGAAATTAGTTCAAAAATATTTTGCTTAATTTTTTTATATTTTTTATAAAAGAATAAGCTGATACTTAATCGGGCACAACGGAAATTTTATTTAGAAATATGATATTACATTTGCAATTTTAATGTTGGTCTCCTACTGCTTTTATATAAAAAAACAACAACAACTTTAGTACAAAAATTTGTTTTTGAGTAAGCTATTTAATGAAGATTGTATTTTTCACACACACAAATCAATATCTTCCTTAAAAATTGTCAAACTGCTCTTCTTAATTTTTGCATATGTTTGTAGTGTAACTATTTATATTATATATTTATTTTTGTTAATATTTATGGCAATTCCTATTGACAGTTACGTATGAAGATAAGATTATAATTTTAGTCTCACATAATACATGTTTAGGCTTGTATGATAAATGGAAAAAAATCATATTCTATAAAAATAAAATAAATCGCGTGAATCAATTTATATAAAAATATTTGATGAGGTTGATAGAAATTTGGATCTTAAATGTATACAGAGAAGTCAGTTTGCAGACAAAATATTTATAGTATAAAAGATCTATTTATTTTACGTTACATAAAGAAAAGTGCAACCAAAATTTGTTTCTCATTTATCATACACAAACACACATATAATTTTAATCTGAAAATAGCTTCATAAAATATTATCTTCTTATTTAATTTTTTTGTTTATCAAAATAGAGAAGATATTAGAATTGTAGAGATGAAAATATGACAATATTATTTTGACGTGCTATCATCAATATAAGTAAATACATTAATACAAAAATAATATTATATGATAATAGAACTATAAAATTATGAATATTAAATAGTTTCATTTTGGCAAAAGAAGGCATTACAATGATAGTATTAATTGGATTACTGACGCTAGGCTTTGGACAAGGTTTAATTCTTTACATTATTTCTATTTTATATTTTATTTTATCAATGTAGTAATACATATTATAGAATGAAGACCAAATGAAAAAAAAAAGGTCTACGTGTCTTACTTGTGAGCTTTTCCAAAGCATTAGACAAACGTTTTTAATTTATCAAGGTTAACTTGCAGCATTACCAAAAAAATTTAATCAATAAATGGGAAGCTTTTTTTTTCTCATTTGGTAGTAAAAATTGAGTTCTACTTAGGCCTACAATTAAGTTTACATTTAAGCTTAAAAATCTTAAAGGATTAGAGGGGATAGGCAGATTCAAGTTTAGTACATATTTAGCACATTAATGTTCCAATGCTTTATGTACTCTTTTTTTTATGGGTCAAAGCGTCGGCCGGGAAGCGAACCCCGGGACAACTGCTTGTAAGGCAGATGTGTTAACCACTCGGCCAATTAATTTATTGATTGCATCTTATCGTTGATTAAGTGTTAAATGGAGAATTCTAAAAGCAACTCTTTTTCGATCAATTCTAAATTTTGTAGAGCCAAAACAAAAAGTTCGTTCAACTAAAAGGTCATATTTGAACACATCACTTAGAGTGTAAAATATTTTGATCATATATTATTTTTCTTATTATAACAATTACTTTTTGTAATAATCTTTTAAAAAATTGGAATTTTTATTATCTTTTATATATAGATATTATACATCTATTTTGCATTGCTTTTTTCCTGCTTGCTTCACTTTATTTTATTATAATATAATCTACCCCCCCCCCCCCCCCCTCTCCCCCCCCCCCCCCCCCCCCCCCCCCCCCCCCCCCCCCCCCCGGTGGGGGGGGGGGGGGGGGGGGGACCAAACCCAAATAAAAACCCCAGCCCGCTACAAGTGGAAAATTCCTCTTGCATTAAGTGTCCCGAACTCAGATAGTGTAAAAAATGGTAAAACACATTTATATATATATAAAAATATCTTTTCAATCATGACATATCTGTCAAGATTAAATCTGTGATTAATTTCAAACATTATATTTTCATATGTATTAATGATCTAATCAAAATAATATAGTCATTAGTTTCCAATGAAAATGTATTGAATATTACTATAATCTTTTTGACATTATTTTATATTTATTCATACTTCCTTACATTCATTTATGAGCTCTCCACATTTCACAGTGCTCTAAAGCTACATTAGCTGAAATACCTAGATGATATTTTAATTTATGAAATATTTTTTTTGTGAGGTGATATAGAATTACTTTGCTGACACACTTAAGCAATGTTAATCTTTAACACAGAGGCAAAACTTTTCATATAGTAGCCCCACTCAGTGCAAGCCAGAATAATAAATGGATGAAGAAAGATTTATGCATAAAATCCCTATCTAGTGCCTACTCATCCAATATTCCTAGACTAGTTTCTAGCTTGTGGTTTTTATACACAAATCTTTCGGCATCCATTGATTATTCTGGTTTGCATTGAGTGGTGCTATTATAAGGAGAGTTTTGTCTCTATGCTAAACAGCTTGTATAAGAAGTGATCATGTGATGTTTAGAATGGTGACCATGCAGTGTTAATCTTAGTACAACAATGTAATCTAATAACCACTGAAACATTTTAATAAATGTTCTTCAAAATATAATATTATCTTAGTCTAAATGTTGATGAAAAGCTTATAGAATCAAATGCTTTTTCATAATCTATAAATCCAGAGTATAATGACAAACTCACATCCATTAGTCATATTGAATAACATCTCTTAATATATAGGTATTTTTATAAAATCACTTTCAAATCCACCTTGTTTTTTGATTGATTACAGTCGAAAGTTTGATATATATATAAGTTGCAAATATTTTGATAAAAATCTTGTGTAAAATTTTGACAGAAGGTTAGAGATAATGTTATTTCCAATATTTTTTTTCTTATCTACATTACACATCAATATTATTACTGCACTATTCCAATCATTTGGAATATTTTTATCATTTTGATGTTTGACATGATTTTATAAATAGTTTCTTTAGTTCACTTTTTTAAAATAAGATATCAATAATAATTTCATCATATCCTGGAGTGTTATTGTTATTTTCATAATTTTAATTGCATGATTTACAATGCTGTGTAATTTATCTGTTATAATTGTAGAGGTTATTTGTTTTATCTCTCCTTAATGTTACACAATTCGTTATAAAACATTCTGACATTTTATCATGTTTTATTATTATTATATCTATATTTTCATATTGTAAAAAAAAACTTTCTTTTAATAATAAAATATTGTTTTACAATTTTTAGAGTTGTATTCTCTTCTGTAGTCTTTCTTGTCAAATAAAATTCTATTTTCTTATATTATTATTAATTATCTTCCTAAGTCTTTTTATAGAATTCTTGATATTCAATTCTTTTTATTGGATGACATTTAAATAAATTTATTTTATTTTTTCTTTATATATTGTTTTAATGCAATTTATAATTTAATAATGTGATATTGTTATTTTGTGTAAGCTATCTTTGTTGCAGTTTAGTAGAATATCGATTATTTTCTTATTGATCATAGTTATGATTTATCTATCTTTAAGTATTATTTTAAAATGATTTGCAAATTTTAATTTGAATTCATTGAAGTGTTACAGAAGGCCAGCAATGTTAACTGACATATTTGTAATTTTGTTTCTCTCTAGTTTTTCATTAATACACATTACTAATATTAACCAATTATTGTGTAGAATGTACTAAAACATTTTAGTCACAAAATATATATTTTTTGTAATTTAAAATACAATTCAATTCTATTGTACCTTTATTTTGATGCTGATATGAAAATTTAAAACTTTGTAATATATAATTATTCTTTCTTTTTGAAAATTTCGCATGTGTGTGCCCCCTTATTTCTGTCTCTTATTTTTATCCATTTTTCAATTTTTTTCTAATTATAGTATTAAAGCCTTTTATGATAATTTTTAAAATATTGTTTGCTATGAATAAATACATCTATCTTTATATAAAAAACTTCTACCTCTTCATTTCAATGAGAACTTGTTAGACCATAAAATTGAATTATCTATATTTGGTATCTTCCATTATGTTGAATAACTAATCCTGCCATTTTGACTATATATCACCAATCTCAATAATATTCATAAATTTTTTTTATTATTTATAACAAATGTCACTCAACCCTTGCTTATAATATTTGTACTTTTATAGTAAAGTATAAGTATACATTTCAAATCACTTGTCTCTTCACATTTTATTCTAACTTCACAAAGTCCAAGGTGTTATTTCATATTAAATGGTTGTTATTTCCATTTATACATTCTTTTTTTATACAAAAAGGAACTTTAGTTGTAAGTAGTTACATAAAATATCATACATTTAATTGCATTATAAGTCTGGAATCAGGAGATTCTTAGAAATTACTGCTTTTAGTCATAACCATTATCTTGGTTGATTATCTTATAATTTCCTTGGAATAATGTTCAGAATTTAGCATTGTTTGACAAGATTATAAATATTTATTCTGACTTTACAGAAATTCATCTGACATGTTAGTTAAGGTGTATTAAGAAACTAAGAAAAAAATTGTGGTGTTTGTTGTCTTAAACTTGGAGATAAAAGCCCCCCAAATTTTCTTGCTATTTCATGTGTGTTGATGAGCAACCCATTCATGTTTAGTAAGTAAATGAATAATTGTATAATGTTAACCAATTCAACACAACAATAAAGAGACTAAACACCTGAACATTAAAAATGTGCAGTGTATGGTTTTTAAGGCTTTAAAAATATATAAAATAAATTCCTGTCAGTTGTCAGAAAAATATTTTTTGTATAAACATACATATAATATGTTAAAAAATATATTTAAAAATTATATATACATATTACAGATTTAAATGGTAGAATTTTAAGGGGAATACACTGTATATTTTTATACATTAATTTTTTTAATATGATGCAATGAAGTAAAATAATAATTAAATAATAGGTATTGCAAGTTGAAATTATGTCATCTATGAATTCTGCTTTTAATTAGTACCCAAAATGTTGTAAGAATCATAACTCAGACAATTACATTTATTTTTGTGAAGATTGAAAATATAGCACATTTCTAAACATATTTATAATTAAATTAGATTTTCTTGTAAACTTTTATAGATTTTAAATAAAAGCAGAATTCACTTTTATTTTAAAGTATTTTTGGCACAAACATTATTTGAATAACTAAAATGTCACATGATTACCATTTATTCTCTTTATACAAGCTATTAAACAGTAGAAAACTCTCCATACAGTAATACCAACCACTTCAAACCATAATAATTGTTGGGTGCTAAAAGCTTTGTGCATTAAATTTCTATTTAGTACCTATAAACAATATCCTCAGAATAGTTTCTGGCTCATGGCTTTTATCAGTGAGGAACCTTGAATCTGAGATCAATGTACCTACAATTTTGGATCTAATACAATCCTCTAGCAATCATCTTTAATCTATTTAGTTAAGTATAAAGTTATGAGGCCCAAATGTAAACACAGTACTGTTTTAAATCCAGGATATATAGTCACACAGTGAGAAACATAGAGAACATTTTCAGTAGAATATCATAATCACTGAGAAGCATTACAGTGATAAGCTGTGCTCTGTAATGAGGTACTTCAGAAACAGTACAAGAGACAAACAAAAAGATTTCATCGAAGCACATATCTGCATTTTCTT
Source organism: Epiperipatus broadwayi (assembly GCA_028023455.1). Taxonomy (NCBI): domain Eukaryota; kingdom Metazoa; phylum Onychophora; class Udeonychophora; order Euonychophora; family Peripatidae; genus Epiperipatus; species Epiperipatus broadwayi. The sequence continues at coordinate 4,899,542 of JAQFVV010006265.1, read as the reverse complement.
TCTCAAAAATAAATCATTGCCTTCAACATTCTCTTCTTCACAGTATAATTTATAAATAAAAACCAATCTCTCATTTCCATATTCTGCAACCAAAAATTACATAAAACTTTTATTTTTGAATCAAATTTCATTTAGTGAATTCATGTCTAAAATGATAAATTTAAAAATAGGAAAAGAAAGTACAAAATAAAAGTTCATTTGAAAATTATTTATTTGTTTAAAAAATACAAACAAAATAAGTAAAAAAAAAAAACCAATAAAAAACAAAGTGGATTATTTTTATGCAACATTCCATATTCATGGTTACTATGGTGACAACTACATATTAAAAGTTTTTATGCTGAAAATAGTTTGTACTAATAGTAAAAAGTAAAGTGTGTGAAATAGCTATTGCACATTCTTTAGTTTTTATAATTACAAGCTTATTAGATTAAGTCATGTAATGTATGAATCGTTTTTTGTATAGTAATAGTGTTTGTTATTTATGTATTATTTACAGCGCTTGATTTATTACATATAAAATAAATTTCAGCAAAGTATTCCATTTATTTTGTCTTTTTTTAAATAATTATCATCGCTTTTTAATAGTAAATGATCAATAATGCCAAAAATGAACATCATATTTGGCCAATTTTTAGCCATCACAAATACAATTTAATTTAGTGATAAATAATATATTTAAATAACTAATGTTTACGGCAGATTTAATATTATAAGTACCTCTTTTTCAGCACCAAAAGTCACAATGTAGATAATATTAAAAATATAACAATTAAATGATTAGTTGCATAGGAGGTCATAAAATAAAACAAATCAGAATCTGAGCTTAAAATCAGATATCTTTAGTTCTCAATGTTATTGTTAAACTAATGAGTTAAAATTCATAGAACATTGTAAACAATGAATAAATTAATATACACTGTAAGTTAGTCTAAATTTCTATAACTCTAACTGATTGACTTTATTCTACTAGAACATGATCAATTTTAGCTAATCTTCACTCAGTTTTATTAATTGTTAATCAATGAATTAAAAACTCAAACATCCTAATGCTTCAAACTTAATCCAGCTAGGCTGTAAAATATAACAGAAATTTGGCTTTCACTGACTCTTTCCTTCAATTCATTTAACTCATAATTGGATTATGAGTTTTTTAACTAATGTAAATTGGAAAATGCAAATCTGTACTAGTTATTTCTAAACACCATGACAATTTTTCATCTTTGCTTTTCTCATATACTACTCAAATATTATCCAGCATGCTTTTATGCAGTAGTAAAATGAAAGAGGTGCTCAAACAGTTTTGAACTCCAGAGTAATAATACCAATCTTTTTTTTTTTTTTTGCTCAAATACTAGTACACAAATGTTGGTATTTTGATCACATTTTTTATAAGATCAATAAATAAATCTGACTTAGAACATATTATTTATACAATGAATAAACTTTCCAAAGAAGTGAATTACTAATATGATAGAACTGTGAACACATTCCACACATTTTTGAAAAACTTATTGTTTTGTGTCGTTTTCTATCAAAGCTTTTGTAATAAACTATAAAATTTGTTAGTGGGATGAGAATATATTTGTAGTCCATTACTAATATTGCAACACAGATATTTTTAATGACCTGCTTTTACATTTTATCATCATATAGCAGATATGGATTAATTTTGAAAATATGAAGTGGAGAGTAAAGGGTGTTAATATTTATATATTATGTTTTCATAGGAAGGGACTGCATAACATGGATATTACAGTTTCTGAGTATATAGTCTTTAAACATACATATCTAAAATTGTGTAAGGAAAAAGTTTACATCTCTTCACATTATGAGTGAGAGTTTACATGTTTAAATTATAATGCAATACAATTTTTTGAAGACCAGTGATTTCTGTTGAATGTCATGTAAAAAAATTTCTGGATATGTTTTCAATGCATATATTTCCAATACAGCTGATTCTAATGTGCAAGGAGATAAGGCTTCAAATTTTTTCTGCTTCAATGTGCATCTCACTTCTACACAAAAAAATATTTTACACATACAATATTCTGGAACATAATTTTAAGATTAATGTTCTTATATATTAAATCATTGTGCTGTAAAGTTGCACAAATAACAGTATAAAGCCTGAAATATATTTTTACATATAGTTATGTCTTAAATACATATAAAATTTAATTTACTATATATGAATTAGAGCAAAAAAGTGTGATCTAGAAGGCTCATTGTAGATTAATAAATTAAGCATTACATCTTTATTTTCTGAATTTGTTACATACACAATTGTAATGCAAGCTAATGAAAATTTCTCCTCCTCTTGTTTCTGAAAACCACATTTTGATTCTAAGAAATTGTGACATGACACAAGCTTATAATATGCTGCTACTATAGTAGAAAATTCTTCTTTTGGTAAAATTTAAAAACCAAGATTCAGATTCAGAAAACCAGGATTCAGATTCAGAAAAACGAGGGAGGGGGGGGGGACTTCATAATCTTGTCTTATAATTGTTTACAATTTAAAAATTGACTATTGTTTAACATCTATAGTAAAAAGTCATAATAATCTTTCTAAAATAATTTTTAAATGGATTCTGTGAAGGAAAGTTGTTACATTGTGATAGAAATAAGAAATTTTAGAACAGAATTTACAAAATAGCTATGTATGTATTGAGTCATGGAAAGTGAACAACAAATAAGATTATTAATGGTTTAGACTTTTTTTGTTAATTAGAAAAAAAAATTGGAAGTAAATAGGATGTAAGTGAAAATAAAATAGTACCAATTATGTGTAATTGGATTATAATGAAAAGGTCAATATATATATATCACAAAAAATATTTTACAAATATGCAAAGTTATAGATAGAGCTTTATTTTCATGATTTCCTTTTTTTTTTTTAAAAAAAGAATTCAATGTATAAACAATTCATTTCAGGAACATAATTATAAGGGTCGAGGAAAGAGAATAGATAATTTAGTTAGAGAAAAAATATAGTTATGAAAAATTATGATAAACTGAAAAATAGTTTAGAATTACATATGAGTAAAAATATATACAATAAATTCTAAACAATTTTTTATTTCATGCAAAAAAGAATTTTAAATACCAGGTTAAGCATGCTAAAATAAGAAAAATGTACTTTGGTATTATTTCTGCTATGACATATTATACTGGTGATGCTTTCATCCAGTAATATTTATTCAAAATTTATGGATCATGATGTCATGGCAATCAAATACTGACATGACTAATCCATGTCAACTTTTTAAATATATATGCATCAGCAAGTTGTAAAAGATGTAGACCTCTGAGATTTTGTGTTACCACTGTGAATTTTTTTCTAGACAATATAAATGTATCACATCATTTATAAGCAATACTAATTTTTTTTTTAGATTGCATAATACATTTAGAGGTAAAATTTGTTATATTTGTGTTTTTTATTTCTTTTTGCTAAACATTTAAATACATTTGCAAGTAAAACGTTTTATATTTGCCTTTTTTAAGATTAACAAAATAATAGAAATCTAAAACTTTGTTACAACTCATCATTTTGTATTGTAATGCCTTTTTTTTCTATAATGAATATATGTATCCAATATTTTTTTTACATTTGAACTTTGATATTACACATGGTATGATGTATTACTCCCAGTGACATATTAATCTAAGTTTGTGAGATGTTTAAAATAATACCTCTACTGGATCTGTGGACAAATTTTATTGATTAAGTTTATCCACAGATTCCTTGGAGGCATTATTTTAAACATATCACAAACTTAGAGTAATACATCATAATAGGAATAATACCAAAATACAAAACAAAACAAAAATAATTGTAAGTATGGTTTATCTATTATAGAAAATTAAAGTGTTGAACATTTATATTTGGAAAGTATTATGTTAAAAGAGAAATAAGATAATGTGTATGGAAAATAGGTGAAAGAAAAATAACAGGTGGGTGGTGGCAGAAGATAAAATTTTTTTAGGACTTTATAACAAGAATGGGAAATATGTAAAATATGAGAATTTTTTAGAATTTTTTTTTTAATTGAATAAAAAAAAAAGAAAATGAGTCAGATTTAGAAGAATAATTTATAATAAGGTATTTACCATGTACATAAATCCACTACTTAATAAATTGAAAAATGGCTCCTAGGGATTTATATATCCACACTTAGTCATAATGTAGCCTGCATTGCCTACGTGGATGATAAAACAGTTTTTCAAACAACTAAAAAACGAATACAAACATTAACTGATATATTACATGAATACACTTGCAGCTATAAACGAGAATTCAACCTTGATAAAACATGTGCATGATGTATATATACAGGAAAAACACATACAAATGTATTTCAGGACAAACCTATAACCTATTTAGGATTCCACTTTCATTTGATTTACATGACAACAGAATAAACTATATCCTCCCTTTCAAAAGCATATCTTTATCTTATTCAAAAATATCATTTATAAACATGCTGATTATTACAAAAATTACTTATTATACACCAATTATAGTCTTCACAATATCCTTTACATCAAAGATTTATTCAATGTGTAGAAAACATTTATAAGGAAGAAAAATAGTGGCCATCTCACTCAGGTAAATACTGTATCACAGCAAAATAAATGCATTAGGACTACATTCTGTTTATGTAGTAATTTACAATATAAAAAAAACTATTAGTCTTTTATCATCTGTGACAAGAATATACCTACATTTAGAAGTCACTCTTAAAATAACATCTAAAGACAAACATCCTACATACACAAAATATCTGCATACAATCACACAACCTATTAAACCAATATCTAATTGTAACATAACTTTCCTACAAGATAAATGGTGCTACTGGAATATATATGAACATCTACACAACAACACAAATTATAACTTAGACTTACCAATGCTAGGCATTAGTAATAAACAGCTAATACGTAGATTAAGTATTGGACACTCAAACTCAAATTTTTTGATTTTCTACTTAAAATAAACATGTAGTCATTACCAACATTATATTTCATGAGATATAAGAGAAACATACTTAATATTGATGCTATGTGTGTGCCACAGATCAGAAGAGAACCAAAAACATATATTTTTGTGAGTGTAGTAGCCTACAATACACTTGATCATATATTACAAAAATTTATCAAAAAAAAAATGCTACTATAAGTTCATTTAGAGAGTCTTTTCCAAATGCTTGCTTCATAGTAAGAAGTACAACATTTATACTGATAAGTGCCACTAGATGCACAACATTTATACTGATAAGTGCCACTAGATGCACTTATCTTTATGATAGTAATGCAAGAAGTTTTAGCACATTTAAAAACAAATTAGAGACAATAAAACAAAGAGATAAAAATGATCCCAGCAGACATTTTCGCAGACAGTTGGTCACTTATCCATCAGTGCTCTAACCTCTAGTGAGATATACTTTTTGTTTCCTAATTTATTGTAAACGTTTTTAATAATAGTTTAATTCACTGAATGCTATTGAAAATATTTACTGTGGTATTTTATGATTGGATTTTTGTATTAATTTTAAACTGAAATATCGGTATATATATACTCCCCTTTGAACTGAAATATCTGTAGATATATTTTTCCTTGAATAAAGTGCTTTCTAAAATTAAAACTAATTTATAACAGGGATTTTATTATTGTATACATAATGGCTTTATAGAAAGTAAACGACAAATATCATTAAAAAATATCTAGAATATTACATTTAAGCACAGAACTGAGTTTTTCTAAGAAAAAATATTTTTTTTGCCTTTTTTACATTATATCTTTTAAAGATTGAAGTTCTTACACTTCTTTAACATTTCATTCCTGCACTTCATTCATGTTTAAAGAAGTCTTTTTTTGGTATCATTGCTTCATTTGCTGAGTACATTATTTTGAAAAATGATAAACCTTGTGCTTACAAATTATTGTACTGGAAATTGGAAAGATGAAAAGAGGAGGCATAGCTCCAATATTAAACTTTTGTTTTAATTATTTGTATTCAATTTTTATATCAATTACTTTATAAAAACATTACATTTTAGGTCAACAATTAGAAGACCTTGGAAAAATTGTAAAAGGAATAGATGCAATTAGAGGAGATTTTCCATGGCATGTAAGTTTTATTGTCGGTATTAATTTTTTTCTATCCAGATTAATTATTTTTTTCTCTCTCTGTCTCTCTTTATATATATATATATATATTGTGGAGTAGTGTCTTTATATATATATATATATATTGTGGAGTAGTGTCTGTGTACATAACTAATCATTCTTAATATCAATTTTATAGTGATACTTTGGTCAAATCATATATTCCATATCAATAATAATTACAACTTTAAATTGTCTTAAAAGATTTCTAACTATAAGATCTTAACACTAACTTGTTGTAAATCGAAAGATTTCGCGAACGTTAATGTGAAATAGAAACTGTGGACTTAATCGATGAAGTATTTAATAGCTTCACGCTCTCAAATCAAAATGCTTTAGATTCACCTATATATTTAAAAAGTAGGTTGAAGATAAGAATGGCTGTTCTTCTCTTTTAAAGTTGTTAATCTTGTGTTAAAGATTTGTGAAGGTCCGTACTATCGAAGTTCAGGCGCATAGTCTTAAGGTGATATATATGAAAAACAAAACAAGTTTTATATACGTAAAAAACTGCTATCGCTTGTATTAATGATCAATAGATGGAGCTTTACCAAGACCAACAAACAAGCGTATTTGTTTACGTAAATGTCAGAGTCAATATTCACTGTCTCTTTCATTTTGCTACACCCTCAGATCAGCTGATTTCAAGCTGATTTGCTCTCATCAGTGAAGGGATAGGAATTAGAAACTAGACCTAAATATTAACTCCAAGCATTTATGCAAAACGTTTCTATCAGTTTGCAAGCATGAATTTTTTAGACACCTAAATGTCTTCAAACTCAGCCTATCAAACTAGATAGCTATGTGGGTCTGATATCAGTTCAGTTTCTCCACATAATTAAAGCTTCTGCAATCTATATCATTGCAAGAAAACTTTAAAGGTACATTTATGGAAAAACAAAACAAGTTTTATATACATAAAAACCTGCTATCGCTTGTATTAATGATCAATAGATAGAGCTTTACCAAGACCTCCAAACAAGCATATTTGTTTACATAAACACCAGAGTCAATTTTCACTGTCTCTTTCATTTTGCTCCACCCTCAGATCAGCTGATTTCAAGCTGATTTGCTCTCATCAGTGAAGGGATAGGAGTTAGAAACTAGACCTAAATATTAACTCCAAGCATTTATGCAAAACATTTCTATCAGTTTGCAAGCATGAATTTTTTAGACACCTAAATGTCTTCAAACTCAGCCTATCAAACTAGATAGCTCTGTGGGTCTGATATCAGTTCAGTTTCTCCATATAATCAAAGCTTCTGCAATCTATATCATTGCAAGAAATCTTTAAAGGTACATTTATGAAAAACAAAACAAGTTTTATATACATAAAAACCTGCTATCACTTGTATTAATGATCAATAGATGGAGCTTTATCAAGACCTCCAAACAAGTGTATTTGTTTACATAAATGATAGGCTGTTTGAAGACATTTAGGTGTCTAAAAAATTCATGCTTGCAAACTGATAGAAACGTTTTGCATAAACGCTTGGAGTTAATATTTGGGTCTAGTTTCTAACTCCTATCCCTTCACTGATGAGAGCAAATCAGCTTGAAATCAACTGATCTGAGGGTGGAGAAAAATGAAAGAGACAGTGAATATTGACTCTGACGTTTATGTAAACAAATACGCTTGTTTGGAGGTCTTGGTAAAGCTCCATCTATTGATCATTAATACAAGCGATAGCAGTTTTTTACGTATATAAAACTTGTTTTGTTTTTCATAAATGTACCTTTAAAGTTTTCTTGCAATGATATAGATTGCAGAAGCTTTGATTATGTGGAGAAACTGAACTGATATCAGACCCACATAGCTATCTAGTTTCATAGGCTGAGCTTGAAGACATTTAGGTGTCTAAAAAATTCATGCTTGCAAACTGATAGAAACATTTTGCATAAACGCTTGGAGTTAATATTTAGGTCTAGTTTATAACTCCTATCCCTTCACTGATGAGAGCAAATCAGCTTGAAATCAGCTTATCTTAGGGTGGAGCAAAATGAAAGAGACAGTGAATATTGACTCTGACATTTATGTAAGCAAATACGCTTGTTTGGAGGTCTTGGTAAAGCTCCATCTATTGATATATATATATATATATATATATATATATATATATATATATATATATATATATATATATATATATTACTCAAATGATCATTATAAAAATGCTGAAAACAGAAAGCTGGCTTTTTAATTTGCTCAATTACTCTTTAATACCGATCTCAAATCTATCAAATATATAATTAATATTTAAAAAGAATCACACAATCATGTCTTGTAAAAGATTTTTGAATTGAAGACTATCTCAAATATTGCTTTTGTTAATGTAGTTTTGGCTTTGAAAGCCTGTGATAATAATTTTATGTGACTTTTTAGAATGACTCTGCCACAGTAAGACTTATTCAAATAGCTGATGATTTTTCAAATATGCTTAGCATTTTTTCAAGTAAACTAGATCATGGCTAATGCCACTAACCTTGCAATTATAATCTAGTCAATGAATATCCAGCTATTCTAATCTACAGATAAATATTAATAAAGAAAATTCAAAAAACACCTTTAGATTTTTTTGTGAAAAGATGCTGAAAAGATTTTGGCCTTTTACATTGACATATTACTTTTCTGACAGTATTTATCAAGCACTGAGTTTTAAATATGCTTTAGAAAACCAATATATATATATAATAAAAATAATAAATATAATGGTAATTAACTATTATATACAGTCTTTCAATCCACAGAAGTACTTTCAGTAATTCCTTAACTCTCCTCAACTGCCATTAAATTAAAAAAAAAAACGTAATAAAAGCAAATGTCCTCAACACAAATCCCATGAATTCCAAATTTTAACATTAGCAGATCCTCTATTAATTATATTCATTTTATTTCTATTTACAAAAAAAATAAATATCTCCTTATTTTTTTCTTTTATTATGGTTTAACTCTTCATGGGAATCTTAACACTTTGAACATGTTCTTTTCTGATCTAAGAAAATTGAAGCAGTCATTAAATTACTATTATTTTTACTTTTCACATGAAAGTAAAAATAATAGTGATTTAATGACTGCTTCAGTTTTCTTGGATCATGAAAGGACATGTAAATATAAATTTAAATTTGATATTAAAAGTATTAATATTCTTCATAAAGAGAGAAATCATAATAAAAAAATAAATTAAGGAGGCAATTTTAATAAGTAGAAATGAAATAAATATAAATAAGAGAAGCTGCTAATGTTAAAATTCGGGATTTATAGGATTTGGGTTGAGGACATTTACTTCTGTTACATTTTTTTTAAATTTAATGACAGTTGAGGAGGGTTAAGGAGATTGAAAGACTATATATAATAATTAATTACCATTATATTTATTGTTATTACAATAGTTTTTAATTAATGAACATTTTATTTGTATCTACATACATATTAATGTATTAGACAGGCCAGTGATAGAATTATTGATATGTGCCATACCAACTGTTTGAGTTTGAATTCAGAATGGACAAAATTGAGAGTTTTGTATGTCATTATCAATCATAGAATTCATCTTGAAAATTGCTTTAGTGAGTAAAATAATGATGATAGCAGCTCAAATTCTTACTAATCAACTATTATTAAGCATGGTAAGTAATGCCATTTAATGTATATCAAGAATTCTATGCATTGCTGTAGGTCTCTTAAAGACTGCTTTATTTATTTCTCAGTGAGAAGCCTTGGATCTGAGAGCATGCACCTAGATCTCAGGATCTAATGCAACCCTCCAGCAGCTACCTTTATCTCTACTTAACTACAAAACTATGAGAATGAAATTGAAAACACAATAATATTTTCAATCTAAGCTCAACAGCTTATATAGTCATATGGATCTGAACTCAGTTCAGCATCCATACATTTTGGTGTCTTTGGCTTTTTAACAACCAAAACCACCACTACCCTATTAGGCAGGATTGGTGTTAAACCACTAAATATCACATGATTACCATCTCTTATACTAGCACATTAATCATCTCTTATACTAGCACAAAACTGTGATTAAACAGGCAAGACTCTCCATAGAGTAGTGCCACCTTGTGCCAACCAGAGTAATTAATGGATGCCAGAAGGAGTGTGCATAAAATCCCCATCTAATGCCTACTCATCCAATATCCCCAGACTAATAATTTCTGGCTTGTGGCCTTCATCAGTGAGGAGCCTTGGATTTGAGAGCACTGCACCTATATCTTAGAATCTAATGCAACCATCCAGCAGCCACTTTTTATCTCTACCTAACTACAAAACTATCAGAATGAAATTAAAAACAGATTTTCACTCTAAGCTCAATAGCTTATATAGTCATATGGGTCTGAACTCAGTTCAGCACCCATACATTGGTGTCTTTGGATCTTTAACAACCATAGCCACCACTATCCTATTAGGCAGAATTGGTGTTAAACCACTAAACATCGCATGATCACCATCTTTTATGCTAGCACATAACTGTTATTAAACAGGCAAAACTCTCCTTACAGCAGTGCCACCCTGTGCCAACCAGCCCCAAGCCAGAAACTAGTCTGGGAAAATTGGATTAGTAGGCACTAGATGGGGATTTATGCACAAGCCTCTGGCATCCATTGATTTTTCTGGTTGGCACAGAGTGGCACTATTGTATGGAGAGTTTTTGCCTGTTTAATAACAATTATGTGCTAGCATAAGAGATGGTGATCATGCGATGTTTAGTGGTTTAACATCAATCCTGCCTAATAGGACAGTGATGGCTATGGTTGTTAAAGAGCCAAAGACACCAAATGTATGGGTGCTGAACTGAATTCAGACCCATATGACTATATAAGCTGTTGAGCTTAGATTGAAAATATTATTGTGTTTTTTAAATTTTATTCTCATAGTTTTGTAGTTAAGTAGAGATAAAAGGTGGCTGCTGGAGGATTACATTAGATACTAATATCTAGGTGCAGTGCTCTCAGATCCAAGGCTCCTCACTGCCAAAGACCACAACCCAAAACTAGTCTGGGGATATTGGATGAGTAGGTACTAGATGGAGATTTTATGTACAAGCCTTCTGGCATCCATTGATTACTTTGGCTGGCACAGAGTGGCACTACTGTATGAAGAGTTTTGCCTGTTTAATTTGCTAACATTTAAATTCATGAATCTTGGGGTATGACATAATAATATTTACTTCTGTTATATTTGAATTTAAATGTTTTTTGAATTGATGAAGGTTAGGAAATTAGATGAAAGTACTTGTATAGTTTGTTATTGTTTTATAAATATATTATCACCATTATAATTCATTATTTTTGCTACATATATATATTCTTCAAAGTTTTAAAAAATATTTGATCAAATCAACTTTAATGAACCTTTATAATCTTTTTCATCATCGTGAAATAACTAGCTAACCAGTTTTTTTCTGAACAATTGTTTCAACATTGTTTGTTAACTGCTGTAAACCTACAAGTAAACATTGTTTGTTAACTGCTGTAAACCTACAAGTAAAACCCTTTTTCTCAAGCTATTGCAAATATTAGATGTGGATCTATATATATAGCCACAAATAATATTGTAATAATATCCTGATAATCAGTATAATGTCTGTGATTTTAAGGATATATTATTAGCTATTATACCTGATTTGTTTATAATTTTTGTGAATACTTATTTTATATGCATGTCGATTATATATATATATATATAACAATGAGGATTGCCAGTTCCTCTACAAGCTTTGTGATAAATGCTTAGCCAGAGGCAGTACTTAAAATATCTCTGTCACGAACCCCTCCCCAAACCCCTGACCATGGTTTCATGCTTTGGCACTCCTCAGAGAGGTTCAGACACTAGATCTAAAAATACCAACCCAAATCCAGCATTTAACTAAAAGTTATCTATTGAGTGGAAAATCTGAAATTTTCAGACATCTATTTGTCTTCAAACCCAGCTATCCAAAGCACGAAACCCTGGTCAGGAGTTTTGGGAGGGGTTCCTAACAGAGATATTTTAAGTGCTGGCTCTGACTAAGTATTTATCATAAAGCTTGTAGAGGAACTGGCAATCCTCAATGTTTTATAACTTACAAGCTTAAGAGATAGGGTCATGTGATCTACGACTCTTATTTTGACAATTTATAGTATTTGCCATAAGTCTTATGCAATTTTTATATTGCTAAAACTACTACTATATGGTATGGCTGAAGATCTATCAGCCCCATATAGCTATTTGAGTTGGATAGCTGGGTTTGAAGACATGTAGATGTCTGAAAATTTCAGATTTTCCACTCAATAGATAACTTTTAGTTAAATGTTGGCTCTGGGTTGGTATTTTTAGATCTAGTGTCTGAACCTACCCTGACACCTCTCTAAGGAGTGCCAAAGCATGAAACCATGGTCAGGGGTTTGGGGAGGGGTTCCTGACAGAGAATATTTTAAGTGCTGCCTCTGGCTAAGGATTTATCACAAAGCTTGTAGAGGAACTGGCAATCCTCATTGTTTTATAACTTACAAGCTTAAGAGATAGGGACATGTGATCTATGACTCTTATGGTATATATATATTTAAAAGCCAGACACTCTTTCACAAACCTGGGGCTTAATTGTAAGTATAGGGGATTTGAACTCAGATTTTCAAGCACCCTTCAACTATTCACACTATCTCATACTTACAATTAAGCTCCAGGTTTGTGAAAAGTGCCTGGTTTTCAAATATTTACACATCAAGCTTGTATCCTGCCCATCCCTCTTCTATGTATTTAATGGATACAGTCCTATACATGAGGGGTCAGGGTGACTTGAGGTCAACATGGGCATGGCAATAATATTGGCATAAGCATGGGATTTGGGTTTTCATCATCAGATTTTTAATGATATGGATGGCTGAAAAGGTGGAGGTTGGAGTAGATTGAAGCCTATCCATTAAAGTATGAAGATTTGTTATCTTAAAATAAACTGAGCACTGATTATTTATATGTATGGGAGATGATAATCTATACCAACTGATGAGTGCTGGTTTAGCATGAAATACATATATTAGTGATTATTTATCTTTTCTGCATGGGTGTGGTCTTGTGTATCAGTTGTATGAGATAGTGTGAATAGATGAAGGTGCTTGAAAATCTGAGTTCAAATCCCCTATACTTATATATATATATAATAGATTTATTACTAATTCTAATGGTAAGATTGAGAATAATGGTAAAGCATAATTGATTATGCCTGTATTATTAGATTTGTAATGCTATATATTATGAGGGAGATGAGCAAATAGATTAAAATAGCACAGAATGTAAAGCTATTTATTATGCCAAAACGATAGGGTATACATTTCTGCTTTAGTTTGAGCATTGGAAGAAGACCGGTTATTTGTTTAAATCATGATAATGCCAAATGTCATTAATGTAAGATAGCATTCACTTGAACAATAACTGATATTTTAATTTATAGTGGGTGTATATATTAATATTTATTAAAATAAATTTTAGTCTAACTTTGTATAAAGATGCAATGCATTGGAAACATGATTTATCAATTTTTAAATCAGTTCATTAATCATTAACTGCCACCCACTTTTATGATATATATATAAATCATATTCAAAACAGAATTTAAATGATTTCAAACTTTTGACAATGGTGGAAGGCAATTAAACTTATGAACCATTTAGGGAAATTTACCATAAAGTGCAATAGCCTTTTTTTAAAATAACAAATACAAACTATGGTGTACCAAAAGTTACATTAATAATTTATTACTTTGCTACTTAACCTCAATGTTAATTGATTGAAAAAGTTATATATGTAAAGTTTAAGAAACTTAGTAGAACATTCAATCTTTACTTAGTCTTAACAAAATCGTTGACATGTATGATTGATTAAGCACAATTAAACAACTATTTATAAACAAAATTTTGAAAAGTACTATTATTGTAATAAGTATTTTTTTTATACAGTTAAAATACCATTAATCCAAAATTCGACTGCCTTGCACTTGCAGGCAGTTATTTGTTACATTTTGACTTACAAGAATCAAACTTACTGCTTCCTAGTTCCAGTGATTTTTCAGATTTGTGAGTTCTTTAGACTTCTAAAAGAAATCTTTTAACTCTACATTATAAATGCAATCTCTACTGAGATAAAAATAAAGTAGACAATTCATTGAAATTAGATTCATTAACTTATAAATATTTACTGAATGATTGTTCGTTAAGTTTTGCAAATATGTGTGCTCATTAATTTATTTATTGTAAAACACTAAAGATCATCTCTGAATCTTGTTCTTTGAATAGTAGGTTTTGAATAATAAGTATTCAAATTAATAGTATTCTATCTGAACGGATGCTATTTTTTTTTGTAAAAAAAAAAAAAAGATTCTTTCTATTGAAAGTGAAGAAACAGTTCTGAAAAGCATTAATGTAATCATAGAATAATGTTATGGTTGGTTTGATTTTTAATTCATATTATTAAAAGTTTTTTTGTACCTGCATTAAAATTGTCATGCAGTTTAATAATTATTTTTTTAATGTTCTCAAAAATAATTCTTTTAATTTATTTTAGAAATTTTTCTTCACTATTCCCGATAGCTTTCGTCCAAAATGATTTGTTAAGCAACTCTAGCTTACACTCTATACCACTATTTAAATTAATAAATTAATACTAAAGAAGAAACACGCTGCTTCACTTCATCATCATTAACGTATTGCATATAATAGATAATAAAACATATTATATGGTATCTACTAATTATACGCCTATCATTGAAATCTTTATGAATAAATGTGTAGTTATGGAAATATAGCAGTGATCTGTGAATGAATTGTTATTACTGTCAATAATATCATAAATTTAATAAAAGTGAATTTAAATTCATTTCAAAAAGATTGTAAAAGCATTGTATTGTTATTAATTATTTTATTAAAATAATTAATCATATAGAAACAAAATGTTTCCTTCTTCTAATTTCTTTAGAGCTAATGAAGAAATCAGTCTTACCATCAAAAGTTTTCTTTCTTGTACCAATGGTTGTGGAGATAAACACATCTTATAATCATAATTAAATTTTGCGAATGAACCTGTTTCATATAAAATTTCATATTTATATAGTTTCTAGTTTTGCAGCCGGCATCTAAACTATCTAACACTGACCAGTTTAAGAGTTATTTTTTATTATTACGATTGAATAGATATATATGCATTTAGATAATACGAACATATAAATATATTATAATTTGGAAAATTACTAATAATAGTTACGAATATTATCTACAGTTTCACGTTTGATGACGTCTGTGCCGGTAAAAAGGGCGGGTAAATATAAATTTTATCAAAAGCACGCGACTGATTCTACAAAAAAACATATTAAAGGGAAATCTTATTATGAGATATTATTGTACATTCTAATAGCCTCTATGGGTTAGGGCAATAGCAGAGTTTCAGCTTCTGTGAATTTTCGAGCACACACACACACACAAATGAAATTAATGTTGTTTGATAAGTTATAATTTGAAAGCTTCATTAATTCAATAAATACAGCTAATTTGCTTTTTTTTATTATTATTGCGTTGCTGTTAACGTGAAATTGTAAGATTTTAATATCCTGACATCTTCAGGAAAATTGCGATACTATTTTTTTATATATAATATTTATTTAAGTAAATTTCTGCAGTGGGTAAATTATAAATAATATTTATTGTTATTATGCGCCATTAAGTCATCATCAGCAGTTGACCATTATACAATTAGCATTTCTCCATAACAATCAACCACCTGATGACTAATCAAAGTCACGTTTCTAATTGTGATAATGAAATGAGTCTATCTGCATTCTTGTATAAATTTATATTCTTGTTGGCATTGTCCTCATCTTTTTTCAATATTTATCTCTTTTTATCTTTATCATTACAATAAGGTACTAAAATACATTACTCTGGTCATTTGAGTTTCAAGCTCATGAAGCATACCTACCAAAATAGAAAAGTAATGATGGTTGCATTTTATGCTGATTGTTGGGAATTGGAATTATTAAGGTTATTAGATAGAATAACTTTTTTTCTCCAAAATTTTTACAGCAGTTTTAAAAGAAGTATTTTGTTTTGAATTTGAAATTCAAATTTAAAAAAAAAAATATTGTTTTGCATGATTTGATGCAATAATAGAAGACAGAACCTAATTAAAGGTCACCGGAATGCTGGATTGCGTTCAGTTCTGAAATTTCTGACATTTACATTACTTATAAACTTCGAAACAATAAAGTCAGCCAATTATAATTTTTAAAGAATATTATTTTCATTTCATAAAACTTTTGCAAATGATGCAAATTCTTTCATTAATAAATCTTCAGAACTGCAAAATATACTGCAATGACCATCAAAGAAAATACAGAAAAAAAGACTAACAAAAATACTTAGAGAATATGAAATATTGCTAAATTGGATCAAATTCTAGAAAAGGTAACAATAAATAGAGAAATAAACTTTTAAGCTAGTGGTGAAATGGATTGCAAAAGTCCTACAAAAAGATGAATGACATAAAATTTATATCAAACATAAAAACTTATAGGTAGGAAAAAACAATTTAACATTTGCACACACATATGTAAATTAAATATTAGCTATTGTTTCTAATGGAAAAGTTCATGTGTTTAAATCTCTAATTCACCTGATTTATAGAGATCTATTTTGAAAACTATGTGTGTAGTGAATGAGCAGAGTTTGTCTGATATTTTCTCATTAAGTCATTTCATATATATTGTAGTGGTATACATATATGCTGTTACATCACTGTCAATAAAAAGATAAAAAGAATGATAAATAAAAATCGCACTCAAGCAGAATTGTAAAAACATTAATAAAAACTTTATTTAAAACAAGTTATAAAATTGCACAGATGGCAAACTATTAAATAATTACTTAAAAGTAAATTAAAGTTAAAATCTAAAGATGAAAGTTTATTTTAAAGTAATGTAAATGAAAATAAAAGCTGTTACTTATTTTCTATTTACAAATTATTTTTAATTAGTTTCTATTCAAAAATTATGTTTAAATCTTAGTAGAATGGAAATGATTTTTTTATTTATTTAAATGAAATGATTCAATAGCAAACAGGCTCTTGAGGGCATTTAACTAATCAGTCAGATAAGAGATTAAAAAAATTCCTAGTAATAAAATCTGATGTTCCCGCTCAAAAGTAAGCTGCCCAATAAACAATGTGAATGAACACACAGTCCACAGAGAAAATCATCATCACCAATAAGATCAACATGAAGTCAGGCAAGATCAATCCATTAATTTGATGATAAGCAATTCAAAACAATATAAAATGAAAGTAAAGAAAATTTTGGCTAAGTGGAGTTTTGTTCTTTGATATTATTCTTGTTCCTTATGTAATTTAAGAATATTTACATGTATTGTGGACCTCAAAAATGTAAGAGTAGTGTAATAAATTAGTTTCCCATATTTGCACCAGCTAAGGTGACCTCCAATGCTATGGTTTCCAAAAAACAGCAAACAATGGACTGGTCTTCCTGAAAACAATATTGATACTAAATAGACTTCGTTTGGAATTGTGAATGCATCATGGACTGCCAAGAGAGACTTCAAATAAACCTACAGCCATGGAAAGTATGAACATTATAATCTAAAAAAGAACTTTTCAAATACTATATGTAAACAGTGTCTAACTCATAGTCTCTTATCTGATTAAGCAGAAATTTAAATTATTTGTTCTATTTTCTTTTAATATGTTTGATATTATTATCCTTCTTTACATTCTCGTAATTTCTTTTAAATTAATAATTTAAAAATAAGCACAAATATCTGCATAGATTTGTAAGATTATGTCAGTTTAATGGGTTAATTTTAGGCTATTTGTTTTGTAGTTGAATCAATGCTGGTGGAAGGATGTACGGCTGTTATATGTCAATGTGATGTGAGGAGATGCATTGGATTCTCATTCTTTTGTGCCATGTTAACATACAGCGCACAGTACCCAACTAAATGCATGACCCAAAAGTGTAGCCATCACATTGCCAATGGATGTAAATGTATTTCCTATGCCATGGATGTCATTATGCTCTGGTTGGTGATAGTAAGATGGCAAAGATTGCAATCCTCCATTATGGCACATGTCTAATATATATTCCAAATGATTACCTCACCAGAGAGATGCACATTCCTGTACTGGATGAGGGTCATTCTTTCTTAAATGATATACTATGTTACAGATGCACATTCCTGTTAGCATGGTTATTTTTATGCTAACATCCTCATTTTTCATTGATCATATTGGTATATCAATAAGTTGACATTGGTCTGGACATGAACTTGTAGCCTGGAGTTAAAAGAATCGAGTATATGAATACATAATCTATGTAGCGTATTTATGTTTAACAAAATATTGAATTTGTATTAAATCTTAAATTTATTCATCTGTGCAAATGACGTAAATTAAATTTATTTAGTTTCCAGAAGTTTTCTTTTAATGTGTCTGCATAATAATAAAATGTTTTTTGATTAATTGTGGCAGTAATTTATTTTTATATATTTTTATTAATAATATATTTTTTTAAAAAAAATCAAGTGTTAGTGAATTTGTAAATAAATAGAGTGATATTTTAAGCATGAGTTAGTGGATAAGGCTATCGGTCAATAAAAGTTGACATTTATCCATATGGGTTTGCCTATTGTATAAATTTTCTAGGTTCTAGTAGCCTAGTGACACCCTGGTATGGCAGATAGGGAAAAAATATTTGCCCGACTGTTATAATTTATTTAGAGAAGAAAGAGAGTAGGGGAGAGAGAAGAAAAGAAGAGGCATGGTGTGTGTGTGAGAGAGAGATGTTATACAAAAGATAAAATATCTATAAAACATATATTGTTGAATAATCAACAAAAATGGAAAAAAGTTTAATCCATTATGCCATTTTTACATATATTTAAATAAATCAATGATATAATATAATACAAAATATCTTTATATAACAGCAATAACATATATAATGATAATCATACACAAAAAAGCTGTTTCCAGCAAATATTAAATTTTGCCCTTTTCAGTGTGCTTTAACTTATTTACAATTACAATCTGCACTGCAAACATAACTACATCTACCTTTCTTAAAAAATAAATAAATATAACCTGTTAAAACCATACAATATTTTTAGGGCATAAAAAATATTGTATGGTTTTAAAATGTTATAGCTAATTTTATAAAAAAAGATAGATGTAGCTATGTATGCAATGTAGATTCTAATTATAAATTAGTTAAAGCATGGGTTGAAAAAACAAAAATAAATATTTGCCGAAAAAAGCTTTTTTGTGTATGATTATTATTATCTATATTATTGCTTTTATATAAAGATATTTTATATTATATCATTGATTTATTCAAATAACTGACTAATGTAATTAACTTGAAAATAATGATTTTTATGTATTTAATAGAATTTATTTTATAAATAAAATATAAAAGTTTATGTTGTAAATTATATATATATATATGTATGTGTGTATATGCATGTGTTAGTTTGTGACCTTGTGTATTTAAAACATGGAGTTTGAATTTAAACATATTTGTATTTTAGTAGCTATAAATTTTATATTTTGTTTATAAATTATTTTTATTAAATATATAAAATTAAAATAAGCATAGCTTTCCATTTTAGTGTGGACTGCCATAAATATAAGTAATCGGTGATTACCAGGTGCATTTAAATGTCCATTTTCAAGGATTCTGGATTTGGCCTTTGGTCAATTGAGATGTTTTAAATGATTTCTCTTGCTAAACATTTATCACAAAGCTTGTTGAACAACTAGAAAAGCTCCATTTATATTTTACAAAGCTTGTAAAGCAACTAGAAAAACTCCATTTATATTTTACAAGCTTAAAAATGAAATCGGATCATGTGATATATGACTCTATTTTTTATTTTTTATTGGAACGCAAACATTTTGAAGTAATGTGGTTTTGCAAATAGTCAACACATATAACTTCAAAGTCAGTGTAATGTGCAAGATCTTTCTCCAGTTCAATGATTATATATTTTACTAACCTCAGCTCATTTCTTCATTAAATGTTGTCATATTTTCCTTTGTCTAGAAGTGTTAATAATAGCAACAAATCATTTAACCCTTAATCTAAATAATTCAAAAGTGGCTCTCCATTTTAGTGCCATTTATATTAAACATGAGAAATCAATGACCACTAGATAAATCGGTTTATAGCTTTTGTTTTTATCAGTGGCTTATAGAATCCCAAAGCTAGAAATAATGTTGGTATGCTCCAGAAACTATCTGCAGCTCTATTTAACCTATAAATTCAAAACCATAAAAAGTGCAAGAGTAGATAGCTGCCATTATATAAACTTGAAAATTCAGTGATTTATTATCATTATTAATGTTTCTAATCAAGGAAAAGTGATGTCTAGAATTAATGAAGAATTAAGAATATTAAACAACATAGGTACTGACTAAAGTCAGATCTATATATCTGTTCAAGCGGAAAAAAATGTCACTTCAAAATGGCTTTTAGCTTGACAGATAGCATAAACGTAAAGGTAGGTGTAAAGTGCAAAATTGTGTTATGTGCAGTTTAAATCCCAAGACTCACTGATTAAAAAAAGATCAAAAATCAGTCTCAGTATAAGAATTTAAATACATTTGGAAATTACTGAAACTCACCGTAAATAATACTAGAATTGAAAAGTGCTTTTGTTTAATAATAGAGCTTATTATATTAATATATTAATAGTAATAAAGAGCAAATATTTGCTCTTTGTTACATATTGGTAATTACAAGCTATATAGGTAATGTGATTTATCACTTGGTTATATTAATATATAATATATATCATCATTATTATATGAATTATTTTTGAAAGCCACATGTTGGTATCATAGTTTGTAACTGTAAAAAGTTCAATAAAATACCCACCTATACGTATAGCTTCATATAGAATAAAGAAGTTGATTATCAACTGATGATGATGTTGAATTACACCGAGGAATCAAATACGTATTCCAATTATATTATAATATCAAATGTCATTAGATATGTGCATGTAGGTATATTTTTTACTATTTGTATATCCTTAGAGACGAAAAATACTTTTATCGGAGGCGCCATCTATCATGATAACTATTCCATAAAGACACACACACATCATACACAATGAAAGCAAATACATTCTGTTTACTAAAATTACAACTTTAATACATTAATTAAGTATAGATGGAATATTAAATCAGAACGATGTAAAAGTGTTTTATAAGTAATAAAATGATATTTAACTAATAGCAAGTTTGACAATATGTACTTTCTAATATAAATGAAAATAATTATTGAATTATATAATATAATCATTGATGAAAAACCATATAGTATAGTCTCGCAAATGTTACCATTCAAATTGTTATTTTAATTAAGATAAAATTATGCTTATACATAGATGTATATTTTAGCTTTATTAATGACTGCTTCTGCTATAACTATTTGAGATTTAAAAAATTATATAATTTGCTAGTTATCTTCAAATATATGTTAGTAATGGCTACATTGTAAATTTGTCTGTTATTAATTGGTTAGTATACTTTTTATGGAAGATTAATTATGAAAATTAAAAAAGATTTGATGTTTAAGTATCCATGTATGAAACTGTAGACATACATATAAATATCAGTCAATCTATCTATTATCTTTCTTTGTGTGTAATTTATCTATCAATATGCATATAATCTTAGTTATATGTTGGACTATTTTTAATTTTTAGATGAATTATTAAATGTTTATAAAAAATACGATTTATTTATACTTTTCTAAATACATCACTTGAAGTATTATCACACAGGTTTAATATGATATACAACTTTTAAGAATTATTATTTTTTTCTTTTCTTCAAGTGATATTGGCTTACCAGTGACAGTTAATATATTTGAACATATGATCTTTAACTTTGTAAATATTGACAGAACATAATTTTAAATTCAGAATTCTAAAAGCCATTATTTCAATTTCCATGTTAGTAGTTACTGGTTAGGTGATATCATCCCAAGGAAGAGAAAAATAATATTTATTTAAAAATTGTGTTTATATAATAATTTATGTACTATCATTAATACTTGAATATATTAATTACAAAGATATAAATAAAGTTTAATATTTTCTAAGTACATTTAATAAATTAATTAGATATTTAAAGCAATCCAATATTTAACTTTAAGTATCATCACAGATGTGTGTGCATATATATTCAAATTTTTTGAAGGGAAGCGGGAAGATTATCAGTTAATCCTTTACTATTATAACACAATTTTCCATTAGCACAGAAAAACAGACTGCTCTTTTATTAAGAATGCATTTTGGAAATCCCCTTCATTTTTCTACTCTACAAGCACATTAAATTAATGTGTTAGAATGTAGACATCTGAAAAAGATGAATAATCTCCCAAAATGCATATTTCACGCATAACCATTGTTTATTAACTGACCCAGATTACAGTCTTTTACTATGTGTTTGTAATTTATTCAGTATTTAGTGATTGAAAATTATTCCAGTTTTATTTACATGTCACAAACTTTTGCACTTAGCTCTTTGGCACCAGACACTTCATATAAATACATTAATGGCTATTATTGATCATTTATTAAACTAGAGATTAACCTTACATGTATATTTTTAAAGAAGTATCAACACCTAAACCTCAATGCTCATGTTATCAGTTCAATAACATTGACAATACATATATTTAAAATGTATATTGTTGAAACATATGAATAAAATCATCTGTGTACTGCAGTTTAAGTATAGCTAAAAAAATAGTACACATGAAAAAAGAGAGATAAAATTGAGTTATTCCTTGTGTTTATGTATAAAAAAAAAATAGATATTTGAATCTTTAATTAAGATTTCAAGTTTACACCTGGTCCAAAAATAATATGATAATCTCTAATTTTGTAAATACTTAGTAAATCTCATTAATCTATTTATCTGAAGTGATTGGTGTGAAAATTGTGAATTCCATAAACTTTGAAAATTTATATCTAAGTGTAATATATACATATATAAAATTAATGTTTTATTTCATTATTTTAATTGTGAAGGTTGGTCTAAAACATAAATCATGGGGTTATCAGTGTGGAGCTTCTATTCTTAGTCCTTACTGGGTACTGACTGCAGCTCATTGTATTGGGTAAGAAGTTATAATCTTTAATCAATTTATATAAAAAATGCATAAAAAATAAGTCATTAAAACATTTTATGCAATTCCATTTGTATACTTTTTGTGTTTAAACAATTATAGATCTGTTGTGTTTCAAAATAAAAAACTCAAAACTCACATTAAAAAAATTACAGAAGAGAATTAAAAGATAAATTATGCTTAAATGCAAAAAAAAAAAAATGATGAAGAGGTCTCTGCAGATGATTTAAAACTATTAATAAATTCATAGAAATCAAAAATTCATTTAATATTAATTAATACTCTTCTATCATAAATATAGGTGTCATTATCTTAATTGTCATCTCATTACAAACTTTTAATATTACTTCATTATTAGTCATTATTCAAAAGCACAATTATTGATTATGGTTATGAAAGTAAACTTGGAAAAAATATTTAAATATTGTGCTAAAAGTAAAGTCAAAAATGTTCTATTATGGTTCTATTATTGAGTTTTCTCTTACTGTTTATGGGTGTGAAAATTAGACACTGAAAAAAATACATACTGTGATGTTAGTGATGTTGTTTGAGAATTCTGTAAAAAGTAAAACCAATAAGTAAATATTTGTCCACATCAAACTTAAACTTTCTCTTAATGCATAAGTGACTATCTTGAAATTAATGTAATGTGGTCATATCATGATACAATTTAATTTATTGGAAAAGTGTTTAATGCTTCAAAAGTTGGTGCTGTAAGTACTAAGTACAAATAAATTTATAATCATAGCTATAACAATAAATATGTTTTAGTTACCTGTAAAATAAATAACAGATCATTTTGCACAAGTACTATTTATATGATCATAATGAGTTGATGTTAAATGAACATCAATAATTAATATTAATTAATATTTAATGGAATAATTATAGCTATTTTCATAACATAACAATTTGTAGTTGGTTTCAATTCAGCCAAAAATTAATTCAATCTAATATTTAAATTCTTCTCATTATTTAATTGAAAAAATAGACTTGACTTTGATATCTAAATGAATGGAAATGTCTTTCTACATTATGATAAAATATTAGCAGTTATCTCAGTGCCAATAATACAACAGCTTTTATGTTATAAAAATATTGTCCTGGAATAACTTATTGGTGAAGTGTTATTTTAGAGTGATATCATAGTTGGTAATAGTATATTTTTGGTGAATTGCTTGACTGCTTTGTTTCAGTTTTATTAAAATATAGTTGACATAATATATAATCAATCCATTTTATGCAAAGATATATTTTCAATTTCTATGATTGGAAATTTTATATTATCCATATTATTATTAAGTTCATTATAAGTCTTCTTTATAACTCATTTATTACCAATTATTAATATATCATCAAAATATCTAAAGTACTGTATTATATCTTGATTTTCGATCCTATTATTAACAATTTTCATTTTTATTTCATTGATAAATGTTGTCAATATTTATCAATGAAATGGAAATGAAAATTGTTAACAATAAAATAGAAAATCAAGATATAATATATTACTTTAGGTATGTTGATGATATATTAACAATTGGAAATAAAAGAGTTATAAAGAAGACTTATAATGAACTTAATAATAATATGGATAATATAAAATTTACAATCATAGAAATTGATGTTAAAATATAGAGTTAGAGGTTGATGATAATATCATGATTTTATTAAAACACTTCATTAAAGAAGATAAATTAAAAAAATATTTTTATGGATTCTTAACAGGCATGGATACAAAAAATGGCAGTTATTAAAAATTTTAAAAGTAAAAATGACAAATATAACATGGATAGAAAAATAGCTATTTTACAAAAAGAGCAATTTATAAAATTGTATACTAGTTATGGATATAACCCTAGAAGTATGAGAAATATAGTATTAATTATAAACAATATAATTTAGGTAATAATAATGAATCAGACAATATAAAATGGGTAAAACTTTCATATGTTCCTAAAATTTATCATATATTTTTAGAAAATAAAAGAAAAATTATATAGATAAAAATATTAAAATAGGATGGTCAAATAGTAAAAATCTTGATATATTAGTAGAAAATTATAAAATAAAAGATGATATAAAATATAAAAAAGGTATAGTATATAAAATTATTTGTGGGGTTTGCAATATGGTTTATTATGAACATACAGTGAAATAATTAGAAAAAAGGCTTAAAGAACATAATAATGCTATTAATAGGAGAGATGACAGATCTGCTTTATATGTTCACTACTTAAAATATGGACATAGAATAGATTGTGTTAAGAATATAAGCCCATTAAATTATATTACAAAAAATAATAAAAGGAAGTAATATGAAATTAATTACATTAATTATAACAGAAATAATTGTATGAACATTTATAAAATGTCAATTAATTTAACTAATAATTGGATAATGAAAAGCGAATGGAGGGTTATATAATGTGTTTTGTTATAAAGATACTAAAGCATAATTATAGGCTTATATTAATTTTATATAGAACCAATAGATGTTACTATGTATGCAATATAGGTTGTTTTTTGTAGTTAAACAAGACATATTGAAAAGAGCAAAAATTTAAAATTGCTGAAAAGAGCTTTTTTATATTATGATTATATAATTATATTACAGCTATTGTCATATATTATTTTGTTGTTATATAAAGATTTTTTATTCTATATTATATCTAGGATTTATTTTTAATAAAAAGTATATTATGATAGTTATCTAATATGTAGAAGTGAATTACCAATGAGGATGTTAAGCATTGTTTGAAAGCATTAGCCATGCATTTAGGTTTAACATTAGAGTTATAAACAAAACTATATTTGGAAAACAATCTCAAAAACTTCAAGATAAACTAATGTAGTAAAAGCTTTTATTCCTTTTGTAAAAAAAATGAGATATAGTATATGTTAAAGAGTTACATTATTAATACAATATTCACTGTCAATGCAGGACCTACCATTTATGTAATCCTAAGGATTTGATCTTTATTAAAATTCAAGGGAATTGCAAAACATTTGTAGGATTCAAAAAACTCACATTAACTTCAAAATATTGTTTATTATTTTTCGTAAAATTGCTTTCTTGTTTTTATTCCATTGGTAGATTTTGATAAAAAAAAAGAATTTTCTTCTATTGGAATAACTTACATAAAACAAATTGTATGTATTTTTTTAAATTGAAGAAATTTACACACTAAACACAAGCTATAATGTTGTTATAATAGCTCAATGATGTCTTGTTGAGTACTATGGATACTCGCAAACCAAATCATAAGATAGAGACCTTTGAAAAGACAAGAGCTGTCTTATCTTTTGTACCTAAATTCAATTTTATAGGCCAATCTAAAGCATTTTATATTGAGGGTTTCAAGTATTTTTGTATTCACTTTACATTCATTAATTTCTTTCAGTATATTAAAGGTTGCAAAATTTTTTAATTTACTATATGTTAATATTACAAACTATTAAAAATTATGTAATATTCAATTTTATTTACTACTGCAGAGATCTATGTATTTTTTAAATAGAAGAGATTTATACCCTAAGCACTTAATTTCTAATAATCCACAATACTAACACATAGTGAATTGAAAATTTTCATGAAAGTTAATACATAGAAAGAAATTAATGGATCTAAAATGAATAAAAAGACATCTTCATGTCATCAAACTAATATGCTTTACATTTGCCTATATAATTGAATTTAGTTCAAAAGATAAGAAAGCTGCTCTTATCTTTTTAAAAGTCCCTATCTTGTGTTCAGTTTGAGAGTATCCTCAGTTCTTAACAAAACATCCTTGAACTTTTATAATAAATGACAGCATATGTAATTAGAGTGTAAATCTCTTCTATTTTAAAGATTCCATATGATCTTTGCACTAGTAATTAAAGTTGAAATCTACATAAAACAAACTGATAAAAGATTTACATCTTTTCAACTTTGTTTTTTGATATTATTAGATAATATATTTCAGTCACAAATGACTAACAAACATAAAATCAGCTGTTTAACATATATTATAATTAAAACAAGCAGTTTTTTCATTTTCAGAAGTTTCTGAAATTTCTATGAATAACATCTACTCTGGAATATTGCTGATGAGATTCATGCAGAAAAAAAATATATGCATAAACAAATATGAAATAGAAATATATTTCAGGTTTTTTAAATAATTATTTTAATTGGACATTGTTTCATAAATAAATTTGAGAAAACATATATTCTTTTAGATGTTTAATTGTAAGAATTCAAACATTAAAAAAAGATCAGGTATCATTTCTTTAATACATACATTTTTTGTGAAAATGTATTTTTTCTGTATTTTTAGTGACTCTGAATCTGAATATTCAATACTGGCAGGTGATCATGACATCACTGTTGAGGATGGTGAAACCGAGCATCATGTAGTTAAAATAATTAAACATGAAAAATGGAATCCCATGACAATAGCCAATGATATAGCTCTTCTAAAACTTGAAAATCCAATAGTGTTAATTCCTGGTAAAACAGCTGCAATAAATTTGTTAAGACCATCAATGAAAGTAATTCCAGGTGAAAAAGTCATTGTTAGTGGTTGGGGAAAACTTTATTCAGGTAATATATATATATAATAAATATACAAACTAACTAGAGGAAATATAAAATAAATATACAAACTAACTAGAGGAAATATAAAAACAATAAAAACACAGAATTACTTCTATAAAAAGGCTAAACTAGTCAATATATCCAAAATTCAACTAGACCAGCATAAAAATAATATTAAAACACAACCAAAGGTTTCACTGCTACAAGCAGACTTCTCAAGTGTAAAGAACTACAAAAACTATACAATATATATATATATATATATATATAATATTAACCATTACCTACAGATCCATTCACTTCCCATCCACCCTTAATATTAAAAGAACTCTTAAATAAGTTAATTGCTTCAGAATAATAAATTTTCAGTAATAAAGATTCTTTAATTCTTCTTTTGATTTCATTTCTCTCAAAGAAGACAACCTTATCTTCATCAAAATTAATAGTGTGGCCTGCATCTTTTTCATGGACATACAAAGCAGAACTACGATATCTATTTTTAACTCTACTTTTATGAACCTTTATTCTTTCATTTAAACTCAAACTACTCTGACTATGTAGACCTTCTTGCAATAGTCTTTCTATCAAAAATTTCTTTTGTATTATTTAATAAATTATTCAATGTAACACCCTTTTCCAAGCAATTTTCTTATTTCCAAACAATTTACTATTTCTACATACAATTTTATAAGAAGACAATTTAAATGGCAAAGAAATAAAATCATCTTTTTCTCTATCCTTTACATCTTTACAAATATTACTATTAAATAAAATACTTTTAACAAATTTATCAGAGTAACCAACCCTCAGGTAATCTTTATAAAATTGACATTTCTGAAACGAAGCTACCCCACTAGAATTATTTAATTTAATATTCCTATGACAATAATTCCTTAAAGCAGCTACTTTATGAAATACAGATTGATCGCTATCAGGTTTAATTATAGATCTTAATTCTTTACTTTTAACCAAATGACTGCACAGTAAACAATTACTTTCTACATTTCTAATCACCAAAAGATCTAAAAATTTTAACTTACCAAAATCTAACCCCCCTCCTTCTAACACAAATTTTATAGAAGGATCAAAACAATTAAACTCGTTTACAAATTCCTTCAATTTATCATTCTCAACAACAACAAATAAACAATCATCAACATATCTGACAAATAACTTTACATATAAACAATTCTTTTTAATAATAATTTCCTCTTCCATATAATTAATATAAACTGAACATACTAAAGGAGAAATAATATAGCCTATTATCCACCCTTCCTTAATCTTATAAAAATTACCTTTATAAGTAAAATACATAGAATCTTCCAATAACAAAAGCATATGTTTTTTTTCCAATATTATAATTTTATTATTATAAATGTTTAAATGTTTAATATGTTGTAATAAACCTTTACTACTAATATAAAACTTTCATTATACATGCTTAAATTTTAGTTAGTTATGTTATTCATTTTGAGTGTTAGATTTTGTTGTTTAGTTTTACAGAAGTGTATAAATTACCTTACCAATATGCTTTATTAATTAAGCCCCAGAAGAAATATTTTCTTGAAATAAAATAATTAATTGACAGTAAATCATAATCCCAATTTTTGTAAGCATTGCTTTGTAAGTTATGATGTGTTCATGCAGAATCAGTGAGCCTAATGATTTTGGTATCCTCTTTTATAAATTAAAAACAGATTCTTCCAGCAATTCAAATCATAATAATTAAGTCAAGTTATTCAGGAAACATAGCTATGTTTTTAGAAATATGAACAAAATATTTTTCTTCTTCATAGCTTGATTAACTCATGCATTCTAGTGTGTAATAGAAGGCCTAATTTAATGTGAAAAACATTACAATTGGTGCCCAACATTGGACTTTGCCACTGCACTTTTCCCAGAATTATCCTTCTTCCACTACAGCATCATCCTCTAATTCTATATTTTCCAAACAGATATCTTCCATCTTCAGATGATTGTGAGCCCAGGACTAATAATCTGGCTCAATGTGTTGGCCACCACATTTTGAGTGCCTTTACAATACTGGATGGAATAATTGAACCCTTGGAGAAAAAGACTCCCCAGATTAGCCTACTATTTGTTAAATAACTATTGTTTAGGAATTCCAGGCTCTTATGATCTGTTCTAATGATCACTTCTGATTCTATCAAAAACTGGCAGAACTTCTTGAATGTTTACACCACAGCGAAGGCCTCTTTTATTCATGACAGAATAATTAATTTCTGCACTTCTCAATGGTCTGCTGACAATATAAATTACTTCCAGGGTATCATCCTCCTGAGCTTGCATAAGGGCTGCAACTAACCTGTTATACCCACAACTATCTACCTGGACAATAAATGGTTTCCTTAGGTCAGGGTAAGCCAACATCACTTGGCTAAGGAATTTTTATTTAATAATCTTGAAATTAGTTTCATGCTCTTCTGTCCATTTCCATAATGTCCCCTTAAATAAAACTTGCAGCAATGGTTTCATGTTAGATGCAAAGTTTTTGTAAAATTTATTGTACAAATTACATAGCCCCCAAAATGACCTAATTTGTTTTGGTGTGTGAGGGACTAGGAAATCTCTGATTGTCTGAAATTTGTCAGGAGGAAACCTGATTCCATTTGCATTAATTAAGTTCTCCAAGAGATTGACTTCTGCTGCTAAACAGCTTTTTTGTAGGTTAATCAGATACCCTTTATTTTCTACTCTTGTAAAATATCTTAGTGTTGTAAGTGTTCATGTGGATTACTAGATGCAATAATCACATCATTTTGTAGATAGTGATTAACTTTTTGATCTCTGGGGACAATACCTGATTAAGACATTTTAATAGGCATGCCCCACTACTCTTTAGACTAAAAGGCATTCTGTTGAATTGGTATGATATACCATTATATTGAAATGCCATGTAGTTATGGTAGGCAGAGTTGGCAATCAGATCCAACATAGAATTTTTTCCCCCTGGAATTTATTTCCTTAACTCATTAATTGGTGGTAGAAAATTTTGATCAGGCCATGTGATTTTGTTCAATTGCCTGGCATCTAAGCATAGTCTTATGGCTTCTTTTTACAACCACTAATGGGTAATTATATGATGATGAACCCTTGGTGATAATATTCCATCCCCCCATTTTATCTAATGGTCTCTCTACATTAGCCTGACATTGATGTGGCACCAGATATAATCTTGCCTGGTATGGTGTACTGTCAGCAACCTTGATCCTAATACCTTTTAATAATTCCAGATTCATCTGAAAATAATCAATTTATATTCAACTAAAACTTCTTTTAGAGCCCTGTTCCATTCTCCTTTCACTTCATTTATTAATTCATCAATCCATGTCTTTATTAAAGGTCTTTCCATCTCAAGCTCTATGTTAGATATCTTTTGCTGATTAATTCGCATCTGCCACCCAAACTGCACTTCTTCCACTACACAGATAATCTTTTTCTTTTTATGATTGTTCACACATCCAATTTTGTGCATAAAGTCTGACCACAATATGGTTTCAGGCACCAAATTTTTTAAAATCAATAATGTGTGGTGTATAATTTTATCTCCTATTTTAATTTGCCCCCAAACTTTTTTTGAGCCCCATTATGCTTTTTTGTTATTTTCTAATATTATTTGCATGCTTTTCACCAGTAGAGTTTATATCTCTATGGGTTGTCTCCACATACATTCATATATCATCTCTAATATTACTAATATCTGGCTGCTGAGTCCCACAATGTCTCTACCTTTAATATCATTAATTCACAAAACAATCTTTGAGCATTCATGAGACATGTAATTAATCATTTTCCTCTTCCCACTCTCAAATAAGGTTTTCTATCCTCTTTTTACCTATTGTTTTACTGATTTCTTTACTTTGTTTCTCTTTCTTTTCACTTGTTCTTTTAACTCACTTATCTTTTGTAATATCTTTTTCACAAACAGTTCCATGTCCTCGCTTGATTCTATTTTGCATTCTGCCATAATCTGCATATTTTTGCTTTTTTTTAATTTCATATATTTCCATATTTAACTTATTTTCATGCCCAAAAAAATATTAACACAATGATTTCTTTAACTGCCAACAAATAATAATTTCATATGCTAACACCACTCCATCTATATCTGTCTTTACTTTCATTACTAGATTTCAATTTATTTTACTTATATCTTTTCTTATTATCTAATTTATGCATTTTAATAAAGTGTCTTACTAAAATTTTACATCCTCACTCTACTTTTATGAGGAAAAAAAAATTTTTTGAATCACATGCAATAACTTTTTTTTTGAACATATTAAAATTTGTAAAACTTTTGAACCTTATACAATAATGTTTTATTTTTTTTTACATGTTAAACTCTTGTAAAACCTTTGAATGTCATGCATGAACTATTGTCATATTTATTTTTTAGCTATAGATATCAAATTCCACATTTTATGCTGCTATTGTCATATTTTTTTATATTCCATTGTAATTTATCTCAGGTCGCAGTTTATTTTTATTGAAGTCCCACATTGGGACATCAATTGTAACATTTTTACATTTTCTTATGCCTTCTATTATGAACTAAAAAGTGTGAGTTAACCAAGCTATGAAGAAGAAAAATATTTTGTTCATATTTCTAAATACATACTTATATTTCATGATTAACTTGATCTAATAATTATTACGATTTAAATTGCTGGCAGAGTCAGTTTTTAATTTATAAAAGAGGGTGCCAAAGTTGTTACACTCACTAATTCTGTGTAAAGCACATCATAATGTACAAAGAAAATACTTACAAGGATCTCGATTATGATTTTCCATCAATTAATTATTTTATTTTAAAAAAATATTTCTTCCTGGGCTTAATTAATAAAGCATATTAACAAGATAATTTATACACTTCTCCAAAACTAAACAACAAAATCTAACATTCAAAATTAATAATGTAACTAAAATAAAAATTAAGCACATATAATGAAAATTTTATATTAGTAGAAAAGGTTTATTATAACACATTAAACATTTAAACACTTATATATCTGAGCACTTATAGTATATATGTGTGGGAGGTGATAATCTGGACCAACTGATGATTGCTGGTTTAGCAGGAAATACGTATATTGGTGATTATTTATCTTTTCAGCATATATGTGTTTGAGTGTATCAGAGTTATTAGATAGAGTGGAGAGTGATGGATCATCTGAAAGTTTGTGCTCATATACCCTATAATATTGAAAAAAAAACCCACACATACATTCTCATATTCAGATAATTATCTTAACTATTGAATTTAAATATCTCATTTTGAAGTCTTAAACAACAAATGTGTCTCTTTACATTTTGTCTACAGTAGCAGTTTATTATTTAAAATTCAGTTTGCAAATTTTTTTTTCTATAGCTAGGAGTTATGACCATTAACTTAAAAGTAAGCTTCAAATGTTTACATAGATGATTGATTATCCTAGAAGTCTGGTTCATTTCGATGAGTAGTCTGCAGTAATGGTTTATGGTTTCATTCTGGTATTACTTCCATATCTCTGATTCATATTTAACTAAGGCTAGAGGAAGGTTTAGGTGACTTTTCCGAGAGGTTCTGGTGAATGGTCTACTTCTACTCACTCATCAAGAATAGATTCAGCTTAATAGTTCTGGGTAATAGCATTTTATCACAGCTTTGAAAATGCTCCACACAAGAACAGTCAGACCACTTTGAAACCTATCCACTTCTTTTACACTCGCAATTATTTTTGAGAGGTCCTGCCCATATATTCTTTATCTTTAGTTTTATTATTCTATAATCTTCTACATTCTTTGTTAGTTTTTAGTTACACTGTCTTTTTTTTATCAATTACTTCAGCCATCTCTAATTAGCATTAGGAACATCACTTTGATTTTAATCTCTTGCATTTATAACTTCTTTTTTTATCTGAATAACTAATTTGTATGCACTTACATTCCTTCCAATATTAACATTACTTTGATTAAATAAATTTTAAACACAAATAAATTTCACTGTATGCACAAAAAAATCCACTAATAAAAAAAAACAAAACAAAACTAAATTACATTCATTGATGATTTTAAATTTTATTTAACTCTTACTCAATGCCAATATACTTGTATCATATATATGTAAATGGTACAATACCTTTTTTTTTGTTAAATCACTTATTTTGTGTCGTGGTTTTTTTATATCAAAGTCCCACATTGGGAATCCAATTGTCTCCAAAGAATGAACAATGCTTGTATGTGCTTAGATTATTGTTAGTCTTATGCTTGTTTGTAAAGGACACAGATGAATGTGGAAATATTTTTTATTCCCACTGTTTTACACCCTAAAAATGTGAGATTTAAAGTTGCCTGACACTTGTGATCCGTCTAGAAAAAAAAAAATCAATAACGCTAATACATAAAAAAAACTCACCGATTACAGATTTAAAACTTATTAAGAATAAAATAAGTTAAACACACATTTTATTCTTGTTTCCTGGCATGGTAGCATTACACTATTTACTTATATATGATACAAGTATATTGGCATTGTATAAGAATTAAGAAAAATTTGAAAATCATCAATGAACGTTATTTAGTTTTTGTTTTTTTTTATTAGTGAATTTTTTTTGTGCATACAATGAAAGTTAATTGTGTTTAAAATTTATTTAATCAAAGTAATGTTAATATTGAAAGGAATGTATGTGCATACAAATTAGTTATTCATATCTAAAAAAAGTTATAAATGCAAGAGATTAACATCAAAGTGATGTTCTTAATACTAATTAAAGATGGCTGAAGTAATTGATAAAAAAAGACTTTGTAATTAAAAACTAACAAGGAATGTAGAAGATTATAAAATAATAAAACAAAAGATAAAGAAAATATGCACAGGACTTCTCAAAAATGATAGCGAGTATAAAAGCAGACAAGTTTAGAAATGATCTTTTTACTTGTGTTGTTCTGAGTGTTCTTGTGTGCAGTATTTTCAAAGCTGTAATATAATACTACCACCTAGAACTACCAAGCTGAATCTATTGTCCATGGGCGAGTAGTCACAGATTGTTCACTGGCACCTCTAGGAAATGTCACTTAAACTTTTGTCTAGCCTTACTTAAATATGGATCAGAGATATGGAAGTAATACTAGAATAAAACCATAAGCCAATACTGTAGACTACTCATCAAAATGAACAGAACTTCTAGAATAATCAATCACCTACATAAACATTGAAGCTTATGGGTAAGTTAATGGTCACAACCCCTATCTATAAAAAAAGAGATTTGCGAACTGAATTTGAAATAACTGTTTCTGTAGACAAAACAAAAAAAGAGAGATATTTGTTATTTAAGCTTCAAAGTGAGATATTTGAATTCAATGGTTAAGGTAATTATCTGAGTATGCATGTATGTGTTTTTTTCTAACATAATAATTTTATTACTATAAGTGTTTAAATGTTTAATATGTTGTAATAAACCTTTACTACTAATATAAAACTTTCATTATACATGCTTAATTTTTAGCTAGTTATGTTATTAATTTTGAATGTTATATTTTGTTAAGTTGTTTTATAGAAGTGTATAAATTACCTTGCTAATATGCTTTATTAATTAAGCCCTGAGAGAAATATTTTTTAAAAATAAAATAATTAATTGATGGGAAATCATAATTCCGATCCTTGTAAGCATTTGCTTTGGAAATTACGATGTGTTTCATGCAGGATCACCCTCTTTTATAAATTAAAAACTGATTCTATCAGAAATTCAAATCATAATAATTATTAGGTTGAGTTAATCAGGAAATATAGCTATGTTTTTAGAATATGAACAAATCAAATTTTTTCTTCTTCATAGCTTGATTAACTCACGCATTCTAGTGCGTAATAGAAGGCCTAACCGAACATGAAAAACATTACAATATTATTAAATGCAATAAGATGAAATATAATCAATGAGGAAGGCATATATATATATGTTTTAAATACCTCGACTTGCTATTACATTAACTATTATCATAATATAATCAATTAAAACTGTTAGACTACATGCATTTATTTAACCTGAAAGGTCAGTCATATTAAATACATTGCAGTTGACAGCAGATCATGAATGTCAGCAGTTATGGAAGTACTGGATTACATTCTCTCACTATACATCAAAAATGACTCTTTTTCATTATGTGAATTGAATATATTGAATTTTTGAATATGATGTTCTCATGTTTTTTATTGATTACCCTCTCATATGATAGTTGCATTTATATTTCCTCCTTTCCCAAGATATTCAAAATAAATATATATCAGTCCTTAGGTATGGAAGATGTTATTTAATGAAGATTTATTGGACTGTTAATCTAGGCATAGTGATCACTGTAATTGATGAATTAATCCATCAGAAAATTAATAGTTATTTTTAAAGTGTAAGCATGATGAGAGGTAAATTTTTCATGTTTTAACACAAATTAATGATTGTAATAAGATACAATTAGAAATCAGAGATATACTAAATTTTTTTACAAATAATCTGTTTACGATTATAAGTTTCACATAATTAGTTTGATAAGATATACATTATTTCTGAAGAATTATAGAAATTACTAAATACAACAACAAATCTGTTTAGACAAATTGTGTAAAAATGAACACATTTGCATAATTAAAATCAATTATAGATACATTTTAAACAGTTATGTAGTAATGTAAATGCAGCTTTGTATATGATTTTAGATAACAGGTTGAAATTAATTGTAATGAATTCCCTCATCAATTACAACTAAACTTAGTAGCTTTATTAAAAGTATGTACAATTTGGCATTTGTAATAGTTGACATTATGTATAATGCTGTTAAAAATAAGTCAACAATTGTCCTTGACTTGCATGAACACAATATATGATGTGATCAGCCTCAATTATGTATTTTAAACTCTAAAAACAAAATATATCATATATATTTTGTTTTTAAAGTTGTAAATGACCCATAAATGTTTTGAACAAAATAATATGCAATGAAATTGATAATTGAATTTATATTATGTGGGCTTGTGTATCAATAAAACATACCGAATGTTCAAATTTTCATAACATAGGATAAGCATTTATTTTATGTAGCATATGTTTATAAATTGTAATACATTAAAGATCAGCCTGTCAAGCTATTATTATTAACACTCGTAAAAAGCACATGCACAATAGCTTGACAGGCTGATCTTTAATATGTTTCACCAATACACAAACACATATATAATATATTTAACGATGAATATAGATGTAAATCAATTAGTAAATGGGAATCTTTGTTATATAAATAAAGTTAAATCCACAGTCGAGGTGTTCTTTTAGTTAATAGCATCTTGGATATATTTGCTATTGTTTTCTTGCAGCCTGAAGAACCATTCTTATTTACTCTGCACATTAATACACAGTGGCTGTGTATTTACTTTTATTTATAAAACGTGATTCTATTTTTTCATTAATTTATACACACACACATATATATATATATTGTAAATTTTACTTTAATCTACAATATCAACTTTTCTATACTCACATTTTTGGCACCATTCATTTTAGATAAATGTATTAATGAATATTACTAATAGTTTATTACATTAGAGATTATTACATTATATGAAGAACCAATAGATGCTCTGAAACCGGATTAATAATTATAATAATTTGATAATGATAAATAATGAAATGTGTAAGAGATTGTGATCTAGGTAAACCGTAGAGTGAAGCATGCAATATATCTTGTTATTATCCACCTTTTTCAATAGTTTTATTCAGGTTTCAAGAAAATGTGTTATCAATAGAAATTTAAAAATATATGTAAAAAGTTATATATAATTAATATTAAATATTTTTTCAGACTTCTGATGTAAATATTGAAATTAAATGGGCATTTTTATTATATATTAAACTAGATAAATTTATAGCTATGATATGATGTAATGGATATTATTTTAAATTAGCACAAATAAGAGATATACTATTGTTAATTACAACATTACATAGTTTATATTGATAACTGTTCGTAATTGTTGGTTGCTTAGTTATAGTACAGCTGAATATTTTGTCTAGTTTAATAAATAGAAACATTCTCATATCATTTCTTAGGTTTATTAATATAACAATAAATATTTTATTGTAGAGACATATATAACCAATCAAATTATTTCACAGAATTCCTGATATAAGCTGTGCAACATCATTAGCTATCAACCAGTAAACAATATCATTCTGATCTCTTTCACTATAGGTATTTCTCATCTAAATCTTTCATTATCAAATGAACTAAAGGTTTAAACACTACACTGAAAACAAAAGTATGATTTTCTCATTAAATATTGTGGTTATAAATTTATTCCTATTAAAATCTCTATATATTCAAAGTTAAACACACACACACATATATATATTAAATCTTTTAGTGCAACATTAAAAAGATCTATCAAAGGTTAGTTTATTTTTATCAAACATGGCCATATAAATGCTATATATTTCTATAGTCAATATAAATGAAATATTCACTAATATATATTTTTGTGTTGTTTAATTCATAAATATTTGCATATAAATACATAACACAATAAATTATAAAATTTATCATATCAAAGAGCTGTCACTTGTATAATATAATAATATTTAAGAGTTTGGTAGAATTCATAAATTTATTTTTTATGAAACTAAATCTGATGCCTGTAATAATATAGTTTACAACTTTAATTGTATATTACCTAAAGTCTCTTTTGAATTGGTTTGATGTTATTAAACAAACAAGAGCCATTAAACAAATTTAGTGTAACTAACTTTGCTATTTATGTAAACATTTAAGTATGTAATTAATTAAGTATAATAATGCTAATGTTATTTACCTGCATCTGCTGGATAATTTCTCTAATATTTCAAACAATAATGTTTATGAAAATATCAACTTCTTTTATGCTAGGCATCTGTTTCTCACAATTAAATCTAAGAAAATCAATTGAGACTACAACAAACATAGCATTGTAATTTCAACATGATCTTAAAACTTATTTACATAAAAGATATGACTAGTAAAAATGAGTTTGTTTAAAGGTTTTTTTTTTAAACACATTAAGCTGATGCAAAGAAAGCTTAA
Source organism: Epiperipatus broadwayi (assembly GCA_028023455.1). NCBI lineage: Eukaryota > Metazoa > Onychophora > Udeonychophora > Euonychophora > Peripatidae > Epiperipatus > Epiperipatus broadwayi. The sequence continues at coordinate 4,860,490 of JAQFVV010006265.1, read as the reverse complement.
ATTATATATATATATATAACCATGAATATGATGTGAAAATATCAAAATTATACTTTGTGCTAATAATTTAATAAATATATTTAATACATATTTCAGCTCTGACTTAGTATTTCTTTTTATATTAGTATTAATATGGCAGAGTATCAATATATGTATATTCAAATCAGTGATTGTAGCGCCTCTACAACCATCTTTCTACCTTTTATCACCCAGTAGATGACTTGTGTGATCAAATTGAAACATCGATATATCAATATTTAAATTTTTAACATGGATGAACCCACAAAATATGTCTTTTATATATGCAACCCGTGAAAATCTTCATATCAACATATATATATATGTTAAAATGAAGATTTGCACAGGTTAAATATATAAAATACATATTTTGCGGGTTCATCCATGTTAAAAACTTTTAATATTAATATACTGACATTTTGACTTGGTCACACAAGCCATCCACAGAGTTATAAAAGGTAGAAAGACAGTTGTAGAGGCGCTACAATCACTGATTTGAATAAAATGTTAAAATTCCACCAATAGCAAAAAATGTTAAATTTAGGAATGTTTTTTAAAAAAATCTTTCCAAATAGGAGGAAGTTTGCATGTATCATCTCACTTATTGATACAATCTGGCCTTTTAAGTATCTCAATGGCTTCTCTAATTTTGCATTGGTAGAGATTATCACATCTGGATATGATCCTGGTACTAGAAAAATCAATTTTATGACCTGAATCTATAGTATGGAGTGAGAGTGCTGATGATGATGAGTGTTGTTTAACTACATTAGCATGCCCATCTCTCCTAACACTGATGTGATGATTACTCATATCTATGTAAGAAGCTTTACAATTTTTACATGAGATTTTATAGACACCATGAGATTCAAGAGGGATTGAATCCTTAGGCTTGGTTATTATATTGCTGATCTTTTGATGAGCAGAAAATGCTGTATCTATATTATAGCATTTTAATATACGTCTGATACTATCTGTAGTTCCTTTTACATATGGAACACAAATCCTAATAGCTGATTTATCATCTTTTTGTTTCCTATTTTGTCTATTTTGGGCTTGAAATAAGGCTTTTTTTTTATAAATTTGTAATTATAACTATTTGCTAATAAAACACTATTAATATGATTTATTTCTTCTTTCAGATGTGTCTCATCTGAAAGGTTAATTGCTCTATTTAAAAGAATTTTGGCTACAGAAACTATCTGAGTTGGGTGATGATGAGAATGGAAATGCAAATATCTGTCTGTGTGTGTGTATTCTTTCTGTAAATAGAAAAAGATAAACTATTTGGTGTTCTGGTGACTAGAACATCAAGAAAAGGGAGTTTTCCATCAGACTCTGTCTCCATTGTAAATTTAATATGAGGATGCATATTATTTAAATGTAAGAAAAATCATCTAATTTAATTTTTTTTAAAACCTCTCATTTGGCTCAGATACATAGATGACACTTTTGTCATATGGCAACATGGAAAAAATAAATTAGATGATTTTTTCTTATATTTAAATAATATGCATCCTCATATTAAATTTACAATGGAGACAGAGTCTGATGGAAAACTCCCTTTTCTTGATGTTCTAGTCACCAGAACACCAAATAGTTTATCTTTTTCTATTTACAGAAAGGATACACACACTGACAGATATTTGCATTTCCATTCTCATCATCACCCAACTCAGATAGTTTCTGTAGCCAAAATTCTTTTAAATAGAGCAATTAACCTTTCAGATGAGACACATCTGAAAGAAGAAATAAGTCATATTAATAGTGTTTTATTAGCAAATAGTTATAATTACAAATTTATAAAAAAAGCCTTATTTCAAGCCCAAAATAGACAAAATAGGAAACAAAAAGATGATAAATCAGCTATTAGGATTTGTGTTCCATATGTAAAAGGAACTACAGACAGTATCGGATGTATATTAAAATGCTATAATATAGATGCAGCATTTTCTGCACATCAAAAGATCAGCAATATAATAACCAAGCCTAAGGATTCAATCCCTCTTGAATCTCATGTTGTCTATCAAATCTCATGTAAAAATTGTAAAGCTTCTTACATAGATATGAGTAATTGTCACATCAGTGTTAGGAGAGATGGGCATGCTAATGCAGTTAAACAACACTCATCATCATCAGCACTCTCACTCCATACTATAGATTCAGGTCATAAAATTGATTTTTCTAGTACCAGGATCATATCCAGATGTGATAATCTCTACCAATGCAAAATTAGAGAAGCCATTGAGATACTTAAAAGGCCAGATTGTATCAATAAGCGAGATGATACATGCAAACTTCCTCCTATTTGGAAAGATTTTTTTAAAAAACATTCCTAAATTTAACATTTTTTGCTATTGGTGGAATTTTAACATTTTATTCAAATCAGTGATTGTAGCGCCTCTACAACCATCTTTCTACCTTTTATAACTCTGTGGATGGCTTGTGTGACCAAGTCGAAATGTCAGTATATTAATATTAAAAGTTTTTAACACGGATGAACCCGCAAAATATGTGTTTTATATATATATATTAGTTCTCTGTCATTGTTAATAATAATATGAAAATATTACAACAGTGGTTAAATATGTTAAATGAAATTAAGTAAATTGAGTATACATTTGCAACTTGTGCATTTATAATTATGGTTATTAAGAATATATAAAACTCATTTTTTCCTAATTTGAATATTGTTAGCTCTTTGATTCCTTGTATGACCAACCATACCTCTTAGATTTTACATTTTCTATTATTTTTTTCTTCTCACACTATACTAACAATACTCAGATCAAAACTATATCTGCATTCCTTTTCATAGTTATAATATACAGATACATTAGTATAAACAGTCTGGGTTTTCTTGTACATTAAAGGGTGTTATGTCAATTTTGTTCTCAGACTAACTTTTGTTTCTTTGTAGTAGAAGTAAAAGCAGTCCAATTCACTGTATTTTACAATATGCACAACATTAGGTCAATCCAAATTATGTATTTTGTCTTTTGTATTATTAATTATTCTATTTACATTGATAGATGTTTTAAATCTCAAGTTAAATGTATCAGTGCAAATCTTTACTATTTTAATTCCAGTGTGTGTTAAATATGGTAGTGCAATCCAACTTTTGTAGTTCATCAACGATGAAGTTCTGTTTGAAATACTTCTTTTGAATTGTTCCATATTTGCATACATCTGTTGTGCTGTAATCTGATCTTAACAAATCAGCAATATAAATCTCTAAGATCTCAATCTTATGAGTCTTGAATTAGTATAAGAAGTTTTTGTGATGTGGATAATGTTTTTATATGTGCACCAGAGAATTATTAACCACATGTTCAAAATCAGGTTTAAGTCAAGTATTGAACCTGGAGAAGTCAATGAAATCTGCTACATTGACTTGAAAATAAAATGGAACCACAATTTATTATAGTATAAAATGATTATCAAACCTTCCCTCATTAGTGAATGCACCAACATAAAATTCCAAATATCTACATTGCAAAATTTGTGAGTTTAAAAAACCTTACATCACAATAACTACTTATGCTAATCCAAATCTGACAAGACTGTGAACCTAGAAACATATATTGTTGATTTGATAAAATCAAGTTTACATCACAACTGCTATATACAAATATGTGGAACAATTTAAAATAAATATTTCAAATAGAACTGAGAATACAAGGAACAAACAAAAGTGGGACTGTGTTACCAAATCTACCATATATTAGAAATAAAATTATAAAGCTTTGTGCTGATAAATTGAACATGAAATTTAGAGTTCCCATCAATTTAAATATATTAATTCATAATACAAAGGACAAATAACAAATTGGACTGACCTAACATTGTATATGCTGTAGGATGCAGGCAAACAGATTGCTGTACACACACTACAGGGTAATGGAAGGTGTGAGAACAAGATTGACACAACACACTTTAATGTGCAAAAAGAAAACACCAATTCAACTAATTCATCCATATTAGAGACATACTTTTGATCTGAGAATTGTTAACATAATGTATTAAGAAGGAAGTGATGGAAAATGCATGGTTTATCAAAAAGTTAACAGTATTCAAATGAGAATAAATGGGTCTCATTAATTCTTAACAGAGCAACCATGATTATATTGCAAATTCATAGAATGTATACTTGGTTAACTTAATTTCTTTTAATATATTTATTTTTTGTTGTAATATTATATATATAGTAAAAAAAAATCAAGTCAGATGTCGCATAACCTAATTTAATAAGCTTGTATTTACAAATGTTATATATAGAGCTTGCTCTCTCTCTCTCTCTCTCTCTCTCTCTATATATATATATATATATATATATATATATATATATGAAAAGAAAGTTACTGTTAACACTAACTGAAATAATTATAGAAAATATACAAACCATTATACAATTACAAATATCCAGTAACGCCCTCTGTTTAAAGATCTATATCTCAATAATAGCAAACCTTAAAATGATACCTTGATTAATGGGTATCATTTTAAGGTTTGCTATTATTGAGATATAGATCTTTAAACAGAGGGCGTTACTGGATATTTGTAATTGTATAATGGTTTGTATATTTTATATATATATATATATATATATATATATATATGTGTGTGTGTGTGTGTGTGTGATAGTGTTAAGTAGGTTACTTCAATCACATTATTTTATATATTGTACCTATTTTGGTAATAGGTGGCCCAATATCAGCTGTTTTGCAATCTGCAGAACTTGAAATAATATCTCTTGACTACTGTAAGAGCAAATACCCATTAAAACCAGGCACAATATGTGCTGGGACCCTTGATGGATCAAGAGATGCTTGTCATGTAAGTAATTTACATAATTTTGTAATCATTAATTTTATAGTTATTAATATTTTATATCCAAACATCATTTACATCTATAAATATAAATTATATTTGTTGAATTATAATGTATATATTGAATAAAAAACTAGAAATTAAATAAAGATTGTAGTAACTAAAAAATAGTCAAAAGAATTTCAACCTGTTATCTGACTGTAAATGTGTTTTAAAAGATTGTTATTCTTTTGTTTTTGTTTTAGGGTAATAGTTTTTCATTTCAACAAAAATTTTATTAACAATAAATAGTGATTACATACTAATAAAGGATAGATAAATGAATAAATTGTACAATAATATGATTGTATAATGTTCTATTTGTTATCTGGCTAGATTTTGTTATGAGAGTACAATTGTTATACTCTTATGTGGTTAGGTATAGTGATGAGATTCTAAGAACTTGATTAATGGAATAAGCATTTTTTATATAAACATGAATATTTTCTTTTAGAATTTCCTATTCTATAATAGTTTTTGTCTCATAATAAAAATACATTATTCAGAAACATTTAGTATTTTGAGGGTTTAATCAAAGTGTGTCTAAAGATAAATAAAAAAACTTGTGCTGTAGAGATATTTAGAGTAAGCTTGCATAAGTAGCAATTAGAAAATCATAGTGCATTTAAATATTTATTAAAATAGCATTTTCTTTGTCTTCTGCCTTTATCAATTACTTCGCAGTTCAATGCTGGAAGCAATGCATTTATGCATCTAACAACCACTTTTACCTCTATATTATTATTCAAATTGAAAATCTTAAAAGTCAAAACATATTGTGGTTTTGAATTCCAGCCAACCTGTGTAAATATAGTATATAAGTCTGAACCTGAGTGAGTAATACATTTGAGTATTTTTATTTCTTTATTAATTATAGGTATCTTTTCACTTAAGGCGGGAGTGTTAATCATAGGATGTAACTTGATTCTTTACCTTACACAATAATATGATAAAATTCATAGTAAGGTTGAAAGTATATAACAGAACATTCCCATTCCCATTCCCAGGCAAATTTACCAATGAGACTAATGATTCATAGCTGTAAGTAATGCATTTATGCATCTAATAACAATTTTTAACTGCATTTTAAAATTCAAATTAAAAATCTAAAATTTATAACACTCTAAAATATTAAACTTAATGCAACCTAGATATGTTTCCAGAATAAATGAATAAGTAAATGTTTTAATACTATTTGTTCTTTATTTAATTATCTTATGCAATATATGGTAAAATAATATATGGTATAATAAAATTGAGAAATCAGTGATCTCTTTAGTAGCAAAGTTCAATTCCTATAATTAGTATTGTTTCTTATTATTGACTTTAAGAGCAGATAGTGATGCCATCACTATCTAATATTGATTAGTATAAACTAAGGAAATCATAAAATGACTAGTTATGGAATACAATTAATACATTAAGTTTATAAAAAATTCATAACTATCAAAATCCATAAAATATTTGATAACATTCATTTACTTTTAAAATTTATCTATTATATTATAAACTTAGCAATAGAATTCAACAACTTTAAATATATGACATGTATAATAAAACATATACATTAAAGCATTTTTTAAGAGCACTATATATGATCAGCATCATTTATATTTTTTATTGATAAATAATGAAAATATAAAAAGAGTTCTTGTATTTTTTCATGCACATACTAAAACAATCATAACATTATTATGTTACTTGAATCTTAATTGCTATCATTTGAATAATATGGCTGATAGAATAGAATCCATGCTACAGCAAATAGCTACTGAATCATATTTTCATTTTAATAGCATGTAATATGAAGTTTAAACCTTAGTATCAAAACAATAAAAAATAACTATATACAATGAACCCTACATATTCACTGCCATTTGCTTTCAAACATTTACTTGGATACATCTAATAGTTAATAACAGTGAACCTTAAAATAAATTCAGAAACCCTATTATATGACAACAATATTAATATTCTTGTAAGCTAGAGTACAAAGAGACAAAGTAACTTATAAAAAATTGATTTAAAACTTAGATATATTAATACATTGACAAAAATATAGTAGGGAGAGACCAAAATGTAATTCATTATATAGCCTAAGTGAACTGATGCAGTGTTAGATTACAGAACTCAAAGTCCATAGATTATGACCATCTATAACACTTTTGATGCTTAAACTTCTTATGAACTCCCTTACTTTTTTCATTATATTATCCATTCATTTTAATCCCACAGTCTCATTCAATACAATCATTTAGATGGAAAATATAAATAAAAAATCAAAAATATAAATGCAGATGTACACATAAAATTAAGTGCTGTCCATGCAGTCAGTTCAATTTTTAAAAAAATTAAATTAAAAATTTTAAAATTGCAACCAACCAAACAAACATATCCTAATTTGGATTTAATCATATCTTGTAATTTCTTGTTTGGGAATTTTTTATTTAAATCATCATCATCAACCATTATCAATCCATTGCAGGATGAAGGTCTCTCTAAGTTCAATCCATCTTTTTCTATCTTTAACTTCTCTTCTCCACATCACCCTTGTGCACTTTCTTATTTCATCCATCCATCTCACATGTAGTCTCTTTCTGGGTCTTTTACAATCTCTTGGAATCCAGTTTAAAATTTCAATTGTCCATCTATTATCATCTCTTCTAACAATATGTCCAGTCCAACTCCACTTCAGTCTTTTAATTTTTTCAATGAGGTCAGTAACACCTGTTTGTTCTCTTACCCATACATTGTGTTTTCGATCTCTTCTTGTTACTCCCAACATGCATTTCTCCATACTTCTTTGAGTGGTCTGAAATCTCTGTATTGCTCTTCTATTCAGTGTCCAAGTCTCAGATCCATAAGTAAGAACTGGCAAAACACATTTATTAAAAACCTTCCTTTTCAAACACATAGGCATATTTCTTTTTAGTATCAAGTTATTGCTACCAAAAGCATTCCAAATAAGTTTAATTCTATAATTTCATCCATTATGTTTCCATCTGTATTAATAATCTGACCAAGGTATTTGTAACTGTTTAACTTCTTCTAACTCATCATAATCAATCTTTATTTTCACATTTTGAAAAAATCTATTAATCATTGCTTTAGTTTTTTTTAACATTTATCTTTAGTCCTACTTTCATCTGATGTTGTGAAACAAATTTCATGTAAAAACATTAAAGTAAAATGAGATTTTATTAGCTTAAGTTTATTTTTGTTTACAGAATTTTTTTTTTTTTATAAGACAGATAATAGATTTAGAATTAATTATTTAAATAATTTTTTTATCAGTTTTATACAAAATTTTTTAAATAATTCATTCTAAATCTATTATCTGTCTTATTAAAAAAATAAATTTTCTGTAAACAAAAATAAATTTAAGCTAATAAAATCTCATTTTACTTTAATGTTTTTACATGAAATTTGTTTCACAACATTAATCTGCTTTCTTATTCATCATTTTAAAAAAAATCCTGAAATGTTTTGCTCAAGTTTGTTCTATAACAACCAATAATATTTATTGTAACACTTCATGTTATTAACAATTTTACAGCCATTTCATTTGGAATTTTTCTTTCATGCATTTATGTTTTCTGCCTCGTAGTAAAAACTAAAATAGTCTTCTAAAAGTAAAAACAAATTAAGCTAATAAAAAAAAACTTACTTTAGTTTTGCTTTCATATCTGCTTATGTTGATAAATGTATGCTAGAAATTACATATTGCATTGAAATATAGTACTTTCTTTTGATATATGCCATTATTTGTGTAATAATCATTATTTAGATAATAAATCTCTTTTAGACTTTTAGAAATTTAAAAGTCTCAATATGTTATAGTTAGTGTAAGTAATCTTAGACTAGAATGGAAATCCTTCTTTTATTTTTAGAGATTGCATTGACAACATATCAAACATTTATAGTGTGGACAAGCCCATGTTATTATCCTATGATTTATTTGTATATATACAGTATGATGATACATTTTTTTTTAAATTATCTAACTCAGCTTTCCAGAAATGTCACAAAAACAATTTGTGCATGTGATGGTTTCATATGAGCCCTTTGTCAACCAATGATATTCAGAATATTAAAAAAAAAAAAGTACAGATAAATAAACAGAATTGGAAAATTAAGCCCTACATAACAAAATTGTCTGCTGTTCTAATGTATTTTGTATATATTTACATTTGGTGTATAAATCTTTACATAGTGAGCAAAAATATTCATTATACAATTTGTACACTTTATATCAGGTGTGTCCAATGTGTCAATCGTCAAGAAATTTTAAGTCGATCCTGCAACTAAAAATAACATTTTATATAGAAAATATTTTATCTTTAAAAACTAAAATTTCAAAAAAATTTTTTTGAAAAGCAACCATTGAAATTTGGTATTTTTTTTATTGGAATGTGAAGGCCAATTTAAAACTAAAATTTTAAAAATTACAAGCTTGTAGAAAACAGTCAAATAGTAAAAAAAATTAAAAAAACAATCGATAAATTTACTATTGTTTTATTTTCTCATGTTTATTTTAGTTATAGCAATACAAAAAAAAAAAAAAAACGTTTATTTTTGAATTTTCATTTAAGTAGGCAAACTAGTTTTGACACTTTGATTTTTTGAAATAATTTTTAATAAGTTTTTTTTCAATTCTGAAAGTGGTTTCGATACTTAAATTGTATTAATTTAATATTTTACAAATATTTTTATTGATAATTCTTATTTTGTGGCAAAAATTAAATTGATTTTTTCGCCATAATGAGGAATAAAAAAACAAAAATGTATTATTTCAGTAATGATTGGAAAGAAGAGTTTTTATTTATCATGTATAAAGAAAAGTGTTTATGTTTTTTGCGTAATTCTACAATAGCTTTACCAAAAAGCACAAAAAGCCTTTTACAGGCGATGAGATATTCAAATAAGTTTTTTGGCTGCAGCAGATAGATAGCTTATTTTACAATTTTAAAAATAAAATGGAGATTGTTGATGCTATCCCAGAATTACAACTTTCCAGACAAACTGTAACAAGGCAAGTTGAAACCATGGTGATGGATTTAAGATCACAACTTAAATGGGATTTTGAAAAGTTTTCATAGTTTTCATTTCAATTTGATGAGTCAATTGACAGTTGCTTTCGTAATATCTGAAAAGCTTCCTCTTAAGGAGCTTGTTTCCATTACTACAGATGGTGCTCCTTCTATGGCTGGTTGTGAAAATGGATTTTTAGCATTTTGTAAGTGAGATATTGATTTCCTAATTTTATTTCATACCGCTGCATAATTCATCAACAATCGTTATGAGGTAAAATGTTGAACCTTGATGATGTTATGAAGACAACTATTAAAATAATCAATTAGATTAAGATGAAAACACTGCAAACAAGATTGTTTACTTAGTTCTCCATAATTCAGTCAGATGATTGAGCAAAGCTATTGTTTTAAAAAGATTCTGCAAGCTGTTGCCACATATAAAATATTTTTTGGGATGAAAAAAAAGATCCTTGTGCTGTATTATTTCACAACAAAGTGTGGCCACAAAAGCTAGCACTTTTAACGAATCTAACAATTAAATTAAATGAATTAAATCTAGATTTGCAAAGATAAAACAAAACAATAACCAACATGATTAGCTCCATTTATATATTTAAAATAAAACTGGAAATGTGGATTTTTCAAATTAATAAAAAAGATTTGAAACATTTCGCAAATTTAAAAAAAGAAATTGGGTCAAACATAGAAACGTGATTATCAAGATATTGGAAACATTTTGCAAAACATTCTTCTGCAGTTTCAACAACAATTTCAAGATTTTGATAAACTTCAACCAATTACTTCATTTTTTATGTCACCATTCTCTAAAATAAATATAGAAAATCAAGCTGCACTAATTTCAGAAGTGTTTAATATGGATGTAAGTAGCTTGAAAATGCAATTAATTGAATTACAAAATGTCATTATATTGAAATCATATGATCAATTTGATATATGAAAGTATATTACCATTGAAAAGTAACCGCTATTGAAAGATTTATATTTTAGACTTCATTCCATCCATATATTTATGAGAACCATCATTTTTTCATATGAACTACATAAAATCTAAATATCATACTTGTATGACTGAAAATCATCTTAATTACTGTTTATTCATGGCTGTTTCTAATTGGAACCAAAATACTCAAAAATAGCTAATAATATTCAATGTCAATCATCCACATTAAATAATTTTTTTAAAATTTTAACTATATTTGTTCATTTCGTTTATAAATTGATTCATTTTGCTTTTCCCCTCATTAAGTCGACCGTCATTTATTTGGAAAATAAAAAAAAATAGCTCTTAGGTGATTGGGCACCCCTGCTCTATATATACTTTCATCTCAGCAGCCTCACTATAATTAAAATAAAATCAAATAATGTATTTATAAAAAGGGCATATAGTAATCATTTTAATGAGAATGCACTTTTTTTTTTCCATGTGTCATAGCGTGGGCCGGGACGCGAACCCACAACCATCTGCAAACAACTACTTGCTTGCATGGCGCGCCAAGTTTGTTATATTAATATTTTTTTGTTTATTAGTAAATCAATAATCTACATTTTTTATCGCAAGTTAACACTTCACAGCGTCTCATAGATTTAGCAAAATCGCCGTCATTATTATCACAGCATTGAAATCACTTGAAGTCAATTATTTAAACATAAATATTTTCATTTTGATAAAAACTGTGCGAGGTATGCCACATTAAGTATGTGAGATGAGAAAATAAGCTGTGAGATAATGCTTATGAATTTTTTTGTAAGCAGACATGCATTAATTTATAATTTAAATTAATGAATTATTATTTTTTTTAGTTTTATTTAATATTATTTTCAAACAGAAGATTGTGACTAATATGAATAAAGTGGACCACACAGAATAATCCAGGAACTATATTCATATCTCTTGCCAACAAAAATCCTTATTAAACATATAGATAGATGTCATGCACATATAGGCATACATAGGTAAAGATACAGGCATTCTAAGCAAAAAATCAAAATAATAATGAAAACGTTTAGAGAATTAAATAAATAAAATAATAGAAAACAGAACGATGGTGTAAAATTTCAATCAATTCACTGGTCTAGTTCAGAGTTTCTTGGAAAAAAAAAAAGGGATAAATTTCAACATTAGAATTGAAAAAAGATGTAAGGATTGTGAAAAGTATTTGAAATTCAAATATCTCAATAAATGTGAGATAATAGTAATAATGATGATGATAATTGGATGGTATATTTCTTCTATATTCATAAAAAGTTTTTTTCCTCAATAACTTTATTAGGTCTATAATGGAATTGCAAAGTGAAATAACACAAGAACATATAATAATTATCAATAGTTCTGTTTAGACAAGTGTAGCATTTGAATCCCTAGTTCCTATTAATATAATTCATTCATTGATACTAAGTTCCATATAGCATTAAAGATGAATGGTGGGCCAGTCTATGGTCTCTCTCCTTGATGACCCAGAGCTTTGCAACAAGCAGTTGAGAACAGTTTTGTTGGTGGTGTCATAAATCAGTTTACACCTAATATCCCAATAAGTGAACAGTATGTATGTTATGATTCTTATGCTTGGAAACACTCTGCTGGCAATGCTGGAGATGAATGTGGTGAGGAGCAATTTTTGGGTTATATGTATGGAGTTAATTAAGTTTCTATAATATTGGAGGGTGGTTCAGAATATGGAACAAGGTGTCATCCTCCCTATGGCATAGTGGGAAGACTGGGTTTAAGCCTGAGAAACCCCTTCAGGTAATGAGGAAGTGAAATGTTGGTGGAGCATTGATGTTTAGTTTAATTAAAAAATCGAAGAATTTAGGCTCTAAATGCAGTTTTATTTTCTGATGATTGCATGACTGTAAAAAGATAGCAGGGAGGGGCCAGGGGTAGCCTCATAAAAGGTTTGAGCTCCCAAATAAGCAGAACAAATTATGATCCAAGAAGATTGAGCTAAAGATGTTTGCCAAAATGTCACTGTGTCAAACTTCAATGGGCAGAGTTTAATTAGTAGTGAAGCATAAAAGGGTCTAATACATAGATATTGTGAATGTGAAAGAGGCAGAAAGTCCTTAATTAACTAACAAAACATGTGCAATTGCAAAAATTATTGGGTAAATTGGAAGGAAAAAATAAATTCAGGATCACAATTATTGTTAACTTGATATGAAATGTTTTAAGGGTTTTCAGGTTTTACAGTTCTTATAGGTAATTTATATTTTAAAATGAACAGTTAAATGAAAATACACATAAATATTTTATTATTTTTTATCTTGAAGTATTTGGTGCACAGTATATTTATATTCTTTTAATGTATTTTTATTTATGGATACACAGTGTATAACTAAAAAAGTGAAAAACAAAATAATAAGGTTTAACAATCTTTTTTCAAATAGAAGAAACTTATTTGTGATTCCATAAAAGCAAAGTGTTCAATTTACATCACAATAGTAAAAACACATTTAATAATTTTGCGATAACAGGTTTACATCGCAACATTATTTACATATTCTTGACAAGTAAAATCAAAGCCTTATTTTTTTTTTTATCTACTAAAACTCTAAATTTTAGAAAGGACCAACCTATTAGAAAGTGGTTTTGATCTTCATGGAATTGTGTATAAATACTTTATAAATAATTTCTTAAAATTGATATATTCTCTGGGTAAACATTGTGTTTCTCATTAGAGAAAAGCACTTAAACTAACATTTTAAGTATACAATTATATGATTCCATAAAAATATTACTGGAACATTCAAATCCATCTCTTTAATAGTGGTTTTCTATCCACTCACATATTTCTTCACCATATTTCATAGTGTTCTGGTCTACGAACAGGTCAAGAGAACAAATCATACAGCTAAATCACTTATTTCCCTATTGTGTTCTGTTCATTGACCAGATCTTCAATTCCACATATATATTCCTATATCTTATTTTTTTATCCAAAAAAGAAATATTTTAACAAAAGCATATAAAAACAATAAGTAGATAATATCTACTAAATATAATTACAACTCTGAAGACACGCCTTAAATCAAGATATTTTTTCTGAATGCTAATAGAAGTTTCTCTTCAAATCATTGAAAAGTGTGCCATAAAAAAAGATATTTTTCTGAGGCTCAAACGGATTTCTTTTTCCAAAAGTAAAACAAATAATCTTTCTAGATATTATGAGAGTCACTGCAGTTATCTAAATGACAAAAGTTTATCTGCTTTTGACTAAAGCAGTTATATAATTTTTCTAATATATTTTTAGTGCTTGCTTATTAAATATATATGCATTTGAAAGATTTTTTTAATAATTTGATAATGTAAACCATAAATCACATTCCTAATAGTGACAAATCTATGTATATAGAAGCAAAATTGAAGCTCTTAATAAAATCACTAGTCATTCTATTATTTGGTTGCCATTTTATATTCTTTAATAATTCAAGTGCTAAATAAAAGAAATATATAAATACAGATATAAATGTCATAAATGCATGCATTTTTCCTTCCAAATATCTATATTAATACTGAAATGACCATTTTTCTAAATGCTATTAATAATGATGTACAAACTTTTTCATAGAACAGACCAGCATATAGTTAAACTTGAATTAAAACTACATGCAAATAAGTTCTATTTCAATACAACTAAGCATTATATAAGCTATATAAATATTATTGTTTATTTATATTTTAAAAAATATATGTGTATACACAAAATTTTGAAAAGCTTCATAGAGTAGTGAAAGTGCATACCTGCTGTTTTTAAATGCTTTTATTAAAGATAGAAAATCGTTTTTTTATTAATTTATTTATTAAGGTTTTATTTTTTTCAAGATAGAAGGAAATGTTAAAAATGAGGTTTTATATAGTTAATTCCAATAGAATTGCTTGAAATCTGGTTTAATCCATTTAAGATACTCATCTTTACTATGCATGGCCTAGTTTTTTAGATCTGGAACAGAGGGTGGGAAAATATTACAAATATTCAATATTTTCACATATCACAGTTAACAATTATTCTTAGAATTTTGATTTGTTTTAAATAACTATTTTTCTAATAATAAAGAATTTTTTTTTAAGATTTTTAAATATTTTAGAAGTATTTTTCAAATTTAAGTTAATACATTGATGTTTTTTTTTTTTTTAGAGAGAGAAAAAGATAGTTACAAAATTCTAAAGAATAAAAACTTTAAAGTAATAGATATTTTATTTTTTTAAATATTAAATGCTTTTAATTCCACCACAAATGGGATTTTTAGATTTAACTTGAAGTAAAAGTATGGGGGGGGGGGTATCCAGAAATTAATTATGTCAATCCCTATTTTTATAACAACAGATTGATTTAATTAATTTCTGGATCTCTCATGCTTTTATTTTATGTTAAATCTAAAAATCCCAATTGAGATTGACAATTAATTTCTGGACATCTCATGCCTTTAATTTGAGTTAATTAAAAAAAAACTCAATTGTGGTTGAAGAAAAAATATATTTTTGCTTTTTAATGCATAGTCAATAAAAAAAGCATTCAATATATATATATTCCCCCCCCCCCCCCCCCCCCCCCCGGGGGGGGAGCCCCCAATTTAAAATAAAAAGAGATAGGGTAGTGACTATGAATGATAGACTTTTATTTGTATTTATATATATATTATCTCTATTATTATGACTTAAATATATTAATTTATAAAGCGCAAGCAGATGAAAATAATAATATTATTATTAGGTTATTATTATTATGACTTAAGTTTTATATCTTCTGGGTGAAAGCTTTTTTGTAATGTTATAATTATGATTAGAATTGTTTTTTCACATATAAAGCCCCTCATTATTTCATCTAGTCAATCTTATTTAAAAAAGTAAATGGAGAATACAAACTGTTATATCTTTGCCATTCATTACTTGACTAAGTTAAACAATAATATGTTCTTTTTACATTTTCTTTATGATGTAATGTTGTTTAAGCTTTTGTCATACATTGACCATTTAAAGGCTGTCTTACCATGTTCTTTATTTACAAATAAATATGCCTATATCTTTCATCTCCCATTTTACATTTTTTACACAATTGAAGAATCTTTTAAAAAAAATTGGATGTCAGATAATTCTGAAACTTATTGCTTTCTACAAAAATTTAGCTTGCTTTTTTAGTTTTTTTTATTCAATTTCCATTATTTCGCTATATATATATATATAATAATAATAATTTACAGTGCTAAATATTTATATGTAACACTGATATTAATTCATAGCAGCTGTTTAAGTATAATTGAATAGCCCTCTAGTGTCAGCAAATGACAATACATTTATAAAGATAAAAGTTATCTTTTTAACTTCATTCTTTTTTATAGATCACTAAGATAATGTTTTGCTAGAAGAGATGAATATTTAATGAATCAGAAATTTATCTCTAAATTTTTTTAAACCTGATTAAAAGAATTTTCAATATAAATTTAATATATTGCAATGAGTTAATTTCAGAACAATACATAAAATATTTAGCACTGTAAATTATTGTTAAGATTAGAAATAAAAATAATTCATAAAATATTCAGAAACAAATTTCTGATTGATAAAAATTCGTTCCTTCTAACAAAAACATTGTAAATGATCCTCCTAATGAATGAAGGAGAATGAAATTAAAGAGATATCTTTTTAACTTTTAAAATATATTATTTGCTGAGCTAAAGGAATATTTAGTTATATTTAGACAGTTGTAATGAGTTAGTCTCAGAACATTATATATATATGGGTGTAATTCATTAATTAATTAAAAATCATCAAATATATAATATATTAACATTATTTTTACTTTAGCTTTTTATAAAAAAAGTTGCTTTTTTAACTGACAATGACATTGTGATGTAACAATAGCACCTCCAATTGTCTTGCAATATGGATTTGAATTCAAGTGAAAATAATATATATAAATACATGAGTGTTTAGCAGTATAAGTATTCAAATTACGATTTTTATGAAACAAAATGTAAATACTATATGTATGTATGGTTGTTATTATTATTTGAATAACTTTTATTGGGTTGAATCAGTCAGTATAATTTTGAAATGATTGTTGATAAAAATATTGGTAACAGCAAGTAAATCACAAGTTAGATAATGTAATAGGCATCTTGAATAAATGCAATTAAACTGCACACTGTATTCAGACAAGAAGAAAAGATTTAGATAAAATATCATTGCTATAATAGATTTAATAACAATCGCCCACATGTGTCATTAGGTTTATTTTACATGTTATTAATTTCAATTTATATTGATATAAAGCTTTTCCAAAACAATGTATATATGTACCATATTTAATAAATATTAAAGGTTAATCCATTTATTTTAAAATGTTTTAGCAGATAAAGTATAAAACAATCTTGGCACTCACACACATATATAACGAATCTTGAATATTAGATGTTACATTTCTTGTCAAGACTTATTTGAAAAGACTATTAAAGTTAATGAAACTGCCTTAAGAGATATGTTTTAAGTACATACTGTTTACATTTATATTATTTTTTTTTATAGCAAGACTCAGGAGGACCATTAGTAATTAACCGTTTTAACACATGGTACCAAGTTGGCATAGTATCTTATGGTCAAGGATGTGCTGTAGTGACATATCCAGGAGTTTATGCGGATATTACTTATTATTTCGACTGGATACAAAGAAAAATGACAAATAATTAATGAGTCCACATGTAGTATTAAATGATTCTGTATATATTTGTTTTTCAGACTGTTAAAATAGATATTAAATTAATAACAATATATAATACAAGTGTGTGCTTTTATTATTGTGACTAATTAATATGTATAAAAAAAACCTCTGAAATAAATTCTGCAGAGTTTTTGTGTATTATTTATTATATCTGATTATTTATATTGTAACCCTTTGATTGGTTTTCCAAGGTAAGAATGACATATAAAATCTAATTTATATGTATAAAATTTTGAATTTATAATTCAGGTAGTAGTAATGCCCTAAACTTGGGTATAACAATAATAAATTACTTAAAATATACGATTTAAAGATCGAGTTCTGTAGTGATTTAATAATTGTTGTTATTTATAATATAATCTACTATATAATTTTAATACAATTGAGGTCAATCTAAATAAACATTCATTACTGATTGATTTGACTTTAATCTATTTTATTGCATTGTTCATTTAAGAGCTAAGGATTTAAAATTGTAGTTAATGAAAGATGGAATAATTATTTACTTCAAAATAAGAATTCATTTTAAAATTATTGTAATTATAATATTTTGTAAACAAAAAAGATTTATTCTTAAATTTTATATTTAAATTCAAGTAATAATGTCATTTATTAAAAATAATCTGAACTGAAACTTGGCCTTAAAGTAATGATTTAAATTGATTTCATTCATTAAATTTTTTTTTTCATTATTGATTTCAATTATTTTCAAATAATAAAAAAAAATATTTAAGTTAAAAATTGTACAAGTGATTTGGGAAATAAACCAATCAGAATTAAGGAAATTGTTTGCTGACAGTAATTATTGCGGTGTTTTAGAGAGAAAAAAAAACTCACAGCAGACGATCTGAGAAGAGATTCAAGAAACATAAAAGCAGATAGCTGTTTTAATATTTATCTAAGTAAAATATAAAATTTTAAAATATTTAAGATTTTAACAAGTCAAAATCGTATGCATAAGCAGTCTAAATATATAACAGATTTTAAAAGTAATTCTTAATATCATGGAGTGCGTAAATCAATCTTCATTATGACCTGGTTTTAAGTTCTGACTATCTAATTCCAGCCAAGAAATCCTAGTTGTTATTTTAAATTTTACCTATTGATAATCAAGAAAACGGAATACACTGTATTGTTTCTAAGTGAGCAAAAAGACATTCATGTGAGAGAACATTCATTTATCTATGCTAGATTAGGGATTTTTATTAGTCATAGATTAAATGTAAAAAAAAAAAATCGGATGCAAAGATAAATCTTAAAGCATGTTTTAATAAAATGTTAATTGAAGAAATGATTAAAACTGACCAGTACTAATTTCAATATTACTTTTATATAAAGTTTAAAAACTTTTAGTGGGTGTTATATACGTTAAGTGATGATTACATTTTTATGAGAGTAACAAAGGTCTACTAGCAGGAAAGAAAGCATTACCTATTATCCGAAATTGAAAAAATATTATACATAGAAGATAAATGTAAGAAAGTAAAACTATCTTCAAAAAAATATCTAATAAGGAATAAAAATGCATGGAAAATAAATTGTGAATAACAGAAATAAACCTTAGTGCATTAGGAAATATAAAACTGCTGTGGAATGTAATCTTACTCTACTGTTAAAAGAAAATGGGAAATGCTTCTTAAAAATAATGGTAAGCAAATAAGCAAGGAATCAATCGAATACTAAATCATCTATTATTAGTGGAAGGAGTATTTGAATTAAACATATAAGACAAGTTGCAGATAATCTTTAATTACTAAAGGGGGAAAAACTGCTATCCTGTCAATAAGCTGATGGCATATAAATTGTGATAATTGTAATAATCTTTGGATGAGAATAAATGGAGCAAAGATGATTGAATATTGATATTCAACCAGGGGAAGGTTTAAAATAAAAGTGTTTGAAACAAAGGTATGCAACCAGTTTGGATCCTGTGAAACGATTAAGTTTTTTTTTTTGTTGTTGTTTAGGAACTTATGTGTAAAAAAAAAGAAGAAAAAAAACTGCAACATCATATTAGTATATGTATTAATTCCATACTGTAAATATAGTTGTTATTGAAAAAAAAATGGATGGAACAGATCAATAGATCGGGAAATTAATAACTGATGTAATTTGATTACCTATGCCATTATTTGTTTTAAAAGATGTCACAGCAAATAATGTTAGATAATTAAAATCAATAGATCTAATTAATGATTTAATGAAATATATCATTAAAGTAATTAATAATATTGATGATATAACAAGAGGAAAGGTTTGTGTTTAAATATACAATATTGAAAAGGAGAAATGATATTTTAAATTTGATCTTATGTTTTAAGATGAACAATTTAATATTATTATACGAAATTACATTTTAGTTTGTAATTTGTATAAGCAAACAGTTATAAGAAAAATATTAAACAAATATAAGTTGGAGATATGAAGGTAATAATTAAGTAGTTAGATAAAGCAAAAGATATATATTTTATTTATGATACATTAAAGAGTGGTCTATTAATATTTAGCTGAATTTCCTAAATTGTAGATGAAAATTATTGCAGGAAGATATAGGAGTTCAGATTTAATAGTACACCATATAAAATTTTTATTGATTGTATTTTAGTATTTATATTGAGAATAAAACCATAGGAAGAGCGGATTTAAGATTGAAAAACTATTGTACGATTTTATAGTTATTAATGTAATATCTTCTTAATATATACATATGAGTAAATAAATAAAAATCAAAGAATAAATATCATGGTATCTAAATGCACAAAAGAGAGACATTTCACCTGATTATAATGGGATTATTATATTGAAGCAGGAATATCATAATTAATATGTTCCCTTTTGCCTTTATAAGTTAAAGCCTAACTTATAATTGGTTTATAATTGCAAAAGAATTGAAAAGCTGATTAGATAATGGATATTCCCTGATTTGTGACATATAGAATAAAATATATAGAAGGTATATATCACAACAGCACCGCACTACATGAAAAGGTCATATTTTTTTGTTTAGTTTTATTTTTGAAAAATATCCAAAAGGTAAAAAGGAAATGGAAGTTTTTCAATTGCTATAGTGTTAATATATTATATTTGTATATAAATGTATTAATATTGTTATTTTACATTACCTGTGAGTTCAAATGTTTGTTATAATATCTTGTAAATGATATGATTAAAATTGTTGTTTTGAAAGTTGACTTGAGATTAAAAGTTGCATTTTTTTGTGAGAGTCATTGTCAATACATCACATGAACTCAAAGTGTACAGTGAGATGGAAATAAGAAATTAATCCAATTCTGAACAACATAACAGTCAACTAAGCACACATTTCTTAAAAGATATTTTACTTTGCTTTAAGCTGCCTTGATCACATAAATCATTGATGGTATTGCAAATTCTCAAAGTATGTTCATCTACAAGGAATTAAACTATGAATTTCTTATTATTAAAAGTATCAAATCTGATTACAATATAGATAACAATATTAGTTTTAAGAGTGAGTATTAGGGAACATAAATATAAAATGAGAGTACAATTTTGTTTATAGATTCATGTTATAAATCTTTTCTTAATTAATACACTACCTGTAGAGTTTAGTAAAATCCCTCATGATATTTTATAGATAAATGAAATAACTAATTAAAAATCAATGATTATCCTGAGATCTCCTTAGTATAAATTTATTATTATGATTATTGCTAATTATAATCCTATAGAAGTAATAATAATAACATTCAATATACAATATCATGATAATATAATTCCTTCATTAGTTAAATGAAAGTTGATAATTATAGATGTTTTAGTATATTCATTTAATCATTATAGTTAGTCATGAGAATATAGAGTTACTGAATAAGGAGAGTGTCTGGGTATTCTCATGCTATTAGATAAATACTTTTGTGTTTATTTAATGTTAAAGGGTATGCAATCTTGTTGATAGGATAGGAAAGTCTCATAATTATTAATATCAACCAAAGACAATTAAAAAATGGTAAGAGCCTTAAATGTTACCTAGGTCAAGTCAAGGATAGCCTAATGTAGGGACATGGCACATTGTTTAAGGGTCATCATCCTATGGACAGGGTACAGTAGCAAACACCATTTTGGTGCTCATATGCATGGCTTGATTAATGAACTAATCATTTATTATAATGATTTATTTAAATAAGGAAATGCTCAGCACATTCATTGAATTATTAAATGTAATTGTTAGAATTAAAAATTTGATTTTGATAAAATATTAATTAAAAGCTAGTCTAACATAGCTATGTGATCAGTAGACAAATATTAAATAGCTTGGTATAGTCAATGCATTGACAATTCATGTGATGGTTGTGGTGATGATGAGGGAAAAAGAAAATATGCAACTTGTTTGCAAGAATTTTAATATTATTGTAAATAAATAATAACAAATATTGTTTATAAGATTTAATAATCAAGATGATAAAAGTGGAATATAATTAATTTAACATGTTATTTTAGGGAATTATTGAGAGTTGAAATAGCCTAGTAGAGATTATATCTTCATGAAGTTGAATTAATTCATATTTTAAAAAGTTAATATAACATGTTAGTGAAAAAAAAATGAACATGAGTAGAATTGAAAAGCAAGAGAAACAAAATATAAATTTTAGTGATGAACATTTTTGGCATATGATCCACATTTATAAAAGGACAGACATTAATTATTTATAGTGGGATGGTAGGTATTATTGAACTATAGTATTCAATAATAATAGTCATTTAAGAATTTTAATTTATTTCATTTATAATTAAAAATACATTACATGTGACTTATACTCTTATGATTGAAATATGTGGGTAGATAATGTTGAAAGTATTCTGATTAATCTATTTCAATATTTAATGTGCAATGGCCAGTGTGATTATGACTTGATAGAGAAGAAATAATAATAGTAGAGGATTAGGAAATAGGTAGATTAAAATCTTAAATTAGAATTGTTTGGTTGGGAGGCAATAGTCAGGAGTATGTAATTAGTATTGTAATGAAGGAATATTTTAATGATGACATACAAATCATAATATTTTAGTAGATATTGAAGAAAATAGTTATTTTATAGCAAAATGAGTAATACTAAAGAAGAAGAGTTAGATGACGTTGTAAGTTTTAAGATCTCTAGGAGCAATGATAACCTGAATATATTAATGAAATTTATGCAGGAAATGTGAGAAGATAATTTAAATTTTAGAGCTGAGATGAATAAAAAATTAGATGATAATAAAGATGAAGTCAGGAATAATCTTGATGAAATGAAAACTAATCTGGATGATAGCAGAAGTAACTTGCAAAATATAAAAAGTACTTTTGATAGTAGATTTGACAAAAATGAAAAGGACTTAAAAGTATTAAGAGAGGATATGGATTTTAAAATGGAATTATTAAGTGCAAAAAATATTGAAATGATAGATGATAAGATTTATGAATACTATGAATTAACTCATAAAGAATTAAAAATTCACAGAAATGATTTAGATAGCAATTGCAAAAGAGCAAGCGAGGATATCAATATTAGAATAACTAAGATTAAGTCAAATATTGTTGACTTATAACAAAGGAGATAATAAAGAGAGGTTTTGTCAGTTAGAGGAGAAAATAAAGAATTCCAATGATCAATTAGAAGAGAAAATAAAGATTTCCATGATCAAATAGAAGAGAAGATAAAAGTTTCTAATGAGAAAATATGGAGTTATATCACTAATATTGATTCTCAAATACAGGATATTAGGAAAGAATGTGTTGATATAGGTGGAGAAAAGGATTTTAAATAATTCTGGTAAATTCAATGAAGAAATTAAAAAGAAAATGTTGGATGATGTGAGTATGGTAAAAGGTGAAATAATAGATAACCCTATGGTTGAATCTAGGAGGAATGAACATTTAAGAGAGATGCCAAAAGAAATCAGTAAACATCATATAATGGTGAAAATCTTGGAGGATAAGAAGAATTTCTTACTAGAAGAGAAATTAGTAGGTGAGAAAGAAACTAATTATAGAAAACATAGAGTTCTTATTTTTATTGCTGATAGAAGAGAGAGATTAAATCATATGATTTCTTGTAAAATGAAATCAAGGATGAAAATGAATATATAGTTTATTTGATTGTGAGGAAGGAATCTTAAGAGATTCAAAAATAAAATGTAAAATGAAAAATATTTTACATCTGCATAGTATACATGATCAATATTAACTCAATCAAAAACTGATTGAGAATGATAGAATAAATTGTAAATTGAAGCCCTTTATCAATGAAAACTTATTATTCGATTCAAGGAATACTGATAAAATTATAATGATGAATAAACTTACGAGAGAGTGCAAGTCTCTCAGCGATTGTGATTATTAATAGCCAATCAGATCGTAAATACTGGGACAACGATTTAACAAGAAAAGAATGGTAACCACTCTTAACTTTACTTGTCTGTCTATATATCCAAGCCAGTCCAAAGTACTTATATCTGAAAGTGTGAATATTAAATACCTTCACACACTACTCACTGACTTCAAATTACAAACATACAGCATGAAATCTTTAGATTCACTATGCAGTAGACCATCGATGTTACAAATTGCAGAAATATATGTAAATAATATCCATTTTCAAAGCGCAGATGACCCGAAATCAACTTACGAGAGAGTGCAAGTCTATCAGCGCCCGTGATCACCAATAGCCAATCAGATCGTAAATACTGGGACAACGATTTAACAAGAAAAGTATGGTAACCACTCTTAACTTTACTTGTCTGTCTATATATCCAAGCCAGTCCAAAGTACTTATATCTGAAAGTGTGAACATTAAACACCCCCACACACCACTCACTGACCCCAAATTACAAACATACAGCATGAAATCTTTAGATTCACTATGCAATAGATTATCGATGTTACAAATTGCAGAAATATATGTAAATAATATCCATTTTCAAAGCACAGATGACCCGAAATCAACTTACGAGAGAGTGCAAGTCTCTCAGCGCCCGTGATCACCAATAGCCAATCAGATCGTAAATACTGGGACAACGATTTAACAAGAAAAGAATGGTAACCACTCTTAGCTTTACTTGTCTGTCTATATATCCAAGCCAGTCCAAAGTACTTATATCTGAAAGTGTGAACATTAAACACCCCCACACACCACTCACTGACCCCAAATTACAAACATACAGCATGAAATCTTTAGATTCACTATGCAGTAGATTATCGATGTTACAAATTGCAGAAATATATGTAAATAATATCCATTTTCAAAGCGCAGATGACCCGAAATCAACTTACGAGAGAGTGCAAGTCTCTCAGCGCCCGTGATCACCAATAGCCAATCAGATCGTAAATACTGGGACAACGATTTAACAAGAAAAGAATGGTAACCACTCTTAACTTTACTTGTCTGTCTATATATCCAAGCCAGTCCAAAGTACTTATATCTGAAAGTGTGAACATTAAACACCCCCACACACCACTCACTGACCCCAAATTACAAACATACAGCATGAAATCTTTAGATTCACTATGCAGTAGATTATCGATGTTATAAATTGCAGAAATATATGTAATAATATTTATTTTCAAAGCGCAGATGATTTGAAATTAACTTCGAGAGAGTAGTCTCTAGCGCTTGTGATTATTAATAGCCAATCAGATCGTAAATACTGGGACAATGATTTAACAAGAAAAGAATGGTAACCACTCTTAACTTTACTTGTCTGTCTATATATCCAAGCCAGTCCAAAGTACTTATATCTGAAAGTGTGAATATTAAATACCTTCACACACTACTCACTGACTTCAAATTACAAACATACAGCATGAAATCTTTAGATTCACTATGCAGTAGACCATCGATGTTACAAATTGCAGAAATATATGTAAATAATATCCATTTTCAAAGCGCAGATCACCCGAAATCAACTTACGAGAGAGTGCAAGTCTGATTGGCTATTAATAATCACAAGCGCTGAGAGACTTGCGCTCTCTCGTAAGTTAATTTCAAATCATCTGCGCTTTGAAAATAAATATTAATGATGAATAATAAAATTCATTGTAAAATGAAAATTGTTGTTCCAGAAAAATCCATTTTGATTGATTTAGGGAATAATAATAGTTGGTTGCCATTTGTCCATAAAATTAAAGGTTAAATGAGGAATAAGCATAATAATTTATTTTTATTGTATGATTAAGAAGAGATATGTAGCCATAAAATCAATTGTAAAATGGAATTGATTACTAACAGGATGAAGTTGAATAATTTGTCTGATATTATCTGTAAAATGAAATTTGGCACTAAACAGGTGAATACATTTTGTTTGTCTGACATTCATCAAGAAATATTAATAGAAGAGGGAATGATTCAAGGTAAAATGAAATCTGTTTTTCAGAGAAACAGTTTATTTGCATCAATGGAATTACCAAAAGAGATTTTTTTTGATAAAAGAATTAAAGCTAGTATTAAGAGGAAATTATAAAGCTTATTTTAATTTGTCTATCTGTATTATTAAGAAGTTTAATCCCATACCTACCAGAAAAATGAAAAATAGTAGTAAATAAGAGTTAGTAAACTATAATTACATGATTGATGGAATTAATATAATCAAAATAGTATCAAAAGCAGGAGATAAACTGAGTGTTGTCTTATGATGCAGTAGTCAAAAATTTTATTGTTCCTCTAGTTTCTGATTTAATTTGTATTAAGTAAAGTTTAAAAGAAGATAGTAAATTCAAAATTTTGTCTTCCATGTGTGTGCATGGGGTATTGTAATCTTTTCATCGATTATCAAAGGTAAGAATGACATATAAAATATAATTTATATGTCCAAAATTTTCATCATGAAAAGTTATTTATATGTATCATCAAGTGTGTTCATATAATCTTTTTTCCTTGGATAGAAACCTAATGTTGCAATTTTATATTATGCTCAATATAATAGTATGAAGTGAGAAAGGCATTGATAATGACTATTGCTTAACTGCACTGACATGCTTCATTATCTTTGTATCATGAGATTTTTTAAACCCTCTGACTTTCAACGGAGATCAAGATTTGAGACATATAGGAAATGTCAATTTTTCAATTACTACTTTGTTGTTTTTACATTGTAACAATTATGAATAAATCCAATATTGTTTGCAATATATATATATAACTCTTTTAAGTCTTTTTTTTCTTCTATTGTTTTTTATTATGACTATTTTGTAGTCCGAATTTGGCTTTATTTATGACTATTTGATAATAAAACATTAGCTTACATAATTTATTTGTTCCTTTAAATATGATTATCTAAGAGGGTAAATGATATAGTAAAATAATTTTTGCTACAGAAGAGATATTAACTAGTTATTTATAATTTTCCTTTTATCATCATCCAGTAAACTTTTTAACACAAACCATTTTGTTTAAATCCTCCCTCTCACTCCATTAAAGAGCCACAAGAAAAGAGGTGAAAAATATGTTTATGAAAAATACAAACTTTTGAATGACTATGGATATATTTGTACATATATTTTAGTATAATAGAATAGAATAGAATCTGTATATAACCTAACAAAAATAAAAAATATCTTAAAAATAAACAAATAAAAACAAAAAATTACTTTGGCAATACGATTTATTCACAAATTTTTAATATTTAAATTTCCATCATATACAATAATTGTTATTTTATAATATGGCTGTATTCAAGAAACAGCATTGTAATGCACATTTTTCCTCTCCTAGAGAATCATCAAAATATTTATTTACAAATTGAAAGAGGAAGTAGAAAATATGTTTATGTTTATCATGATAACAAAAGTCACAAGATTAAGATCAAAGAGCTGCATTTGACTCAAAAGCAAGAGTTTGTCAATTCCTGTACTAAAACATTTAAACTCTAAAATAAATCTTACCTAAAGAAATAAAAAAATATACAACCAATATTTTATTAGCTAATAATCATAATAATAAATTCATAAATAAATATTAATTCAGACTCAAAATATTCATAGTAAACAAAGAAAAAACGAGAAGTAACACCATAGCTATTAGAGCTTGTCTGATTGCTATATAAAGTATACTAAAGACAATATTGAATGTATTATAATATTCTACAACATTATAACATTCTATTAATCAAAAAATAACATTTTGTGATGGTTAAAGACTCAATCCATTTTGAGCTTCAGAGAGTGTGAAATCTCATGCAAAGATTTGTGCAAACTCTTATGGATCAAGACCAGAAATGGTGAATAAGCAGCCATCAACATTATTGGCACTTCCACTCTATGCTATGGATTATGCTAATAATATAGATTCTTCCAACACTAGAATTTTATTCAGATATGATTTTCATCACTGAAGAAAAATCAGAAAAAAGATTGATATCCTTAAAAATCCAGACTGCATAAAAAATGTGATGATACAAGTACATCATATTTCATTTAGAAAAATGAATAATACCAGTAACAAGAATACCTGTTGATTTTATATCATTTTCTAATCTTATTTATATTTTTATTAACCTTTTAATGTTATAAATATATGCTGTCGCTTGCAGTGCTCTATAAGATTTTTAAAAATAATAGTCATTTTACAGCCTTTTTTTATTTAATATATAGAAGGTTTGAACTCAGACTTTCATATGACCTTCAACTATCCATGTTATCTCATACTGCTGACACACTTAATCACACATATGTCAAAAAGATAAATAATTACAAATATAAGTATTTTATGCTAAACCAGAACTCGTCAGTTGGTCTAGATTATCATCTCCACACAATCAATGATCAACTTATATTAAGATAGCCTCTTCATGCTTTAATGGACAGGCATCAATCCACTCCACCCCACAACTCTTGGGCTGCCCATTTGATTGACAATCTGATGATGGAATGCTCAAATCCCACATTGGCGCCAACCTTTTCAACCTACACATGTTGATCATAAGTCACTCTGACCCCTCCTGTACAAGACATAATCCATTTACATACATATACAGGGCATGGATAGACTTTACAGCACTAGATTTTAATGTATGATTTTTTACAGTTTTTTTTATAACTGCACTCCAATATGTCATATATAAGGGGTTTGAACTCAGGCTTTTAAATGACTCTTAACTATCCATGCTATCTTATACTGCTGTCACACTTGATTACACACATGTCAAAAAGAATTAATTAGCAATATGTGTATTTTGTGCTAAACCAGCACTCGTCAGTTGGTCCAGATTATCATCTCCACACATATATACAATCAATGCTCAGCTTATATTAAGATAACCAATCTTCATACTATAATGGACAGGCTTCAATCCACTCCACCCCACAACTTTTCAGCCATCCATTTGCATTGAAAATCTGATGATTGAATGCTCAAAGCCTACATTGGCACCAACCTTCTCATCCTACCCATGTTGACCATAAGTCACTCTGACCCCTCCTGTACAGGCCATAATCTATTGACATACATACATGAGGGATGGACAGACCTTAGAGCACTATATTTTAATATATGATTTTTTTGAATTTAAATAGTGCAACTATGCAGTTTTGATTTAAAAGTATAGATATGTTTGCAATAAAATATATATTTTATCAAAATCAATTATGCTGGAAATTAATTTTTTTTTTTATCTATATCTTAATACTTACAATAAGAATTTCTGGAGGTGTAAGATCATTTGTGAGAAAAGACAAAAGAGGTACATGTTTAAATTTAAAAAAAAAGTTTAAGCACGGTGTAAATATTTTGATTCTTTCATAAAATTAGAAAGTTTTAACTAATATTAAGTAAAAAAAAATTATAATCTAACATTCAATGACTAATGACTACATTTATAAATTAAATATATATATATTTTCAAATAAATATTTTCATGGTCAAGAAATGTAATATAATACTGTGATCATGTTTAATTAATAGTTTTAATGTACAAATGTTTGAACTGGATCATGCCTATTATGATTAAGGCATATAATGTTATTTTTAAAAATGTAAAGGCACTGTAAAAAACATGTAAAGCATAATTATATGTCCATTCAATAAAATAAAATGGCAAAATTATATGAAAAAGTTAGAGAAGAAAGAATGACAATAGGCTATTATACACTTGGTAATTGTTTTCATTAATAAATTTTAAAAGTTATTCCATATATTAAGTAATATTTGGGTTACTTTACTTTACTTATTCTACTGTAATTAGTTTTTTAATGTTAAAAATATAGGCAAAGTAAATATTTATTCAGTTTAATTTATTGGCTGTGGCTGATCATGCTTTTGGATGGTTAAGCCAGATTTATAGAATTTGTAGATTACTGGAAATATTGTAGTATTTATATGTAATTGCTAATTTATTAAAATTAATGATTTACATATGTTAAGTAACATAAATGTAATGATACATTCCAGTTTCAAAATCTTTGTGTCACCTTTTGATTTTTTTTTTGGTTATCAGTTTTCATCTGTATAGAATCCCACTGTTAGAAACATATATTACAATCAGTATTTATAACATGTTAAAACAGGCAAAACTCACTATATGTATTGCCACACACACCAAGCTAGAGTAATCAATGGATACTGTGTGTGGCAATACATATAGTGAGTTTTGCCTGTTTTAACAACAGTTATACACAAGCGGTCGTGTGATGTTTATTTATAACATGGAAGGACAGTTCTAATGTTAATGAATGCTGTTTTGATATATTATATTATCTGTTCTAGAAATGACATAACAATTACTCATACTATGCAAAAGGTCCACAATCTCTATATAACATTTCATAATCACCTTAAGATCCTAGTATAGACAAGTGCTTACACTTGAATAGAATAATAAAAAAACAGAGTAAAAAAAGTCATTAGAATTTGTGTTTTTTATATAAACGTAACTAAAACCATTAATGGACCCAATGTAATATGTAATAATATTAAAATATGCATAATAATAATAGAAAAAAGGCTAAAAACTCAATACCTCTTGAGGACAGAGAATTTATGAAATTTGACATGATAATGAGGTCAATTATATGGTTATGAGTAATCATCATAAAATACAAGAAGAGATGAACATACAAACGTAGTAAAGCAGCATATATCATTATCACATTTCTCCATATTATGGATAATCACAATATAAATCTCATAATCATCTTGGATAACTATAGTTATGAGTATGACTGACTACCAGTTAGCGAAAGCATGTTCAACATACTATGTTGATATATTTAATATTTTTATTTTAAAGTATTAAACAAGGTTTTCTTTATATACATGGAGAATGTATTACTTATATTGAATATAGAATTTTTTTAAATGTGTCACTCACTATACCATCAAAATTTTTTTGGAATAATCTATATAAACAAAAATGATAATATCTGTTTCTTTTTTTCCTTATAATATGTTTATAAAATCGTACAGTCCTTTAATCAGAAAATGTAAATTTATATTAAATTATGCATCTATTGAATTAGAGAAACATATAATGATAAATTATGTGTCGTTTGCATAGTGTCTACAATGTGTTTAAGATAGCATTCTTTATTCAAATACCAACAAGTAGGAAGCAGCTGAAATATTAGTACAAAAGCACTATAAATAAGATTGAAAAGAGTAGGATATATATATATGTAAATAAACTAGTGCGTCTGGGATATTTGTAACAAGTCAATTTAACACAAATTTTTCGATGAATGCATGATAAATCTAAATAACAAGATTTGTTACAAATGAAAAAATTATATATAATAAAGTTAACGCATCTTTTAATAATGACATTTATAAAAAAAAAATATTCATCAGTATAAGGTATTTAATATTTTAAGCAGAATACTGGTTTTACCAGAATCTACGGATAAATGATTTGGGAAAGTATGTATAAACGGTTTAATTTATCAAGTCACATCGATGATTTAAAGATTATCTTTTTATTAATTTTTTTTTTCATAATAGACAGAAAAGAAAAAAAAGTGATTTTTATTTTTAAAGTTAAAACCTTACATTTACATGGAATTAAATAAATGAATAAATAAATAAATGGTTTTATTTTTTGGAAGTTTATAAGTTCGAACTTCGGAAGTGTTAGAACGCTTCTGATTCGACGACCTTACTCTTCAAAGGCTGATAGGCTACTACTAAAGATTATGATTTATTATGTGGTGCATAATTACGTGCATGTGATAATGTGTATATTTTTATTGTGTATATAGACATGACTCCGTATATATATAATGAATCTTAATTCTTCATTAAAATGAATACAGTAATAGGTAATTTGTCTTTCTTATATAGAAGATTTTCTGGAAGTGCAGACTTGTACTTATATTCTTTCGTATAACATAGACATTTGTGTGTGTGTGTGTGAGA
Source organism: Epiperipatus broadwayi (assembly GCA_028023455.1). Lineage (NCBI taxonomy): Eukaryota > Metazoa > Onychophora > Udeonychophora > Euonychophora > Peripatidae > Epiperipatus > Epiperipatus broadwayi. Next base: position 4,828,477 of record JAQFVV010006265.1, on the reverse strand, counting down.
GAGAGCATTTCCACGTCATATTTAATACTGACTTGTTAAGAAAACATTTTTTTTTGTTACCGTTGGAACAAATAAATTTAAGACTTTTGTATAGGTAAAGAGCTAATTTTATGGACACATTATTTTATAGCCTATTAACCTAAGGGATTGATGATGTAAATATTAATATTAATCTATTCATTATACAGAATTGATTGTATAAAGTGAGTCATAATTATCATCCGAAATTGGTTTTTGCATTTCAAAAATATAGTGACTGAAATTGTAGAAAAAACATTCCAAAGTCTTCTAAGATGTCTTTTTGATCAATAAATCTTTAGTTAGGAAAAAAAAATACTTGTATGTTTTTTAGAGCTAAGGTCTTCAGATGGATTTCAGTGCTTGAACTTCTTATATCCTGAACAGTAAAGCATATTCGATTATTTTATTTAAGCACTTGCTATAGATAGTAATTTCTCAATAGATATATCAGTGATTATTAATGATTCTATATTATATTAAAAATTATATTTCAGTTAATCTTAAGATAGATTTGAAATTTATTAAGATTCATATAAATATGTGTGTGATAATCTTCAACTTTTCCATATATATGTATATGTGTGTGTGTCGGTCGATGTATGTGTGTATATTAAAATGAAAATTTTAAAGAATAAAAAATCGAAATATAAACTTTTTTTTATCTGTATTTGTTTTGTTTGTTAAAGTAACAATATTTTTCTGACATTAAAGCCAAATTACACCTGTTATTGTCTAAGAAATAGAAGACATTCGAACAGTTGTTGCAAAAAATCAAATGATAGCAAATGCGATCAGATCAATATGTCAATATAACATTTATATTAATAACAAGAAAACAGTACTTCTATGAACCTTACCTATATGTTTGCATATATAAATATATACAGAGACAGTAACAAATTAGATTAAGTAAAGGAAATATATAAAGATGGAAAAAACAATTAGAATTTATTTATCCAAGTATACTTTAATATTTCATCCAGAAAGTTTGCTTTTATTAGAAAAATACAACTAAATGAGTAGATTGACAAAAAAATGATTATATCAAATTATAGTGAAACATAATAAATATTTCAATTGGCTTAAGACTTTTACAGAAAAACTGTTCATGAATGGTTTATTTGTTAAAACATTTATTTCTGAATAAGTAAAAACCCATCCTATTGCCCCATCTCATAGTTTGTATTTTTCTATTCCAACTGTAATAATATTCAGCCTCCCAAACTATCGCAAACGTGTTTTTTCCGAATAGACACGCAAATTAAAGTAAATAGATCATTCGATAAAAATATCTCAAAATGAACATTTAATATAAATATTTTATATATTATTACCTAAACAATATAAAAATATAAAATAAATTTATTTTACAGTTTAATGTATTACTTATATATTATCAATTTACCAGAAGACTTATCTAAAACATAATATAGATTGAGATGACTATTCAAAAGTGTCTAAATTTTTTAGTGATCTTCAGTCAGGATGTGACATGGTATTGAGGCTTGTCCAAATCCATATGTTCTTAAGTACTGTTCTTATGATGACATACTGGTCTCTCTCTTCACGCAACTAAATTACCATCTTTTATGCAATTTTCTGAAGACATCTTAATCAATCCTAGAAAGCTTTGAGTTTGTACTTTTAGACTATTGTTCAAGAGTTAATCGATTTTGAGATAATTATGACTTTTTCCACATTAAAAAAATCGTATTAAGTATTTGATACTCATCATCATCAACAGTATTCTGTCAAATGGGCAGATCCATAGAGTAACCACATCATCAATTCATCCATTTTTTCATTCCATTCTTTTCATTACCCAGCACTTCAATTCTACATAACTCTTCCAATCTCTTATATCATCCAACAATGCCAATCTCGTCCATCCTTTCTTCTTACTTTCACTCACCATTCCTTCCAAAACATTTTTCATTAAACTATAATTTCTTTTTAATAAATGTCCAATCCAGTTTCTCTTTCTCTCTCTGATTTCTGTAATCAATCTTCTTTGTTTATTTACTCTTTTTGAAACTTCTTCATTTGTTATTTTATACATCCAACTGATGTTTTTCAATCTTCCCATGTCCACATCTCAAAGGCTTACAATATTTACTAACTTTAGTACTCACTATCCATGTTTCACAATGATACATTAATACACTCCACACATAACATTTAATTAATCTTTTTCTAAATTATCGCTTCATGGATTGACAAAATATTTTCTTTCTTTTAAAAAATGCCTTCTTTTCCAATACTATTCTTTTTTTACCTACATCTTTACTTCTTCCCTCGTCACTCAAATAACTACCCAAATATCTAAATCTCTTTACATACTGAACTACATTATCATGTATTTTTTTCTTTTTGTTTTTATTAAACTTATATCTATTTTTTTGCATGGGTATATAATTATATAATACACAGATGCTATGACATTTATTTTTATTGATTGGGCCAGAGCAAGGATAAAATATTAAAATGCCTCTAATTTGCATCCAAAATCATAAACAGGTTTACCATTGAATTAGGAACACATGTATTCCAGAATATGCTATTACAATTAAGTTTATATAACAACAAAATTTATTAATAAAACGTTAATTGAGTTGTAGTGTTCCTGTGGACAATCTGAATTGATATGTCCAGCATTAGTCATGGAAATTGTTAATGGCAGAGTAAAATTAAGATAATTAGTCAATGGTAATTAATTGTAGATTAAGTGAGGTTTTTAATCTAGAGATTAATTGAATGTTTGTGCAAGAATTGGTTAGTCTGGTGCTTGCCAATTAATCCACAATGTTTATTGTACATACATATCTATAAATAATCATTAAAACCACTCAACTCATAAACAATCTCAATATCAATAATAATCAAGTAGTCTCAAACTGTTCACTTTTATTTATGGTCCAATATATTTATATAGATATTAAAGATTGCAAATTGATCACACATATTGAAATTATTGATACAAAGAAGATTAAATAAATATCCTTATGCAGGTAGATATAACCTGTTCTGAATGCAGACTAATAAATAGTCAATTCTAACATTATAAACTGCAATTATAATTTTCAAATGGTACCCAAAGAATAACTTAAATAATAAATGTAATAATTCCCAAGGATAAATATAAATGTAATTAGAAGGAATTTAAACATGTGCATTGATTGTGTAAGATAGAGTAGTTAGACATAGGGGATTTGAAAGTCTGACTTCAAATCTCTTCTAATTACATTAAGTTCAGTATAGACAATATACCTGTATTTAAATATTATGTATATATAAAGAGAGAGTGAGAAATAATTAATCTTAACTTTATTGAACAATTGCTAAAGTCTGACATTAATTGAAGGGTAAGATTTGTGAATATTTAATGAACATAACAGTAATCTGTCTTACGTGTATCATAGCAATAAGATTGTACTCTGGCTGAACCATAACTAAATAAACTCTAATTAGAATGTTAAGATAATCTTAAAAATATGTATATTATCTTCTATCTATTGAAAGAAATTAATGACATTATTGTTTTAAAGAAGTTATAAATTGTTTTGCCTGCTGGATTATTTTTTACACATGACAAAAATAGAATAAAAGATTATATTGGCATTTCAATATAAACGAATGGTTATAAAATTACAATTTGTAAATTGGGTTGAAATTAAATATAACTATCCATAGTTTATTTGCATCTTATTCAATTAATTTAATGACTAAAATACTTAATAAAACAGGCAAAACTCTCCATACAGTAGCAGAAGCAGTGATCATGTGATGTTTAGTGGACTAAAATACTTATTGCATATTATTCAACATTTAACTGACTGTGATAAATTTGTAGATATAATCTACTAATTTTAAAAAACATAATAATGCATAATAATCTATTCACATTATTCAATATTACAATAATGGAATTCAGTTACAAGAAATGAAAAATACATATTAAACATGCCTTCTAAAAATTAGATGTAACAGAAGTGAAAAATATTTTAATAAATAGAGAGAGAGGGGGAAAAATTCAAATTTTAATGAGATTCATAATATAATCTTATTTACAATTTAGTTCTTTATATGCATTTAAAAATACATCATTTATTTTTACATTATGCTTGCTATTTTACAGTTATTAGAATATGGCACAATTTGAAATTGATATGGTCATCTATATTAGAATATCACGGGTTTGATCTTTTCACTAGAAAATATTTGTGATTAATAATAGTGGTGTTTCCAATTTTTCATGTAATTAAAATATTCTTTCCAATAGACCTGGAAGTATAGAATTCAACACTTTTTTCATATAGATTCAGTCAAAAAAGAAATATTAGAATTTTATTCACATCTCTCGACAAGAAATTTATTTGTTATAAATTATTGATCCCAACATTGTAAGCTCTTGTTGTTGGCATATCACAAAACTCTGGCAGTCTTATTATTAAATACAATAGCAAACATTTTAGACATTCTTATTGGTGTTATAAATAAGTTAATCATTGACTTAAAGTAACTAAATTTCTTTATTAAAGCTTCCAACAAAAAAAAAAACAAGCTGAAAGACAGATAATTTAGTATAATTTAGCTAAGGATTTTCTATTATGACAGCTTGAGTATTATCCTAATATTATAAAAGAATATGCAGAGATTCCAATCAGGAAATAGATTCAACAGTGGTTTTATTATGTCCTTCAATTCTACCATAATAACCATAGATTTGGCAAACATTAACTATTCATTTATAATTTGTTTGCTCAAATTTATATTGATCAGTGGCTAATAAATTCCACTTATGAAGCTGAAATTTGTTAATGAGGTTTCAGTGGCATTTTATTGTTGAATCTGGAAAAAAACAGTGTTTGGAATACCAATTCTTCCATTAAAGATTATTAGTAGACTATTTAAAAAAAGATTTGATTTGAGATGGATCAAGTCAGTGAAATTCTATCTTGAATTATTAGCTAGTACTTAACTTCTTGTATATTTTTTGTAAAGCAACATGTCTTCTACAACTGGGTATGATTATGTGAAAGAACAGGAATTGACTCCAAAGGAGTTGACTTAAATGTACTTCAATGATGATGATTGGCTGCAGCTATACATACTTTGCATTTGCCATGTTTATAACATTCTTATCAAATCATATGCCAATTTGTGACACCACTGCTTACGTAAGCTTGTGGTTAAAACACCTGTAGAGGTCCCTACTATCACATTTTATACGCATATTATCAAGGTTATAGCCTCAGTAAATATTAATAATAAAGTGATTGCAATCATATTGACCAAATTAATGAGAGATATTTAACTTGCATCTTCTTCTATTCATTAGTCTTTATTAATTCCAAAAGACAAAAAAAACAGAAACAATAACTAATAACAAAAGAAAAAATGTTTAGTCTTTAGCAGCATAAAGTTATGATTTTGTAAATTTTTACAGCACTAAAATGAAAATTTTTAATTTAACTTTGAAATTTATATCTTGACACATATATTAACTTTGTAAAGAATATTCTTCTAAAGCTCCACATAGTACTTTCCCTTACCTGGACTTTATTTTTTCCCCACTGTTATCAGAATTATTCGTTTTATGCCTAACATATTATGTACTTAATGCCGTATAAAACTGAATGTATCTTTTCTCCCGTTAAATTTGAATATGTGGTAAATTCAGATAACAAAATAATGTAAACGTGTAGTCAAGCATAGGTGGCCTAGTGGTTAGCATAGCTGCCTTTCAAGCAGCTGGCCCGGATTCGCTTCCGGTCAACACAATTTGACATATGGGTAAAAAAAAAAAAGGAAAAAGAATAATGTAAACGTGCGAGTGTGTACATTATACACACCTTATATATAAAATAATAGGTATATTAAATAATTTTAATATACACTAATTAGAGTTAGATTTTGTAACGAAAAAAAAAACCATAATTTAAAAATATATATTTCAATTGTTAGATTAAATATAACAACTTATAGAGAAAAACAAGTTAACAAAAGAAATTAGTTATTTTTAATAATACAGGCTAAAATTAGCAATTAAATACATTTTCAAAAAAAATGAGATAACTAGAACAACTAGATGGAAATAGTTAAAAATATGATTAATATGAGCCTGAGTGAGCAATTAATGAGTCAAACAAGAAGTACATAAAAAAAAAGGCAAGATTATTTTCAAAACTCAATGACATTCTAATTGAAAAGCCTAATTGGAATGTATAGATTCTAAAAGGCAATCTTATTCTAAATCAGGAGTGTGTAAGTGTGGGGGGGGGGTTGTTATCAGAGGCCATTTGGATATTGCAGGCTATATAAAATTATCAACTTAAAATTTAGCTTTCTATATTTGATAAAACATTTAATTAATATACCTCTAATCAATAGGGATGGGCAACCTTTTCAATTATCAGGCCAATTTCAACTTTTTCTTATTATACAAAGGGCCATATTTTTTTGTAAACTAAAAATAATATTACATCATCATTATTAATGATTGTTGCACATTTAATTACAATTTTTTCAATTCTCCATGTAATTAATTATTCTTTGTAATATATTTATATTCTTAAATTTCTTTTTAATTCTGGACACAGTAATTCTACACTAGGTAAAATGCAGTCTTTTATAAATCCTCTTCTGAAATAGTATTACATTTTCAGCCTTTTTTTTAAAATACTGTAACTTGCTTTCTCATAATTTTTTGATTTGTTTGTACTTTTTATAAAACATATCAGTCACTTGATGAAGTTCTTTTTCAAGTGTTTGATTTTAATATTTCTTCCCCCAAAATTTTGTTATAATCAGAATGTTTTGATAAATATTGCCTTTTAATATTGTATTTTTTATTAACTGAAATACTCTTGTGATATATCAAACACATCGATTTACTATTTCTTTCTGCAAAATAAATATGTTGGTCCATTTCTTTTGAAATGCTGATTTTCTCTGATTGTTTTTTACTTTACATCGGTGCAACTATCTTCATAAAAAAAATTAAGTGCAAAATAATAATTTATTTTTAAGTATAGTCATCTGAAAAAGATTTATATAAAAAAATGTTTTCAGCATTATAGATTAAATTCTGATCAGATAGATCACCTAATATAGAAAATTTGTTAGAATTTTGCATCTCTAATAGAATGAACTAGAACTGTTTTGGACAGTGAAAAAAATGTAGTTGAGAAAATAAATATTTTATTTGACTCAACTTTTAATTCAATATTTGCACTACACCTGCATATAAGCACCTTTTAATACAGGACTATTTAATATACATTGTTAAAAGTGGCTCTAGGCCATATTGAAACTTTTGCATGCCAGAATTGATTCAGGGGCTAGAGGTTTTCCACTCCTGGTCTAAACAATGATTTTGTTAAGTCTTGTAGTTGAAACTTGTAAATGACATAAGTATTTTATTTTATCTTTAAATGTATAGTATAAGTTAATTATTTATATCATATTACTATTTATTCAATTATAAATACTTAATATTCATATTAATCTAATTTGCTCCGATGATCTTTTTAATAATTTAGTTTCATTGTGATAATTTGATGAGATCATCATAGTAATTTGTTTGATGTAGTGATTTCTATCCTATCTGTCCAAATAAATTTGTCTCACTTGTAAAACAATCTTATCTTGAAAATTTGAATCCAAAACAAAAAAGCACACATTTATTGACTTATTATGACAATCAATAATAAGAGATAAATAAATATAATAAATTAACTTTCCGCTAATTGTTTTTAAAGGAATTGTCTTGTTGTGCTAAAAATACACCAAGCAGGGGAAATCACGTATTACAAGAAATAATAAAATAAAAGCTCATGTTATGTAAATTATTCAGGTAGATAACATAAAATCAATGTAGAAACTTTAAAGTACTAAAATAAAGCGTGGATAAATATTAGGATTGACATAGTGCAGGGGTAGCCAACTTTTGAGTTCATAAGATATGCTTTTTATTTTAAAAATGTGTTGTGACCGACTTGTTGTCATAGGCGATCATCTTGTTGTCATAGGCATAGTCTAAGTGGAGGGAGGTGTGAAATGCATACTATTTTTATATATGTACCTAGTAAAAAATAATTATTTAACGGGCCAAAAAACTCATGTCTGGGAAAATTAAAGCAATATGAGTAATTATTAACAATATTTATTAATTCAAATTAGCCATATTAAATCAAGATTAAAAATATTATTTTCAATAATGATATGGCTTAGTGGACTTCACCTATATAGAATTGGAAAGAAAATTATAACAAAAATAACAATAAAACTTGAAAATCTTGATTTAATTTGTTTCAGTTGTTACCTGACAGCTCTTGCTAGATTGGCCTCATGATCGTCCAGAAATGGCTTTGCGATTGACCAGTGGATCACGATCGACTTGTTGGACACTCCTGACATAGTGTATCAAAGCAAACAATATGGGTGAAAGAACAAATAGGTATTACTAACATAAATGAAAAAAATGAAGAAATTATAACAGATCTGTGCTGGAGATGTTGCTAGCAAAAATGACATTAGAAGGACAATTAAGGGATTCACAGAGATTACAAAAACAACAACATAGATATCATTTACATTTGTTGTGGAAAAGTAAGTTAATTAAAGTGATATGGAAAAAACCCTGGTACTTGCGGATAATTCAACCGATGATGTATTACCCTGAAGGCATATCGGTCTAATGCTGTGATTTTTAAGATAACGTCTCCAAGTGATCTGCGGACACATTTAGTCGCTAAAATGTGTCCGCAGATCACGTGAACACATCACGTTAAAAAGCGCAATATTAGACCGATATGCCTTCAGGGTAATACGTCATCGGTTCATCATGTGATAAAAGACATAAAAAGACAATAATGTGATGCAGGTCACGCGATAAAAAAGAAAAAAAAATGGCAAAAAATATGAAAATTTAAAAAAAATTTAAACATGAAAACATAAAAAAAAGACAAAAATGTGACGCAGGTCATGTGATAAAAAAGAAAAAAAACTGGCAAAAAAATTTAAAAAAAATTTTAACATAAAAACATAAAAAAAAAAATTTAACAAAAAATATACGGTCACGTGGTTTTTTAGATGGCTTCTTGGCGGGCAGAAAACAAACACCACCATGTTTCTTGGCCCTGAAAAAAAAATACAAAAAACAAAAAATTATTGAAAAGTTACATGCATGAAATACAAAATAAGGTCAATACAAAATATAAAAACAAAAAATTATTGAAAAGTTACATGCATGAAATACAAAATAAGGTCAATGAATACAAAATAAGGTCCATACACCCAAAATATAAAAACGTACTGTATATTGCTAATTTGATTTAAAAAACACTTTATCCAAATTAATGCGAATCTGTCATTAATGGCGATCTTATATAAAACGTGTCATGACATGCTGTAGTTTTACATACATTTGGTAATTTTAAAAATGTACTGTATATTGCTAATTTGAGTTTAAAAAATTATTGAAAATTATTTACCAATTAAACGTAATTAAGTGGTAGTTTGACAAGTGTAGAAATATTAACAAAAAATGTTTGTAATTTAAAAAAAAAACAGATAAAATACACTTTACCTGAATTAATGCGAATCTAGCATTAATGGCGATCTTATGTAAAACGTGTCATCACATGCCGTAGTTTTACATACATTTGGTAATTTTAAAAACGTACTATATATTGCTAATTTGAGTTTAAAAAATTATTGAAAATTATTTACAAAGTAAACGTAATTAAGTGGAAATTTGATCATTGTAAAGATATTACCAAAATTTTTTTGTACATTTAAAATAAAGATGTAAGGCGAATATGGCATTAATGGCGACCTTACTTTTACATGCATTTGGATTATTTATTGTCTATATTCAATAATATAATTAATTATAAAATTATAATTATAAGAAAAAAAATTAAAATTACTTACAAATAGCATTCACTGCGGAGAACAGAATTGGGATATATGTTCCAAAATCGCAGTGAAAGGATCAGCTTTATACGACTGCCTCCACATAAACTCACTCAAATATGAGTCCAGGTGCTGACGTGCTGTCCCTCTGTGTTTTTTATTATGCCATTTGACCAAACCCCACAACTTTTCAACATTTTGTGTATGTACGCCAGTTGTGGGGTCTACGAAGTTGTATGTGTGATTAACACAATGGTGTTCATATCCAGCCTCAGCTAACTCTTCGCTCTTATATCCCTTCCAGCAATCACTGTAGATAGTCGAGCCTTCGTGTACATTTTGCAAAATTTCTTGCATGAGAGCAGACTGCACTTCGATCTCGAATGGCTACAATAAAACATTCCTCAGTCTCTCTGCATACACCACCAAATAGCCATTGCTGTGGTAGGACTCTTCCGGCATTGTTCTTCCATTTTGTGAAGAGGCTTTCATCGATTTCCACGATTGTGTTGGGACCTCCGATTTTCCACCTTTCATTTCTTAACAATCTCCAGGTACAAACATTGCGGAGGTAGTTGTTCCAATCGATAACAGTTTGGTCCGAAATATTCAATTCCTTTGCACAAAATGTTATGGATGTTAATTGTTTGGACCAACTGTAGATGAAATGTATAGCGGTCATGAAAGTCATTTTGGAGCCAACGAACCACGTGCCTTTTCTCATTGTGATTTGGGATAGACAATCTTTCAAGTTGCATCGCCATTGTCTCATCAAATTAGGTCCCAAATTGTGAACATACTTTTTCATTTCATGACCATTTTGACACAATTTCCTTTTGGGGATAAGTCCACGGTCTTGTAAGAAGATGATCGCTTCTTCCTCTGTACTTGGTAAATTAAATAAGGTTCTTGTAGCTTCAGCTATCATAAACGCAAATAACGCAAATATCACAAAGTAGAAGAGCTCAAAAAAGTCACTGTGATGCCATGGATAGCAAAATCACAATAGACAGAAAAATCAAAAAATTTCCCAAACCTCTCTCCGAATTTTAAATTTCGCGGGTAAAAAAAAAAAAAAAAGACTTTCTGATGGATTAATCACGCCAGTCACTTGGTTGCCATGACAACATTGTCATGCAAAAAACGTCGATGTCTACCAGAAGGGAAATAGGTAGGTCAAATACGTCATTGGTTGAATTATCCATAAGTACCAAAACCCCTTTTAGATTGGGCAAAAACTGGCTTGAAATAAAAAGATCTTTATTGTGTTTAAAAGGTGATAGTGGATTTACAAGTTTTTTTAGTTGTTTCTCTCTGATTTTATCATTTATTTGCAGAAATCGCATTTCAATAAATATAAAAATGACGATTATTCAATATAATAAATTGGAAAACTATCATTTTTAAAAAACTTTGCATCTAGAATGTAAATCTAACTAATTTATATTATACTCTTTATACAATTTCGTGACAATCAATACTTCTTAACTTGTCTTTTTTAAAAAAAAAATCATGCAAGAGGATCCTATATTTTTGAAAATTAAATTTTAAATATACGGTTGTAGATACTGGTAAAATATGTTAATCAAAGGTGCACTTCAATTTAATTATATATATAAACCCATACATGCCGACTATAAATTGAATTGCATATATTCAGTTGAAAACAAAACTGACTACTTTTGTAAAATGTAGTAAATAATATTTATTATACATGATTAGAAAGATAATTAAATAATATTTATTAATGAAGATTAAAGTTGCTGATATTATTGAATTTTTTTTACCTGAATCAAGACATACCGTTTGTGACGAGGAAACGGAAACGAAAAACAATATTCGATAATCGAGGAGACGTAAACATTCGATAAGTTATGAAAAATAAAACTTATCATTCGTTAATTTATGAAAAATAAAACTTATCAGATGTTTGTTTGATTTTGTGATAAAAAATATTTGTGATAAAAAGAATTTCTTTCTGGCATATTTTCTTTTTCTTATATATAATTAAGTATTTATTCTTATTAATTATGATTTTTCTTTTCGAGCTTTTTTGTGTCTCCATACTTGCATACACAGACGCAGGTAAGAAGATAATTTTTTTTACTAATAGAAGTTCTAAGTATTCACTTAGATTCTATGTATAATTTAGATAATGCACTATTATGATTTTTCTTATTATTTGTTTTATATAATGTCATTATGATGCTGTTCAATCTAGCTGTAAACCCATTTTATGTTTATATCATAATATAAAATTATGAAAGAAATATTAACATATTGTTATAATTAGTAGAGATTATAAAAGATTGGTTATCACCGTTTAATTGGTAAATATTAAATGTTCTGCCTTCACAACTTTGACACAAATCACTTAAGGAAAGTATATTAATTAATTTTTTTTAGTCATTCATTAGATTAAAGATTATACAATAATAAATATTTCAGTCTGTAATTTTTACTACACCACTCTTAAGTAAGATAGTGTGGTGAGGTGAAAATTACACGATAGAAATATTCATTATTGGATAATCTCTTGTCTAATGAATGACTAATAAAGAAATATTTATTATTGGATAATCTCTTGTCTAATGAATGACTAATAAAAATAATAATGCTCCTTAATCGACTATCATCGAGTTGATGTTTGAATATAGTATTTAGTTTTTTTTGGCTACCTGAAACTCCTAGTTTATTATGTAAGGCAGTTGGACTAATTTTAGCCACCACCCATTTATATAATTTTAGTGTATACTTTTTGTTATGTTTGGCCCACAGGTGCAGGTGACAGAATGTGGTCCCAGCACACTTGAGCCTATAGAATGATTTACAAGTGTTTTTCATCTATGGGGAATACCCATAGAACTTATTTATAACCTTTGACCAATAAAGGTACTTTTTGGAATAAGGAACAAAAAGTTCAATATGATATAAACAAAATCTATGTAATCAGAATTCTAATTATTAATTAGATATATGAATGTCCTTAATGTGTTTGAAAAGAAAGGTTTTTAATAAATATGTTTTACCAGTTCTTATTTATGGATCTGAGACTTGGACACTTAATAGAAGAGCAATACAGAGACTTCAGACCACTCAAAGAAGTATGGAGAGATGCATGTTGGATGTAGCAAGAGGAGATTGAAAACATAATATATGGGTAAGAAAACAAACAGGTATTATTGACCTCATTGAAAAAATTAAAAGACTGGAGTTGCACTGGATATATTGCTAGAAGAGATGATAATAGATGGACAATTGAAATCTTAAATTGGATTCCAAGAGATTGTAAAAGATCCAGAAAGAGACCACATGTGAGATTGATGGATAAAATAAGGAAGTGTGTTGGGGTGATGTGGAGAAGAGAACCTAAAGATCGGAGAAGATGGATTGAATTTGGAGAGACCTTCATCTTGCAGTGGATTGATAATGGTTGATGATGATGATGAACCATTTTTTAACATATGAATACTAAATCTAAATTTACATTTAAATCTTCACCTCCATCATATATTCTTGAATAAAGACAGGAGGGTAGATTATTAATTTTCTTCAGGTGATTTTATGCATATGTTTCAAAAGTGTGTAATGAAGTGGTAATTTTAATTATATCTAAAATAAAAAAGATATTCAGCAATGGAAAAAAAAGAGAGAGAATAGGATTAATTATTCCATGTGTTTACGTTTAATTAAAAAAGCAAATATATTAATATTTATCTAAATTTACAGTTTATATCTACGCTTGGATGTACATTGATAAATGAGAAGTAAAATTGTGTTTGCAAGTTTTTTAAAATGATTTGTTATGAGTGGCCTGCAAAATAGTTCTGTGTAATGTATTTGGAACGACAGTGTTCTATGATATAATTATAATTCTAAACATCATATATTCAAACAATAGGAAACATTATTTACATGTTGTTGAAATTATTAATAAGGATAGGAATTATATGTTAATGTCTACTTTAATAAATGATTAGTATTAATTATTAATATATTTATAAATATCTATTTATTTATCTTATTAATATATTTGTCCAAAGTGAATGGTGTCAAAGATACAAGTACAGAAAGTTTAACACTTATAAATCAAATTAATAATAATATTGTTTGTAAGGATTGATGAGCATTAATTAAAAAAAAATTACAAGGAAAATAGTTTTTCAGATTTAAAAGTTCTAATCAAGGTTTTATTTAGTTGCAACGGAGATAAATTAAACTAATGATTAAAAAAAAGATAAAATAAATTTGATTTTACTAAAGTCATTATATGTAAGCACATACACACACATGTATATAAACAAATACACATGCTACAATGTTAATATATCAATATTCACACACTTATGATTTAAACGTATACAAACATATATATTTTAAAATAATAAATCAAAAGTATGGGTATGAATTTTTATTTTTAATAATAAAAATACTGCGCATGCAAGATTTAAATTAAAAATTTAATTATGGTTTAACAAAATAGTTTACTAAACAGGAATGTATATTTCAAGTCCAACAAAATTAAATGTTCGTAAAAGAGAAGCGATCTCATTGTATGTCATTGGGTAATCTTTCTTTAAACCTATCGATTTCTAGGAAAATTATTAAAAACAAAAGTAGTATAGTTATTTAAAGATTTTTTCACTTTTTTATATAGATGTTTTTTTTAAAAGTTTTAAATTTCTACTAATGCAGCTGCACCTTTTGATGATATTATATGATACTCTAAATTCATATGATTCTAAACCAACATAACAAGAATATTCTTTTTTTTGCTATAAATAAAAAAACATACCAGAATTAGATTAACTAAATTAAATGAGATGTATGTGGGTAAAAATTTCTGCTCAATAGTTCTTTTGCCTGGAATTTTCATGAAATTTATTATTTTTATATATGATCACTTTACTGTGGAAGTTATAAAACTAAAATTGCCTATAGAATGAAAAATATTTTAAGTATAAAATCCATATTTTTTTATTGTCTGATTGGTGAATGTATGAATATTTGTCTGATGTCATGTGTCAAGTTCAAAACCACTATGTTTGGGTGCAGGTTGTAATTCTATCATTAAATAAAAAATATGGAAAAAAAAATCAATACAAGTGCTTTTAACTACAGAGATATATTATATATTTTATGGTAAAGGTTCCCAGCAAGCTTTGGAAACAACCACAAATACTGATTTGTAATTCAGCATTAAAATGTTCCATGCTTTCATGGTCAGTCAATTAGTAATGTTTAATAAAAACATTTTTTTATTAAATCTTAAAAAAATTGGTAAAGCAACTAATGAAAAAAAAATTACAAAAATGATTGGCATTTTTCTATTCCAACATTAATAAATGATAACTATTAATAAAGCTAAAAAATCTATTATGATTAGTCATGATGCTATCAAAAAAATCAGAAAAAAATAAAAGAATCTTTTTTATTCAGAGGGCACTCCTGTAAATATATATTTGTGCTTTAATGATATCAAATATAAGAAGTATATTTTAAAATGTAAATTTTAATTTAGCTTTATTAAAATTCAGAAATTTATTTATATAATATTAAAATGTTTTGTTTAATTTGCATTAAATATTAAAAATAATCATTAAAGCAATCAATTATTATATAAATGATGGGCTGAATGCTGGGAGTTTTTATATTGTGCTATAATGATGGTTTTTCTGACTGGTGTCTTTCACATTTAAAATCTTTTGTTAATTTACATTAAATCTTTAAAACAATTTGTTAAATAACCAATTAAAATACACAGATTAGGTGCACCTGGTATATATACACACATGTATATATTAATATATCTGAAATTCTCACATTATCATAACTAACTTTCTTTATATATTTTTGTTTTTGTATTTTAATTTTAGTATTATCTCAAATTTAAAGTTAGCTTTTGAACATCTGGATTTATGAAATTTTCATTATAAAACTTTTAAACTCAAATAAACTTAAAGGGAAATTAATAATTAATCAATGTGAAGAAAAGATCAATGAATTGGTAAAAAAATGATAGTTTAAAAATTTTAAATTTTGTAAAATTTCTGTAAGAAGGTTGATAATTTAATGAGTAACTTTTAAAATGTATCTAGAGATAACAAAACTCAACTTAATAAACTGTTTTAAAAATCTTAATTTTAAAAAGAAAATAAGAAAAAAGCTTTAATAATTTGATAAACAATTTAAAATGTAATTTTCACTGATAAGTTTTATTTTATAAAGTTTGATAGTATTTTTTTTTATGAAAGAAGAGGAGACTCTGCTTTAGCTATGGACTGTTAATTTTATTGATTTGTCAAATTCAATTCTATTTGAATATTTTGTTCTTATTAAAAAAATACCCACAAGATTCATATATTAATAAAATTATATATATATATGTGTGTGTGTGTGTGTGTGAGAGAGAGAGAGAGAGAGAGAGAGAGTGTGTTGTTTTTTATGTATAAACTTCCCATGGAAATTTCATGACTTTCAAATATTTTTATCAAATTGGGAGAAAAACAATTCAAATCCAGTAAATTACTCATCTACTTATAAAATCTCTATGTGGCCAAACAACTTTGCCATCACTAATAAAAACTATACATTTATATGTTCGTTTTTTTTTTTATGAATTTATCAATAATTTGATGCAAAAATGTATTTTTTCTTTCTCTCTCTTTCTTTCTTCGAAATATATAAAATATTCCACAAGATGGAAAAAAGTCCAATAGAAAAAGTAAAAGGGTAACGAATATGAATTAAATATCATTTTGTAGATTTCTTATATTCTTGTTATGATTTTAATTTTCACTAGATAATTAGTTCCACTTTTCATAAAAAATCATAAATAAAACAAAATAAAGTTTATTTTTCCAATGTGTGCATACATATAGAAAGTTTATATTAATATTGTAATGAAGCAATAACTGGAACTTTTTCTTCAACATACTAAACTCCTTAGAGCTATTTAAAATGTATGAAAATTAAGATTGAATTGTATAATATATATATTACAACTTGAAGAAATTCTCAATGATAAGGCAATAAATAAAATCAATTCGATTTGTCAACTCACAACAATAATAATTATAGACGCAATGCTTATATTCAAGACAACAAATTTATAACTGACACAATGACCAACATTTGGGCAAGCCAAATTATATATAACATATGTCCTTCACTATAATGTCATCAATCACTAACAATAATTTCTACTAATGCAACTATTATATAAGATGACAATAGGATAATATCAGGGTTGCTACAATAAAAAGAAGTCACAAAGGTAATAATATCAATTGATAAACATTGTAAATATAATATACAACAATGAGAAAATTTACAGGGAGAATCTTAATATTGGAAGCAAATATCATAGAATGGTTAGGTTATATTAAATACTTTTCTTTCTAATACTTCTTCCCACTACAGCACTTATAATAACCATCATTAGCTTCTCATTGTCACGATCAGATTCATATTGATCTCTTTTCATAAATAACAATATGATTTCTTATATTTGTTCCACATTACCTTTTAAAATATTTTTTACAATACATTTTATTTAATAGTCATTTCTGTAAATTAAAATCTCAGGGTTCTTTAATAAAAATTTTATAGCACTAAATAGAATCCTAGTAATAATATGGGAAGACATACTCTTATTCATAAGATAATGTCTATTCAACTTACAATAATAATATTAAATTTAAAGAAAATATTTACTTAAAATCAATTCATGAAAAATTATTGAAATAAAAGAACATACCAGGATAACATTCAGGTATAATGAGTGAATAAGAGATTTTATGGTCACTCAGGATACCATTGTAATAACTTACTATAACTTATTTTATGGATTTGAGATAAATAATTTCATTATTTACACTTATGATGTATAATCAAAGCAATAATCTTCTGAATAAAATAAAATAAAATAATTTATTACAAAAGCAGTCTTATTTTAAGGAATACAGTTGATTAAAGTGATCATTTGATGATTAAGAAAGCGAATAATTTATTTCTTAGATACTTTCTTAACATTTACAAACCAATTTGAACAAAAGTGATTATAATATTGAATTTCATATGTTCATGTGCTCTTAATGTGCAATATAAAAGAAAACTATAATATATTTAATAGCATTAAGATTTTTGGAAAATGTGTGCAGATCATGAGAGAATCAATATGAAACCAAAATTAAACATAAAAAACAATATTTATTTTAAGAATAAAGACATTGAACAGATAACAAATTTGGAAATCTACAATATCACAAATTGAATAATTTTAACACTCATTGTACAATTCACTGTAGAGGAGAAATATAATTTTCAAAGTTTGCAGATAAAATAAATTGACAGATTAAATAATAATGAAAATTGTTATCCTTATCTGGTTAATGAAACCTTTTCTAATATTAACATTATAACAATAAGTTTTTCATTCTTACAATACAATCATACAATTCTGTTGTCCCCAAAATGAGTATATTTAAATTTTAAATATAACTTACTAATCCAGTGATGGAATTACTGCTGAAAGGAATGTTTTATCACCTATTGAGACTCAAAATTACAATTTCATTTTCTAAAATAAACATTTATTAGTTGTATGTCCTATCTGGCAAAGCCCATCAAACAGATTTACACATCAAGAATAATCAACACTCTACATTCTGAATATTAAAAAATGCAATAGAAAAGAAAGATGACATTTTGCACAACTAACTACAATATCAATTGACAAAAATAAAGTCATTGTGGTACACCACATATGGCTTTATAGAAAAAATACATGATAAAATACATCTGCAATTTAATCATAAATAAGGCAATGCAAAATAAGTGATGCCCTGAACTCAAAAGATAGTACATACATTTGAGGTCAATAAATATGCTAGGACCTAGTCTCTAAACATAAGAATGATGATAATAAACCATCAAAAGTATATTAGAAACAATAATAATTGCCTTAAATAAAGCATTACATGCTTAATAAAAGATACAACAGATATGTCATCAAATCTTTTATAATATTAAAAGAGAGATACAGCTAAAATCTCTTTACAAACATATACTAGAAAAATAAATATCCACAAGAGAGAAACAAAGCTTTAATATCTTGGGAAAATACAAAATAATGGCAAAATATGAAAGTATAATAAAACAAGAGGGACTCTAACATTACCATCTCTTAAATAATACTACAATAATTAACTGATTTGTAAAACTGATAATGTAAAAATTATTCACCAAATCTGGTTTAATAAAAGCATAGCCTAAAATAAGCAATAAAAATATATACCATCTTCAATTTATTCAGCATTAACATATATATTCAAATAAATAAATAACTCATGATAAGGAATAAATAACATGTTAAAATACAATGTTATGAAAAAATAAATACTCAGTGAATTTTTACATAATTTAACTTGTAAATAATTCATAAAATTATATCAACAAAATGCATAAAATAAATAAAATAAAAATATATGATAAAATACAAAATCATACTACTTAAATTTGAATTATATCTAGTTTATCAAAATAAATAAATAAAAGTTTGTCATTCTGGATGGTCTACCATTCAATAGGATAGTCTTTATTATTACCATTCTGTGGTTACCAAAAATTTCTCCTACTTCTTAAAACATAGCAAATATAAATTATTTATACAACATTTAAATATTACAAATAAGTAATAGATTTCTTGATGAATATGAACACAAATTATATTAATGCTCATTCAAATTTTATGAAGAATATTTTTAAATAAACCACTGGTAATAATTATGCATCTATAACATTTTTATATGAATTTATTACTTATTATTTATTTTTGAAACACATGTAGAAAACAAAACATGAGGAGCATTTATTCCTTTGACAAAAATAAATTCATTATAGAGCTTATTTTGAAACGAATAATAATAACAGCACTGAAATATCATAAAGCAAGTTTATAATAAATCAGGATTATTGAATAATAAACATGAATAAAAAAATAATTCAAGAGTATTTATATTTCATTTACATGGAATAGAACTTGTTCTGATTATTTAATACAAGCAATAATTTGAGAACAATAGCTTAAGTCAATAATCTTAATTTTATTGACTTAGGACATATCATTTTTGTCTAATCTAAAATAGACTTAGAAAATATATAAAACAATATTTTGTGAGTGAATAATTTTCATCCTGCTACTACAATAATTATAAGCAAATAAATAAGTCATAACATTTGAAATAATTTATATTTTAAGAAATGAATGTTATCCTTTTTAAATTGTTATTAGTAATTAATAGCAAATGCTTATTAGGATAATTTAAAAAGTCACCCATTACTGATATATCTTTAAAATACATTGAGTAATTAGTAAATATTAATTTGATTAAGTTACATGTTTCATACTTTTACTATAAATAAATTTGGATAAGAAATGTATAAATTTTTATTACACTAAACAAGTTCTACTAGTTGAGAATTAAAAGTCTATTCATTTTAAAGAAGAACAACTCCAAAGAAAACTGTTATTTAGAGATATAAAAAAAATAAAAACAATGGCATTTTAAAAAATATACATTTCTGAAGAATATTTAAACATTTAGAGTCTTTTAGCATTCTTATTATTTTCAGAATATCATAATATTTTGAGCAAAATAATTTGTACATAATTAAAAACTGCTTTAAAATAGCAAAAATAGTATAAAGTTTTTAGTAGCCTTAATGTTTCAGTATATAAAACATTAAACTAATAATATTGTCTATTATTAATGAAAAAACAAGAATCAATAAATGTTATTATGTAATAATCATGAGTCATGTAGAATCCTCCTGAAGTACAAAATTTAAATAAAAATAATTTAACAATTATTGTCAAACATTTCTTTCAATGTTCCACTATGTTTCACTGTGATGTAGATTTCAAACTTTTTAGTAATTTCAGTTTAGAACTTTCAGGCTGGATGAAAATTAATTAGTAAGCCATTAATTAATTAGCAAATAAAAATTTATTACAAGTAAATAAATTGAATAATATTAAATATAATTAAGTTTCATTAAGAAAACTCCATCAGTAAAATTATTCAAGTTCACATATGTGTATTCATCTATTTATATTTCTGATCATGTGACTAATTTTGATGGATTAAATTGGCACTCACTTAGATCAACTCTTACTTGATCTTAATTCATTAAAGTTTAAAGATTAACTAATATCATGGGGGGGGGATAGCTAAAGTAACCTCAATTATATAATTGTCTAGATTTTTAATTAAATGTTAAATTTTAAAATAAAATATTTACAAAGCTAAAAATTATTATAGTGAAAATAAAATATTGCATAATAAATTACATTATTTAAACAGAATGTTAATTTACATTATTTCTTTAAACAATCTTATACAATATTTAATAAATGTGAAGTTGCCAGATAATATATTTTTAAAGACTTTTAAGATAAAATATTTAAGAATAACTTTTATTATTACAATAAGGAAATTAAAATAAAATTTATAATTAAGCATAGTGCACACCTTCATTTCTTTTTTTTATTATTTGAAACTAATTTTTATCTAATTAACTAGTTTAAAACTTACTGGACTGAATTAATGTTTATTGCAATTAGCATTAAAATATACTTTTTATTAGAAAACAACTTAAATAAAATGCATTTTTATAAGCAAATAATTTAATTATTAAAACAGAGCATTAATGATTCAAATTTAGTTTTAAAGTTTAACTTTTTACACACTAATATCTATATTAAAATAATTTTAACTCTTAATATTTTTCCATTATTAATTCATTAATATTTAGGATAAGGATATCCTTAAACTAAGCAATTTAAAATTATCTACAACTATATATGAGTTTAAAGCATTACAAGAATGTATGAAAATAACTTTTAAAGCAATTCAAACATATAAAAGTTCTTATAGAATGACTCAAAGGATGCATTAACATTTAAATATAAAGTCCTAATAAATTGGATTACTATAAAACTTAATGTATTAAAATTGATTTTTAAATACTAAGAATTTTATAACTGGAGATGTAGCTTTACTAATAAAGGTAAAGGTTACAATGTATAATGAATAAAAATTAGGAGTTAGTATCCATGAAATAGAAATAAAATTTAAGCTTTGATGTTACCAAAAAATTATCAATTACTATTAACTGACAATTTCTGAGGTAAAGTACATTTATTTCATAAACCTATAATAGCTTTTTTATTGGGGGTCTTTTTATACCCATGCTCATATGTGGATTTATATCCAGAGAACTATTTTTATAGGTTTGAGAATCTGAAAGATTAGAATCTTTCTTGATAGTCTAAAAATAATATTTTTAACATCTCCAAAGAGTTGTATGTGTTGAATTCAATGTTTGTATGGATTATTATAATAATAATGAATAGAAATGAGGAGATAATATCTTCATTTTTTTTCATTATTAAAATAACAATCCATAGAAACATTTAATTCAATATATATATATATATATTAATGTTCTCATGAATAAATGGTTAATTCATAGTATTATTTCCAGGAGCTTCATGTAGTAAAAATCTAATAACTAAACAGCTAATGTTTCAGTACAATAACAAATACTTTCCTCAGAGCTTTTTTGTTTATAAATTATAAGAATGCATACACATATATAACAAAACTTTAAATAAATAAATAAATAAATATATATATATATATATATATATATATATATATATATATATATATATATATATATATATGACTTCTATTATGCTCTACATTTTTGAAGTATATGATTAAAGATATATAAAAAAGATAAATAATTCCCAATATATGTTTGGGTATACAAAAAAATACTATAAAATAATTAGAATTTGACAATGGTAACATCTATTGGAGATTTAAAAAAATTGGTACAATTGCTAATCAGAATAATTTCAAAACATTTATAAAAAACAAATTACATCTATAAAACAGACTCCTCATAGAGTTAAATACAACTCAGCCATTGGATAAAATCAAAATTTTATTTTTTAAACAGTATAATAATAAACTGCTTGTTTCTAGTATTTAACATTATTTTATTAACCACAGGTTACTTAAGGGTCTTTAATATTAAATAAAAAAGTGATAATTGTAAACTATTTCTTAATATTGGTATTCTAAATACTAGTATACTAAATATATCAAGATTGCAATATCTATTAAAAAATTGAATTCAAGATAAATCATCCTAATTTGAAAAATTAGAACAAAAAGACTTTATTACTCATAGGTTAATTAAAAATAAGTTTTTTAATGACCAATAGTCATTCACAGTTTTCCAATAGTGGATTTTATGTATTATATATATGTTTTAATTTAATTTTTAATTATCACTGATATCTAGAAATATAATTATTATGTAAATATTGATAATGAAGATATCTCTGACTACTATAATAGTTAGCAGAAATGAATATCTAGTCATCAGCAGACAAATTCAATCCATTTTCCTACAATCCAGGACTATTAAGTTGAGTCAAATTCAATACAATATTGTTTACATATACAATGCATTAAAAAAGTATTTCTTGCAGTTAACTTTGCCAAATTTGGCTTCCGTATCGGATTGCAAGAAAAGGAATCATTATTTTTGTTTGCAGGTTGGACATGAGTTTCTACAAAATTTTAATGTTGTTTGTACAATGCATATAGAGAGATTTTTCCTCTCAATATACCACACATTTAATATTAATGTAACTTAAATAAACATTGTGATTGAGCAGTTGAACTTGTACATTGAAAGTAAGTATTTCATTTATTCCAATGTTATAAAATATTGAATTGTTCATATAAAAGAATTGTGTTCAATTAATAATGTTTAAAGATGACATCTAGAAATGAGAAAGTGAAATATTTTTTCTGATTAGGCATGCAGTATATATATATATATATATATATATATATATATATATATATATATATATATATATATATATATATATATATATATATATATATAATATTGCATTTATTAATTAGAGAGTAGAACAAAAAACTGTTAAATCCCTCTCTGTCTGTTAGTTAATTAGATTTGGGGTGCACAATTTAAGACAGTTTTAACTTTACACTTTGTATAGTTTGGTGAAATAGTAGAATGGCAGACTCTGAAACTCAAGGCCCATGGATTATGATCTATATGTCATTTTTATGCTTGAACTTCTTATAAAGTTTCAAATAATAAATTATTTGATTATTACTAGTAATTAAAGTTATTTTATTGCTATGAACATTTTTTAAAATATAGATATAAATTATAATGTGTGTAGTTAGTAGTTTGCTATTCATAATACATCATTATCATTTTGCAGTTTGATTTTCTGGGTAGTGAGAAAGTTAACGAGCTAGCCATAAAAATTCTAGTACTGAAAGTAGAATACACATTATCTGTTAAATGATTTCATTATTAATTATTTGATCCAATACAACATTTTAAAATTTAGATTCCAAGCATTGATATATAAATAAATTTTACAACTATTTTCGATTAATGCGATTTGTAATTTTTTTTTATATAGATGCAATCTTTTGAAGTATTATTTTTTTTAGTATAAAAATTAAAGCACTTCATAGTCATGCATAAGTACTTTACCTGACTTTAAAGAGCAAAACAATTTTTTAAAATTTCATTAAACTTTCTAATTAATTTCTTGTAGTGTGTGACAAATCGGGAAAAAAGATTTTAATGTTATCAATAACTTTTTTTGCCTAATATCAACAACATATAAAATACTAGGAAATAATAGCATTGTGGCTCTGCATTAATACGTTTATCTCTTCCAATGATATGTGAAGATATTCCTCATATTAGCGTAAATTGTTTTAGAAAACTTACAAACATTTATATAAAAGCCATATATCTGAAGATGACTAATCCTTGAATTTAGGTAAAACATTGCCAATTTTTTGATTTACGGTCCAAACTACTTAATTTTTTAAATGACTTAAAATATTTATTTTTTCAATTGTTATTTCTAGATGTCTTGCATTATGTATCTGCTATTAATCTGTCTGTCTATCTGTGTAACTTTCTCTTTATGCCTACCTACACACCCACCTACTTATCTGTCTGTCTATCTATTTATCTATCTATCTATCTATCTATCTATCTATCTATCTATCTATCTATCTATCTATCTATCTATCTATCTATCTGTCTGTCTGTCTGTCTGTCTGTCTGTCTGTCTGTCTGTCTGTCTGTCTGTCTGTCTGTCTGTCTGTCTGTCTGTCTGTCTGTCTGTCTGTCTGTCTGTCTGTCTGTCTGTCTGTCTGTCTGTCTGTCTGTCTGTCTGTCTGTCTGTCTGTCTGTCTGTCTGTCTGTCTGTCTGTCTGTCTGTCTGTCTGTCTGTCTGTCTGTCTGTCTGTCTGTCTGTCTGTCTGTCTGTCTGTCTGTCTGTCTGTCTGTCTGTCTGTCTGTCTGTCTGTCTGTCTGTCTGTCTGTCTGTCTGTCTGTCTGTCTGTCTGTCTGTCTGTCTGTCTGTCTGTCTGTCTGTCTGTCTGTCTGTCTGTCTGTCTGTCTGTCTGTCTGTCTGTCTGTCTGTCTGTCTGTCTGTCTGTCTGTCTGTCTGTCTGTCTGTCTGTCTGTCTGTCTGTCTGTCTGTCTGTCTGTCTGTCTGTCTGTCTGTCTGTCTGTCTGTCTGTCTGTCTGTCTGTCTGTCTGTCTGTCTGTCTGTCTGTCTGTCTGTCTGTCTGTCTGTCTGTCTGTCTGTCTGTCTGTCTGTCTGTCTGTCTGTCTGTCTGTCTGTCTGTCTGTCTGTCTGTCTGTCTGTCTGTCTGTCTGTCTGTCTGTCTGTCTGTCTGTCTGTCTGTCTGTCTGTCTGTCTGTCTGTCTATCTATCTATCTATCTATCTATCTATCTATCTATCTATCTATCTATCTATCTATCTATCTATCTATCTATCTATCTATCTATCTATCTATCTATCTATCTATCTATCTATCTATCTATCTATCTATCTATCTATCTATCTATCTATCTATCTATCTATCTATCTATCTATCTATCTATCTATCTATCTATCTATCTATCTATCTATCTATCTATCTATCTATCTATCTATCTATCTATCTATCTATCTATCTATCTATCTATCTATCTATCTATCTATCTATCTATCTATCTATCTATCTATCTATCTATCTATCTATCTATCTATCTATCTATCTATCTATCTATCTATCTATCTATCTATCTATCTATCTATCTATCTATCTATCTATCTATCTATCTATCTATCTATCTATCTATCTATCATCTATCTATCTATCTATCTATCTATCTATCTATCTATCTATCTATCTATCTATCTATCTATCTATCTATCTATCTATCTATCTATCTATCTATCTATCTATCTATCTATCTATCTATCTATCTATCTATCTATCTATCTATCTATCTATCTATCTATCTATCTATCTATCTATCTATCTATCTATCTATCTATCTATCTATCTATCTATCTATCTATCTATCTATCTATCTATGCACTTCATTTCAGATAAGTTGAATTTCAAGCTTAAAAAATGTCCATAATATATGTATTTATCTATCTATTTATTTATATATCTATTTATTTATTTAAATCTAATTAGCTTTCTACCTACTTATCTATCTACTTTTTCTATTTATCAGCCTATCTATTTATTTGTATACCCTCCCCACACACATATAAATACATGAAAACATTCAACCCTTAACAATACCAATATCAATCTCAATCTGTTGTAATAGCATTAATAAACGAATTGAATGTGACATCAAAAGCTATTTTAACTTGGAATAATTTATAAGTTAATAATGATGAATGCCAAACAAGCTACATATTTTATTTACAACAATATGGATGCCATTCCTTTTTATAATTGTCTTATAATCTATAATAGATGTGTAAGTGCATGATGTGAATGTTTAAAACATTATATTAAAATCTTAAAATAAGTGTTACATAATGAATAGATGCAACAAACTCATTCTCCTTTGTGATTTAAATTATTTTGTGATTTAGATATCATGAAAAAGAGTAGAAATATATCTTATCAAGTATTTTCAATACTTAAATCTACTATGTGTGGTTAAGATAAAAAAAAATACATATCTGCCTTGCTCCAAGTTAAACATATTTAATCCATTTATTAAATACTGTATATGTCTTCCATAAAAATACAAAATTAACTAAAGTAATGTTTCACTCAACTTTATGATATGTTCACATATGCATATATCACTCATTAATGAATGCACTTTTTTAAAAATAAAATATTTGTTAAATAAAAATTATTCCTAATATATTTTTATATATAATGCTTTGGATAACTATATATTTTTATAAAATAAAAAACAATACTATTTAACCTGAATTGTGTGATATTAAATAATAACTATATCAATGGTCCAAGTGACTATAATTACATGTTTTATTATATTCATAAATAATCCCTGTTAAAGCTTGTAACATGGTAATTGAATTGAACTATTGTATTAGCCATTAGTTTTAAAAACATTTATTTTTGAACAATGTTAGTTGGATATCCTTTTCGCTTTCTAGTTGATTGATAGACATAATAAAATATAAGATATCCATTAATTTTAAAGTGATAACCCATTAACTTTTTCATGATAAATATCTTCCCTATTCTTGTTATTTTAGAAGTCCATGTTATTAAACTCTGAACTACTAAAATATATAATTAATCCACAGTTAAAATTTTAAATCATGAAATTTGAAGATAGTCTCTAATTTTGTCCCTCAGTTCAATGTTCATTTCTTCAGTTTTTTAATCCAATAATTACACGGTTTTTATAAATCAGGATATTATTTCAAAAAACTTTTATTGATTTTCCCATGTTCTATTTAGCATTTGTTAAAATAAACTCATTTGCATAAATAGAAAAATTAAGACTAATATTTAATAGATTGTAATAATAATCAACAATCAAGAAAAAGCATATTACTCCCTTATATTATTTATTCTAAACAGTAACTAATAACAATATTAATTTTTATATGTTAAATTATTTAAATATTGTTGTGTGTAATTTATATTTAATTAGTTTTTATTTACATTCATATGCACACACACACATCATGTATTGACCAGGTTGTTTATTTATAGTCAATGCAAAATATAAACCTTTATTAATCATATTTTATGTAAGCCTCTTAAATAATAATAAAAGGGTTTTTTTTCATATGTCAAATGCATTAACCGGGAAGCGAATTCAGGCCAGCTGCTTGGAAGGCAGCTAAGCTAACCACTATGCCATCAACTCTTGACAGTAAATAAGTTTTTGTCTTGTCTTTTTTTAATACCTTTTTTTGTTAGTTTTCATATGATTCTCCTAGTTACACTTCCCCTTTGTTCTTAAAAAACACACACACACAAAACAAGATATACTGTTTTCTTCCAATGTTTTATTTTATTTACATGTTATATTGTCCAATTATCTATTAATTGTAATATAATAAAAATCTTAAGTATATTTACTTTAAAATAAAGATTAACATCAATCCTAAGATGTCATCAATATTTTCTAAAGAAAAATTACATTTTCATTTTTATATTTTAGGTAATTAATATAATATAGTAACTACAAAAATGCTTCCTAAGTGAGTCTTACACACCATTTAACTATTGTAAAATATAAAGAATATATAATTTCAGATATTAATACTATCTAAAAAAATTGTTTATCTGAAACAGTCTCATGTTTCAGAGAATTTAATATATAAATATTTTCTGAAATTGATTGCCATTAATAAAGAACAATAAAATTATTACTGTTGTTATTATCATCATCATCATTATTGTTGTTATTATCCATCTATATGGAAAGGTTCCAAGTTTCTGGCTTTGAAAGTACATTTAATTCTTATTGTTGTCTATCAGAAAACCATTTTCCTCACATTGTGAGATAATTTTATGTGATCCTCTTTGGAATAAGACATTCTTGCACGAAGAACTTCCTAATGAGATCTTCAACAGTTTTTCTGATTTCATTCCCCAATTGATACATGAGAATTTTGGTAATATTTTACTATTTGCTTTGTTTGGTCCCCTTGTTATGCATGTTTTATAAAATAAGTTTCTTTCTGTTTTTGTCTGGCTACTTCTACCATTTTCATTATTACTTACATTACATCTAGAATTCATAGTATTACATTTATTTCTAAAATTATTCTGGTTTCTAGATGGGTGTGAATAATAATTTGGAATAATTACAAATGATGTGGATAATTTATTATTTTTCTATTTTTTCGTATGATTATGAATAAATTACCCATGTCAATGCTATTTAATTTTTTTGATATTTTATCAAACAAAGAGAATTAATACAAATATATCAAATGATTGATTAAGCATCAAGGTAAAATTTTGGAAATAAAAAAAAATGTTTGCACTGAATTATTACAATAGTCATATATCCTGCTTAAAATACATCAATCATAATTCTTTAAAAGTACATGTGTTGGGTCTAAATTAATGAATTTCCTCACAACATATCTGAAGTATTATCATTAGCTTTGGAAAACTAGTTTTAAAAAACACTTTATTAGAAATAGACCTGTATTAAAATAAAACAATAATAAGCCAAGAGTATGATCAACCATATATCTGAATCAGCTAAAATTTATCTTCTTTTTTACTTTCATAATAATAAAGTATAATCTTGAGACTATTTATTTCATGCTC
This sequence comes from Epiperipatus broadwayi, assembly GCA_028023455.1. Taxonomy (NCBI): domain Eukaryota; kingdom Metazoa; phylum Onychophora; class Udeonychophora; order Euonychophora; family Peripatidae; genus Epiperipatus; species Epiperipatus broadwayi. Next base: position 4,798,810 of record JAQFVV010006265.1, on the reverse strand, counting down.
GCATGATATAGAGAATGTTGCAAATACTTGGTGAAATCCTGAACTAAGCTTCATTAAAATGTGGTACACATATAAACAGAGTTATTAACTTTTTTATTTCTATTTTACACACACTCACACACACACATATATATATATTATACCGAGACAAAGTCGGTATATGTATTATAACAAGACAAGTCGATGTAAATAAACACACACACACACTCAAGCAGTATAAAATACTCGTAACATTATATTTATAACCTTTAATAATTTTCTTCCCATTTATAAACTACATTTATAAAATACAGATAATAATTGTCTAATTAAATAGTTAAGGCTTTCAGTAAAATTATTAATATCACATTCTCTAAAAAGATAATAAAAGAAAATATAATATGCTCTAATAATATTCAAAGTTAATTTCCATTTGTATGCGCCACGGGATTTAAAATGTTTATTGTAAATTATAATTTTAGCAAAGGTAAACTCATAGAAAAGATTTGAGAAAAGATTAAATGCTCGACTTCTAAGTTAATGTAAATTGTATTATTCTTGTAAGACTCGCACACACGCATGCACTCAAAGTATGAATGAATAGAAGTTGGTTAACAGAGATTGCAACATGAGATTGCCAAGACCAAAAATTGCCTTAAGCATAAAGGATTGAGTGAACATTACGTCAAACACGGACCTGAACGACAACTCTTAAAAAGATGGAACTCTGGGGGGAGATTGGATCCTAAGATAAGGATTACATCTTATAAATATCAAACGAAATCTATTCAATTTACTCTTGCTCTTGCTTGCTTTTTCTTTTCTGTTGTTATTATTATTGCTGTTGCTGTGTTTGGTTGATATCGTTGCTGAAAGAGTTCCTCACTTAATGCGTTTAGAATATAGCGTGATATAGAATAGTATTCGTCCATTTCGCCGTATCCAAATCCAAGATGATCATTATGAAATTAATACTGAGAGCGTCGATTGTCATGAGGGCTAGAAAACCCTTCAGTGATTGATCGCGCTCCGCCACCGAATATCTCCGAAGCTATGGAAATCCAATCACATCTCCACGTGAAATTAATGCTCCAACCTAATAATTATGTTCCGAGAAATACCAACATCGTCCAGACCATGCTATGCTCACTTTAAATAAACAAATCACTTCATCATGAAAGCCATCTCCCACGTTCAAATCCTCGTCTCACTCGAAGCAGCGGAAGTCAAAATCAAATCCTAGGTAAATAGTTTATTTTATATTATGTTTCATTCACTCAATTCGTAAACTCTTAAAGGCAATCTCATAGTTAACTAACTCACACTTGTGTAAATAAATCATAAAATTTGCTGTAACATTTAATCTATTATTGCAATCTATCGTAATCGTAGGACTTTCAAAACATGAACTTTGAACTTAAGTAAAATCTAATAAACCATAATCCGTATTCTCAAAATGTAAAAGGAAACTTGTATTTATCATTCATACTTTATTATGTTTAATATGTTTCTCTGCGAGCGTGAATGTGTGTGTGCGTGTGCAAATTAAATTCAAATTAGTATTTTATATTTAATAAATTCGTTCAGTATATAAACAAGTCGAGCATTTCTCAAGTCTTTTCATACAATTAAAGTCTTATCTCATTTACTCTTGATCGTTCACAAATTTATCATTAAGTTATACTTATTTAGATTTAGATTTATTTTTTTTATTTATTTTTAAAATGTTTTTGCCAACATCGTCCGTAAGTCCGATGTTTATTTATTTTCCCTTAGTTAAGATAGACTTAAGAATTGGGGTCTATGATAAATGTATAAACAAATGTCAAACAATTATATTGAATATAGCGTATAGGGGGATGACTTATAAGCCTAGTTGTTGGGCAAAACGAACTCGTATTGGTCACAAACAACCAATAAGCAAGTCTAGTGCGAGGATCAATCAATTAGCAAACTAAAACTTCTTTCCCATTAGTGAACTGTGCGTCTTTTCCGTAAGGAGTTGTCTTTGAAACAATCATGTAACGGCCTTGAGAAACCTTATTGTCCATGCTGGGGTTTGAGCAGTGGGGGGATAGACTTAAATCGTTTTGATGTGATGTAAGGGATGCAGAATAAATTCCACTTAAATAATCGTATCTGGCGCCCCCGGGAAGGAATAACTATCGATAAGAAAAAAAAGCCTACCTATGTCGTTTTTTCGAACCCGAACTCGGGGGAGAGGACCTACAATATATATATAAATTCAAGTTCATATATATTAAATACAGTAATATTCATATTATTCAACTTATTCTGTTAGAAGTACATTCGACTATATTCCTTTTAGTGTTTGACAACTATATAACGATACAACGTCGAATAATCAAAACGAGACATTATTTTATAACTCCCATATTCTCATTAAGATAACAAAATTGTGAGAGAAATAAATGGGATTATGGGAGTTTAAAAATAATGTCTCATTTTGTTTATCCAAAGTTATATCGTTATATAGTTGACAAAGACTAAAAGGAATATAGTCTAAAGTACTTCTAACAGAATAAGTTGAATTATATAAATATTACTGTATTTAATATATATCAAATTGAATTTTACATATACTTTGAAGAAATACTGGCATCAAAATTAATATATATATATATCATGCATAAATCTATTCTGGTTCTAGGCAGACTTTTACAAAATTTTCATATTATTAAAACTTCAAAAATATAAATATACATATGTAAAAATACCAAAAATACTTTTTTTTTCAAAAAGAGTAAATACAAACTTGGGATTACTGTGAAGAAATTCTTCACATACACAACATTCAAAAAAATATAAAATAAAAACAATTCTCAAGTAAACACAATGTATACTTGCAATTAAATATTTGGTCAAAATTTTTATAAATGGGGTTTTTTAAAAGTACAAAAATGATTTTAAAATAATCATATATTCAAATTGGTTGAATCGACTGATAAAGTTTGATAATAAATCTTAAAGTTTATATATGCAACCATGAATTTATTTCTCATACATATTTCTATTATTCTATATGTATTGACTCTAATCACACTATATTTACAATCACATTATATTGTTATATGATTATTTCATTTATCCTTAAAATATATTATAATTATAAATTGAATTTTATTATGCTAATGAAGTTTTTTTTAATTATTTAAGGCTTTTAAAATTTGAGTTATATTTAAAGAAAACAGATTTTTTTTAAAAAAAAAGTGAATAAAAATAATAATACCAAAACATTTTTTTGTAAGTTTTTATTATCAAAAAGATGTAACACATATATTCAAATAGGGATTTTAAATATTTATAAGTGTTTTTAAACTTTACATTATTAAAAAAGTCATATTGTGATGCATTATTTATGAAGATTCAGACAATTTATTGAATTAATAGACTACATCAAATGTATAAACAAAATATTTTTAATGTTTTGATGATGAGATGATTTGAATTTATGTAATATCTGTTATATGAAGAGATGTTATTGTTTGTTGAATTTAAAGTTACTATCTAGTAATGGAATATTTAATAAATTCTAGTTTAGATACACTATACAAAATTGATAGAACATTATCAACCATCTAATTAAGTTTGCAAAGAAGAGATAATATTAGGTTAGTTATTCAGATGCCAAATGTTCAAGTAAATTACCAAATGATTTTCTATTTTATTAAATTTTGTCACCATTTTTTAATGAAAATAGTTTTGGTTGAATAAGTAGGCAGATAGGTCTTTCTTATTAAGCTATTTTTGCTAAACTTTTGACTTGACATGGAATTATTATACTTTGATTTTATTGCAACGATCAGACTTAAACCAAAATACTTTTTTTAGTATTTTTTATCCAAACAAAACTTAGTTAAAAAACATAATCTTACTACATATTGAGTACTTATAAATAATATAATTATACTAAATTAAAATCTTGACTATCTGAAAAACATTAAATTGAAAATTTCTAACTTTTACTTTTTATCTCAATTAACTTTATTTTTAGATTTTTTTTTTTATAAATAAATATTGCTAATTCTTTAAAGTATTCTATAATAAGTTGGAAAATGTATATTTTTTTCTAATATTTTAAACAAAACATTACATTTAAAACAGTCAAATAAGAGTGTGATAAAAACATCATTTATCTAAAAATGTTAAATTATTTAGTTTAGATTGTTGTGCATGTTAATCATGTGATTAACTGTACATGAGAAACACATTTAGCTATTTATTATAATAAAATGTATGTTGTAATAGCTCATTCTCACATCATTTGTTTTATGCTATCTTTTCAACATTCAAAATCTGAACAACAATCCAGGAACAAATAGGTTTCTTTGAAATTACAAAGCTTTTGAAACATAAGTATTAAATTAAAACATAGTTCTTCAATTACAAAATGATCGAATAATTGCACTAAAATCAAGTCTCTCTGGTTCCCATAAATTTTTTATCAGATGATGTAAAATGGTTTTTCTTTATTTAGCCAGAATATTTTGCATCCTGTTCACATGCTGAGACCATGTTGACCATATACAATATGAATTAAGTAATGATGACATCTTTGCATTTTAGAACTAATATTTGTACACACACATATATATACATATATATATATATATTAAGCAATTAAATCACCCCACATGGTTAAGAAATCCAGTACTGCCCTCTGTGAACTAATATATAAATACATTAGAGTTCGTATTTTAAAATAGCCAGATCAAAATGATGCCACTTTGACCTGTCTGCTATTTGATGTTATATATTGAAATACGAACAAACTCAAACAAAGAACTTGAAATTTTAGCAAGCAACGATCTTAATTTTTGCTACAAACAAACGTTTTATTCTATAAAGACAAACTAAACTTTAGTAATTTTAATCTTTAAACCACCTAACACAAATGTATAGAAAATAATCCCAGTGCATAACGCTATACTGAAATAAATATACAAATATTAAGCAATTAAATCATCCCATATGGTTAAGAAATCCAGTACTGTCCTCTGTGAACTAATATATAAATACATTAGAGTTCATATTTATTTCAGTATAGCATTATGCACTGGGATTATTTTCTATACATTTGTGTTAGGTGGTTTAAAGATTAAAATTACTAAAGTTTAGTTTGTCTTTATAGAATAATAGTAAAACATGTTTGTTTGTAGCAAAAAGTTAAGATCGTTGCTTGCTAAAATTTCGAGTTCTTTGTTTGAGTTTGTTCATATTTCAATATATATCTTATAGCAGAAGGTTCAAAGTGATATCATTTTGAGCTGGCTATTTTGAAATACGAACTCTAATGTATTTATATATTAGTTCACAGAGAGCAGTACTGGATTTCTTAACAATGTGGGGTGATTTAATTGCTTAATATTTGTATATTTATTTCAGTATAGCGTTATGCACTGGGATTATTATATATATATATATATGCACTGGGATTATTATATATATGCACTGATATAGATGGAAATTACAAACTAATACAGACTCCCAGGCAATAATTTTGAGACAGATTTGGAAATACCATTTTTCCAAAAAATAAAAAGTCTATAAGTTGAATGTACTAAAAAATAAAGTTACCTATATGCTGTCAAGCTTATATTTAAAGTTTCTACATTTATGTTTTTAAGCCATTGTCATGTGTAATTATATAATAATAATAAGTTATTATTATTAAATCGATATTCCATGTTTTCATAAAACAACAATAATTAACGAAATACTATTATATAATATCTATTAATTACTAAAGTATATAACAAATTAGTGGTAGATTGAAAAAAAGAAGTTTTACTTCATACAATTAATTAATTATTATATATTCTAGTTCTTTAATACCCTTTACTAAATCTTCATTTGTTGACGTTGATAAACTTATATGAAATATTTAAAGTCTCTTTTATTAATATATATATATATATATATATATATATTGTAATGGGCACATATGTACATTACATTATTTTTTATTAGTAAACATAAAAAAAAAAGTTCACCAATAAAAAATTCTTTTTTAAGAATTAAAAACTGAAAATTAAAAAATCATCTTAAACTCGCATATATATAAAATCGCACAGATAAATAATTATTAAAATAAAACTTTATTAAAAAAAGAGTAGTTTAAAACTAAATTTTCAGAAAAGATTTAGAGATAAAAATATATGTTTAAGTTTGAAAACAAATTAATTAATCTTTTTATAAAATGGAAATGATTATTTTAATTAGTAAACTAGCCTTTGGGCATTTAAATGTATAAGCGTTGGTCAGATAGGAAAACAATAGAAACTTTTAGCAAATGTAGGAAATCCATCGGGAAATCGGACCTCAATGAAAAGGTTTTCACCATCATGACGTAATGTTGAGTTAATCCACAAAATTATTATAAAAGGAAAGGTTTGAAAATAAAAGAGTTAATTAGTTATTATGATGTGAGTATATGTGTTAGTGTGGAGTTGAAGGAGAAGGGATTGAAAAGACGCACTCTTCAATCCCTTCAGTTTTGTTAAAAAAAAAAAAGAGAAATGACATCATTTTTTTTCTACATTAAGGACCAACTAAACTAAAAGACCTTCAGATAAATAAATAAAAAACAATGGCTAAACTCAACCAATCTTTTTAGGATGGCATGGGAATTCATGTTCAAATGGCAAGCAACAGATAAAGATGAACTGTTTTAAACCGTAAGAACTTTATAATTAATGAACATTAAATTAAAAACTTTCCATATTTAAAATAATTAAGAAATAGAATCCTATCTGACCAACGTTATTTATTAATTAGTTATAATTTTATTTAATGTATTTCTTTTGTAAAATCATTTCCATTTATTTATTTATTTGTTCTTTAAGTTTTATTATGATTTCTGTTTTTCATTAAACTAGTTATATAAATATTAAACTTAAGTCAGGCGTGAATGGCTTTATAGATTTGTAAAGTTATATTAGGGGAGGGTAATCTTAGGTTATTCATTTCATAGTTGAATTAGGTCAATGGATTGGATATGTTGGTGTAATTAGTAGATGTAGTAAGAGATTCTCTACGGGCAGAATCGCTTGTATATGCCGCACACTTCCTCTTGCCTAGGGAATGCGATCGTAAGTCGGTAAAATGACCGCAGTCCGTTTCTATGGAGTTTTTTTTTATTGTTCTTCTCATTAGATAGATGTAATATTCCTATCCGATGAGAGTCAATGTCTTATCTTAACCTATTTTGTGTTGCCGTATTCGTATTACATTGAATACATCGATATATCAGATGGATTGAAGTTTGGTTTGACTGCGAACCTTTGGCCTAAGGTTAAACAAGGATTGAATAATTTTCTTTTCAAATGCAAATCTATGTAGTATATTCATACTCGTCACTCTAAATAAAGATGCATTAAATTTAAGTTGGGTATAGACGCTTGCATGGGTTTGTTACCGGTTGATTATGTTTTTGGTTTTCATATTCGATCAAAATATATATAGACATTAGGTAAATACTGATACCTTATGGTGAGTATCTAAAATGTATTTATTCGGATGTCTTTTAAGTTATTGGTGTTAATGCAAGCATCTTATGGTGAATGCTATTGGGTTACTTATAAATTTTCCTCTGCAATTGACGGTTATCAATGATTTTATATTTTGATCGTTTATGTTTATTTTGAAATGTTTTTGACCGTGGAATCTATGTAACCGATCTATACTCAACATTTTTAAACAAATCTGTGCAAACTAATAATAGTGTAAAATTTAAAAATGTAAATTAAAAATCTAAAATAAAAGTAAAAATAATGTTAAATGTTAAAGTAAACATATTAAAATAATAATGTTAAATCTTACATATATATGTGCGTAAATAAATTTTTGTATGTTAATTACTAGCAGTGGCTTATTTTATTTATTTTTTTAATATTGAAATATAATTAGATAAGATATTATATTATTAAATCTCTGCTACTCCCTGAGCTAGTGACATAGGCTAACAACCGGATATCAAAATATATAAATAAAATAAAATAATTTTTTTTTTACTTACGTATCTGCCTACTTTATAAATTTTTCTAGGTTCAAATGCCTAGATGGCGCCCTGTAGTGCAGATCACGTTAAGTGCTATTCTCCGGGTCATTACAATATATATATACAAGTATTAAGAGAAATTGTAGAAAGAAACAATGAATATGAGTTGTTATTATGCTTTGAATTTGTAGTTTACGAAAAGGCATTTGATTCTATAAGCATTTTTTCAGTGATTAAAGTATTGGATCATCAAGGTATAGTCCCAGAATATTGTCATATTCTGAAGAATATTTATAAAAGTGCAACAGAAAAAATTAGAATGTATAATGATACTAGGAAAGTTAACATTAAAAAGAATGTAAAACAGGATAACTGCTTGTCTCCAAAACTTTTTACAGCATTGCTGAAAAAAATATTTTGTGGATTAAAATGGGAAGCTAAATGAATAAAAGCAAACAGAGATTATTTAAGTCATTTAGATTTTTCAGATGATGTAGTTGTTTTTGTAAATAATGTTTTAGAGCTGCAGGAAATATTGCAGCAGTTATTAGATGAAAGTAGAACAGTAGGACTAAAGATAAATGTGAAAAAGACTAAAGTAATGTTCAGTGGAAATTCTCAAAAGATGAAAATAAAAATTGATTATGATGAGTTAGAGGAAGTTAATAACTATAAATACTTTAGTCAAATTATTACTGCAGATGGAGCTTAAACTTGTTGGAGTGTTTTTGGTAAAAATAACTTAGTTCTAAAGAAATATGCCTATTTGTTTGAAAAGGAATGTTTTTAATAAATGTGTTTTACTAGTTTTTACTTATGGATCTGAGACTTGAACACTTAATAGAAGAGCAATACAGAGACTTCAGACCACTCAAAGAAGTATGGGAAGATGCACGTTAGAAGTAACAAGAATATATTGAAAACACAATATATGGGTAATCATCGAAAGAATTAAAAGACTAAAATGGAGTTGGGCTGGATATATTTTTTAGAAGAGATTATAATAGATGTACTATTGAAATCTTAAACTGGATCCCAAGAGATTGTAATAGACCCCCCCAAAAAAAAAATACCACATTTTAGATGAATGGATGAAATAAAAAAGTGTGCAGGGGTGATGCAGAGAAGAGAGGCTAGAAATCAGAGAAGATGGATTGAACATGGAGAGATTCAGCATCCTGCAGTGCACTGATAATGGCTGACAATGATTTTATATATATATATATATATATATATATATATATATATATATATATATATATATATATATATATATATATATATATATATATATATATATATATATATAATATAAAAACTTATAAATAAATATTAGAAAAGAGTTATTAATTTTTTTTTTATAAAAAGAACAAAAAATATAAACTTCATATAGGAGTTATTTGACTTTTCTCATAGTCTTTGTCAACTAATACTTTAAAAGGTCAACTTTCCCATAATTCCATGATCTTAATGCTTGCTGCCTGCCTATTGATTAAGTCTTACTCGTATTTATATATTAACATAGCTTCCTTGATTTTTCTTTTATTATTATTTCTTTCAGTTTGCAATATTTTTATATTATTATAATTAAAATTAAAACCATATGAATGATTTATTCTGGTCATAAAAACAGAAACTGATAAATTATCATTATCTTTAGAATTTTGTTTTGTATTTTGAACTCTTTTTAATAACAACAAGTGCTTTTTTGTTCTTTTTTCCAATGTGCATCTTGACTCACCTATATGTCTGCTACCAAAATTTTTATTTGAAAATTTCTCCAATGTACATCTAGACTCTCCTATATATATTTAGATAAAATCTTATTTACAAATAAAAATTGTATTATTTATAAATGGATGTGTAGATGTGGTAGCATTTATATAGGTGAGTCGAGATGCACATTGGAGAAAAAAACAAAAGAGCACTTGTTGTTATTAAAAAGAATTCAAATTACGAAACAAAATTCTAAAGATAATGATAATTTATCAGCTTCCATTTTTTATGACCATAATAAATCATGTATATGTGGTTTTGATTTCAATTATAATAATGCAAAACTATTGCAAACTGAAAGAAATAATAATAAAAGAAAAATCAAGGAAGCTATGTTAATATATCAATACAAGCAAGATTTAATCAATAGGCAGGCAGCAAACATTAAGTTCACAGAATTATGGAAAAGTTGACTTTTCAAAGTATTAGTTGGCAAAGACTATGAGAATAGTTGAAAGCACTTCTAGATGTTGTTTATATTTTTTGTTTTTTTTAAAAACAAAATAATTACTGTATTTCCTAATATTTATTTATAAGTTTACATAAATTATTTTGAAGAAATACAGACATAGATTTGTAGTATTATATATATTCACAAATTTAATGTCAAAGTTGAATCAATCTGGCAAAAAGGTTTCATTGATTACAAATATTAAAGAATTTGTTAAACTCTACATTTTCATTCATAAAAGCATCTATATCTGATTTACTATATATATATATAATCAAAACTATCCCAAATCCAAAATTCAAACAGACCAGCATAAAAATAATATTAAAACACAACCAAAGGTTTCACTGCTACAAGCAGACTTTTTAAGTGTAAAGAACTACAAAATCTATACATATATATAATATTAAAAATTACCCACAAACCCATTCACTTCCCATCCACCCTTAATATTAAAAGAACTCTTAAATAAGTTAATTGCTTCAGAATAATAAATCTACACATATATATAATATTAAAAATTACCCACAAACCCATTCACTTCCCATCCACCCTTAATATTAAAAGAACTCTTAAATAAGTTAATTGCTTCAGAATAATAAATTTATTATTGAAAATTTATTATTCTGAAGCAATTAACTTATTTAAGAGTTCTTTTAATACTAAGGGTGGATGGAAAGTGAATGGATTTGTGGGTAATTTTTAATATTATATATATGTGTAGATTTTGTAGTTCTTTACACTTAAGAAGTCTGCTTGTAGCAGTGAAACCTTTGGTTGTGTTTTAATATTATTTTTATGCTGGTCTGGTTGAATTTTGGATTTGGTGTAGTTTTGATTATATATTGACTAGTTTAGCTTTATGCTTGTAATGTTTATATATATATATATATATATATATATATATATATATATATATATATATATATATATATATATATATATATATATATATATATAATAAAGTCTTCTATAATATTATTTTAAAAGCAGTAAAACTTTTAGTTAATGTAGTTCAGACAAATATTATTGTTAATGCAGCATCACATAGTGTTAACTTGTCTTTCCAGTTTTAATTGTTTGTTGTCAGTTATATCATAGCTAATATTTTATCTAGATTATTAAATGAAAATATTTCCATTATGTTTCAATCTTTACAAGTATTAAATAGATTACTGAATGGATTATATATTGAATTTATAAACATCACATGACCACCATTTCATATGCGTGCTTATAACTGTTATTAAAACAGGCAAAACTCACTATACATATTGCCACTCACTGCAAACTAGAGTAATCAATGGATTCCAGAAGGCTTGTGCATAAAATTCCCATCTAGTGCCTACTTATCCAATATCACCAGACTACTTTCTGGCTTGTGGCCTCTGTCAGTGAGGAGCCTTGGATCTGAAAGCACTGCACCTAAATCTTAGAATCTAATGCAACCCTGCAGCAGCCATCTTTTATCTCTACTTAAATACAAAACTATAAGTCTTAAACTGAAAACACCATATTTTCAATCCAAGCTCAGTAGCTTATATAGCCATATAGGTCTCTACTCAGTTCAGTACCTATACATTTTGGTGTCCTTATTTCTTTAATAATCATAGCCACCATTATCCTATTAGTCAGGATTGGTTTTAGCCAATAAACATCACATAATCACAATTTCTTATGCTTTCTGATAACTCTCAGATCCAAGGTTCCTCACTGATGAAGGCCACAATCCAGAGAAACTAGTCTATGAATAATGGATGAGTAAGCACTAGAGGGGGATTTTATGCACCAGTTTTCTGGCATCCATTGATTATTCTAGCTTGCAGTAAGTGGCAATACGTATAGTGAGTTTTTTCTGTTTTAATAACAGTTATAAGCAAGCATAAGAAATGATCATATGATGTTTATTGGCTTAAAAACCAATCTTGCATAATAGGGTAGTGGTGGCTATGGTTATTAAAGAACTAAAGATTCCAAAATGTATAGGTACTGAACTGAGTTCAGACCTATATGATTATATAAGCTACTGAGCTTAGATTGAAAATATTATGGTGTTTTCAATTTAAGACTCATAGTTTTGTATTTAAGTAGAGATAAAAGGTGACTGCTGGAGGGTTGCATTAGATTCTAAGATCTAGGTGCAGTGCTCTCAGATCCAAGGCTCCTCATTGATGAAGGCCACAAGCCAGAAACTAGGCTGGGGATATTGGATGGGTAGGCACTAGATGGGGATTTTATGCACAAACCTTATGGCATCCATTGATTACTCCAGCTTGCAGTGAGTGGCAATACATATAGTGAGTTTTGACTGTTTGTATAGAATTAATAACATAAGAATTAAATAAAAGCAAGTACTGAAAAGAAGAATCACAGATAATCTCAACCATTTTTTGGGTATTTTATTTTACAGTAATGTTAAGGGTTATTACAAACACATATATACACATAGATAATGAATCTTCCTGTCATAACTATTGCTGCATATTTTCTCTATGTCTGAAATATGAAGAATTCAGACTGGGTATATGTTTTAGAAGTTAGAACATGTGAAATCTATTTATTTATTTAATGTTGATTAATGAAACTGACATATAACTTTTTTTTGACTTGAAAGTAATAAACTGATGGAAAAACATTAACATTCAATGCCTGGATCAACAACAATGCAGAGATATTCATTATCTCTGTCTTTTTACAAGGGTCTACTGGAGGGACCTTTGCTCTATAGTTGGCTGCATAAAGACTGTTTATTTATCTGTTTATAGATTACACATTCATAAATAAACACCTGCACACTTTATGTATATATATTTTAATAAAAAGAATTAAACAGAATTTATTTCTACTATAACCAGAAATCACAACACTATTTTTTTTGGTTATTGGGAAGATACAAGATAATAATAAAGTTTACTTCATGATTTAATAATAATATCTAATTAATATTTCCTTTAAAATAATGTATTTTCAGGCATTAAAAGAATCATATTGATTTTCAAAGCTTTAACTTCCATGTTTATTGCTTTATCACCAATGTATTTGCACTGATTGATAATTGATGATCAAATTATATTTGAATTCTGAAAATGACAACTTCGGCTTTAATAAAAAAAAGTTAACTTCTAAGATTATGATTGTAATATAAAACAAAAGCCAAAATCAAAAAGATTTGCTGCTGAGTAGATCAGTTGATATTTAAATATTACAAGTGGTATAAAGAGCTGTAATTAAAAAACATTTAACTTTTAATCTTTTAATAATTCTTTTTCATACATATCTAATTTAATTATTTTTTTCCAGTAGGTATTTAATTTTGCTTGAATTTTTTTAAAGGAACAAATATTGTCTATATTATATATTTTACAAATTTGTTAAAAGTATCAATTCAAAAATTTAAATTAGTGTAAAAAATCAAAAACAGCTATGCAAATAAAACAAGAAATTTTTAGGTATAAACAAAAATAAATAATTAAAAAATGATTACATTCCTGAATTTAGGCTAAATTAATTTATTTAAAAAAATAATTTCCAGAAAAATTTGTATATTTAAGACAAATTTCATTAGAGCATAAGTTGAAATAACAAACTATTAAAATTCACATTTTAATTTCAAAAATACAACAAAAATTAATAAGGTTATTGACAATTAATATTTTCTCCCTAACAATACATTTTTATTCAACAAAAATATTGACCTAAAATTGTAAATATTTAACATAAACTTTATCAAAACATAGACTAAAATACTAAAAATATTCTTTGAAATATTAAAATTAAATTTTTAATTAAAAAAAAACAATTACAAGTTATTGACAATAAAAGTAAATTTTTAATGGATTAATTTTTTGATAAAAAATAATGTATTTAAATAAAATGTAAATGTCATCTACTTATTAATAAATAAATATTTAATAAATTTGAAAAATAATAAAAAAGTAAATAATTGGAGTGCATTTGTTTGTTTTTATTTTACCAACCAAAGACTGTTGAACAAGCATAGAATGCCTTCTTTCATCTTTACATAGACAAATATACAAACTCTATTGATTTTTTGAAGCATCAATAGCTGTAGACATTTTGATACTTTAGTCAGAATTAAAACTTTATTGTTAGTAAGTATTAAATTTATATAAATAAATTAATGTTTATTTCATCAATAGATTGAATCAAACTTCTGCTATTGAGACAAATCACAAGAATTTGCAACATTGATGGAAATTTACATAAAATATATATTAAGTATTCATTGCACTAAAAATACAGGCAAGAAAATAACACAAATGTTCACAGACTAAAGAACATATGATCTTAGAACACCACAAATGCTAGATTGAGCTTTGATCAGTGCACATTTATCTTTTAATTTCAACCCATGACTATATCACTAAACCATATCTTGTTATAATTATCTGACATTATTTTATGTTTTTACCCATGGTATTTTACACATATAGAGTTTGCTTACTAAATGTGGATCTACAATCATAAAATTTGTAGGTCCCATATTGAAATAAAATAATTGTATTGAAAGATATCCAAAAACTTACAATATATTTTTATCTTAATACTATATCATGCAGTAGCAAACAGTTTACTATTATCCTATTCTAGAGCCATTTGTTATAAGTTTGAGTAATCAATGGTTATCAGATGACATAATGCTATAAAACTTCCATCGTTAGAGTAGTTTCTGTTTATTTTGCCTTTATCAGTAAAGACTAGGATTTAAATCTGAAACTAATACATTTATGCATCTAATGGTATCTTCTATTTTTTATATTGTTGAAGTTAATCTTAAATCTTGAAAAAATCCTTAAAATTTCATATCAAATGTATCTCATTGGTATAAGTATTTAGATCTGATGTCAGATCAGTTTCTATATAAAGATCTATAACAACTGCAGTATACTTTTATTCTTTGGCTATGCAAATGAATTAACCTAGGTTTGAAATGTAGGACCTTTTTTGGATTGCAGGTTATTATTTTAAATACTATAAAGAAGTAAAAATTGGTTGCTAGATGCATTAGCTTCACCTTTGATTTCTACTGTTCAATTTTGAAAGGGAAACCAGAAAAATCATCTGGAAATGGAATTTTTATAGTGCTATATTCATTGATAATTTAAGTTTAAAGAAAGTGATTCTCTAAAAAAAATAAATGCACTAGCTATGAGAAAGTCACATGATAATTTTTATTGGTATTTTGTAATCCAGATAAAGAGTATAAAAACAGTCATTTGACCACAGATTGAAAAATAAAATAATTTTTTAATAGTGGAAGATTTGAACTTTTAAGGTTTTTGACTTAATTTTTTTTAATAAATGTGGTTTAGTGTTGTAGAATCCTTATTTAAATAAAATAATAATGATTTAAATATACATTATATAATTTAACTTTCTATTTATAACATTAATTCTTGTATTTTGTTTTTTAAAGATGATATTGATTTTGGAAAGATTGCAGGAGGGGATGAGGCTGAAAAAGGAGAATGGCCTTGGCATGTAAGATTAAGACTCGGATTATTGTTTTTACACGCAATTTTTATATTTTCTTATTTATCTATCATTAGCTTAATAATTTTGAATTTTCTGGTAGTTATTTGAGTGAAATAAGACAAATTATATAGGTCTGTCTGAATTTCTATCTATCTATCTATCTATCTATCTATCTATCTATCTATCTATCTATCTATCTATCTATCTATCTATCTATCTATCTATCTATCTATCTATCTATCTACCTACCTACCTACCTACCTACCTTCCTACCTACCTTTCTACCTACCTACCTATCTATCTATCTATCTATCTATCTATCTATCTATCTATCTATCTATCTATCTATCTATCTATCTATCTATCTATCTATCTATCTATCTATCTATCTATCTATCTATCTATCTATCTATCTATCTATCTATCTATCTATCTATCTATCTATCTATCTATCTATCTATCTATCTATCTATCTATCTATCTATCTATCTATCTATCTATTTCTGTCTGTCTACCTGTCTTTCTGTCTATCTACCTGTCTATCTATTTGTCTAACTATCTAACTATGTGGAAATCTTAAATGCATGAAGGAATCCACCTACTTCAATTTAAAAATCAAAGTAAACTGACAGACTTATGCATCCCTAGAACAACTGCCCCAGGCCAAGAGTCAAAGTAAACTGACAGACTGATGTCCTTCTTTTGAATGCATTAGTCTGTCAATTTACTTTTACTCTTGGCCTGGGGCAGTTGTTCTAGGTTAAATGTTTTCTAATTAAATTGATTTAAATGAATTGCTCTACACAGTTAAGATTTCCATCTAAACATTCATTAAAATATTGTATTAGTATATACATACTGAATTAAATGTTTATATGGATATTATATAGAAATGAGGAGATAATATCCATTTAATAGAGAAAAAAAAGCTATTATCAGAAAAACTTGTTTTGCCTCAGGAATTATTAATTAGTAGTAATTGATGTATAGTAATAAAAACTATTTTCAATTTTTTTCATTCTAATAAATAGTTATTAATAACTTTGATTTTAGAAAAAAGATGGCAAATCATTAAGTTTATATAAAAGTTGTATTCTTGCAGATTCAAGCATAATGAATGTGCATGTGCACAAGTGATCTTAAATAGTGTATATGTTTATGTCTATATATACATTCACTTATTATTTTTCTATTACTTAATTTGTTTAAAATCATATGATTGTTTACAGTTTGTGTTTACAGGTAGTATATACATAATAAAAATATAACTGTTAATCACTTATTCATTATTTAATTGTCATAAGTATAAAAATAACATATTATTTTGTAGTATATTGTAAATAACAAAGTCAATAATTTCATATAAATACAATAACTAGTCTTTTCATATTAATAGTGATAAATCACCAACTTAATGTTAAAACATAAAAAATTTGTTGCAGTAATTTTTAATAAATTAATCAGTTTCAATAAGACTAATCATAATTTAAGGCCAGAGCCTCATTTTATTAATTAGTCTTGAATGAAAAAACATAACATCAAAATATGTAATAATAGTTAAATGAAACTAACATTTTTCAGATTTTAAAAAATATATTTTCAATACAAGTTTTATATATGCATAATATTTTGGAATAATGTATGCTATCTATTATTAAATTCTCTTTCACAACGAAGTAAAGTCTATTTGCAAATAAAAGAGGAAATTAATCCATTTTCACCTATTATTTTACATGAAAAGGAGAGAAAAGATTTTTTCAGTGATGTAAATTCTAATGCAACCTTATTTAAGGCATTTATAACTTATATTCAGATTACAGAATTACTAATTATTCATTTTAATAAGTTTTTGAGTAACTGATTTCAGCATAAACATGTGTTATTGGAATCATCCAGTGGAACATAGATCAATATCAGTCAAAAATATTTAGGCTGTACAATTCCAATATTACATAAATATATGGCCTTCTCACACACACACACACACACACATATATATATATATATAATAGTTTGGTTTAAAAGGGCCAAATTTGTTGCACTGACAGTATGACACTAAATACTTCAGAAAGCTACATTAATTACCATTAACGTCATTCATTGACCTAGAGGTTTATCTTTTTCCCATATACAACCATCAAAACTATATTAAATATTAATATGTCTACTTTTTAATTAAATATGAACACATAAAATAATCAAATTTAATATATATATTTTAAAAATTTAATAATAAATTAACAAATTGGAATTTATTTTTATACATATTTACATAATATGTTTATATATATAATGCATCATGTAAAATATAAATAATCTATAATATAAATGTTATTTACATTAGAGTTTTATCAAATATTAAAGTCACACAAATTTTTAATATAAAAGGCAGTTATTTCGAAGAAATATAAGGTCACAATTATCAATAATATTGTCAAGCATTGGTGGTCGAGAGGTCAGTGACAGCTGCTTTACAAGCAGTTGTCCCGGGTTAGCAGGTTTGCTTCCTGGCTGATGCTATGACACATGAGGAAAAAAATATCAATAATACCAGCTATTCAAAATAAAGTATGGCTATTCCTATTTAAAAAAAAACAAATAATGATGCACTAGAGATAACTTTTGCATGATTATATCAAACAACCTGTGAGCTACAAACATATCAACAAACAGAACATGCTGATCCACTATTAGACTTAGTTATTATTTTGTGTTACTTTTTAATTACTTTTGTAGGAAACTTTTCTTTTTGAAAGACTTCAATACATTGTCTAATTATAGCTCTCCATTATATTCTATTATCAGTCATGTCTTACCAATGAAAACAATCAATATTTCTTGTTTTTAAAATAATGATTATAATACAAACAAACTTTATCTTTTCAATGAAATATTTTATGAAAGACTTATTTCTTATTTATTTCCTACTCCCAATACAAAAAGCATGTGATTTTTATAACAATACACTTTATACTATAAACTGAAGAAAATATTTATCGGTAATTATGATTTTTCAATCATAACAAAATTCGTTAAATGGAAGTCCATTTCTTACTACCACACAATAAATGAATTAAAATAGTATAATATATGACAAATTTATTTGCAGTAGTCATATCACTGTGATGAAGTATTTTATCCATCAAAAAAGTTGCCCATTAATGTTGATCTATTTAAAAACAATCAAAATATTTCAATATTTGATAATTAAAAGGCACTAGAAATAATACAAGATTGTTTTTTCATGCAGCACAATTTAAATTCATTGCTAACCAAAAAATAAAGAAAGTTAAATGATTATTTATTACAATGATTTTTTATTTCTTCTAAACAAATTGCCAATAATCTAACTATTTAAAAAACTTGAAGGTAACCACAATTAAGCAATAATTTTAGAAAAAAGATAATATAAAGATTATAAATTGATTACTTAAAAGTGTTTGCTTATATGTTGAAAAAAAAAAATGTAACTCACAAAAACAAAAAAAAGAAAACTATCTGATATAAAATTAACGCTCTAAAACAAAGATTAAAAGACTGTAATGACATCATTAAGAGTATACATAAAGCTCAATAATTAGAGAGAAAAGGTGTTACTGCAAGCATTAAAATATTCACATCTAGTAAGAATCATTTAAAGAAAATGCAGTCTACAATTTTAAGTAATATTGAATATGCTTACTATTTTTAATTCAGTAATTTATCCCAATGGATGAAAGTTAAAAGTACTCTGTTAATCTTGTGGTAATTGATTCAATTATTAAATATGAAAACTAATATTGTGCTGAAAAAGATATATAAACTGTAATTTGTGATCATATATTATACACACTACCTAATTTTCATAAGCATTTTTAAAAACCAAATTGAGGAGTTTGTGCTACTTATATAAATGGAGAGAAAGACTACCATTACTATTATCAAATATTAACAATTATAAATAAGCATTAGTTTACAATAATTATTGATCACATTTGTTAAGCAAAAGGATGGTGAATATCACCATATCTCTTCAATTTCCTTTTTAGTTTTAATAATTGGGTGGGATTAATATCAGACCTAGCAGATTTGTTTAAAAATTATATGGTCCTTCAAAAACAGACTTCTAAGTAAATATAACAAATAGATTAACTTAAAATCAATGAATTTTATGCAATTTTATAAGGAATGATTTTTTAATGCTAATGATTATATGTTTTACTTTTGACTAGAGATGGCATAATAATTAAAAAAATAAAAAAAAAACACTTAAACTTAGATTTCTAAAATTTTGTGTACATTGATTACCCTATAGTAAGAAAAAAAAGGCAAGAATTTTATTTCAATTTAAAATTTATTTTCAATAATTTTATACTTAATTATGCATTAAAATATAGTATCTGCATAACATTAAAAAAAAAAATAATACATTTTTGAAAAATGAAATTGCAAGCTTTTTTTAAAAGTCATATGACAATTAATTTAAAAAATATTTTCATTAAATTAATTATGTGGAATGAAATATTTAATAATAAATATGCAAAAATAATTACATTGCCACAAGTTCTACTCAAGCTAAAAGATATATGTATATAACAGTAAAGATAATATATATACACATAGAAGCTAAACTCTCCATGCAGTAACACCACTCAATGCAAGACTGAGTAATCAATGGACACAAGAAGGTTTGTGCATGAAATCCCTATTTAGTGCTTACTCATTCAATATTTCCAGACTAGTGTCTAGCTTGCACTGAGTGGTGCTATTGTATATATATTTAACCTCTGTGTAAACAGCCTGTGTAAGCATAAATAATAATGACCATGTGATGTTTAGTGGTTTAATAATAAATATAATAGTAATTAATTATTATATACAATCTTTCAATCTGCAGAAGTATTTTTGGTTAATTCCATAATTTGCTCAACTGCAGTTAAATTTAATTAAAGTTGAGGAGTATTGAGAAATGAACTGCAGATTGAAAGACTGTACATAATAGTTAATTACCATTATATATATTATTTTTATTGTTATTACAATAGTTTTTAATCAATGGACATTTTATTTGTATTATATATATATATAAGCATATATATATATAGTACAAATTTATTTGTATTATATATATATATAAGCATTAGAAATCAGTCAACACTTAGACAATACCAATATAGATAATAATGAACAATCTCAAACTGTTGACCAGATTCTAATGGTTAGTTGTAAACCCATTTACCCTTGATCATTATTATACATATTAATCAACTTTACATGTCCAGACTTTACATAGTTATATTTAAATAAGTCTCAAATGTTAAGATTTAATTGTAATAAAAACATATTTGAAAACTAAAAATAATAAATCTACAGTTAACCAATGTTTCAGATGAAGCAAATTAAGCAATTATTGTGTTAAAAAAAATAATTCACTGAATCTATTGCTAAAAATTCAATATTGAAACAGTTATACAAATACACACATATAATAAATGAACATACTTTTAATTATATGTAAAGAAATAAGAAAATATCTTAACTATAATCACCTTGAGTAAAAAAGTTGTTATTCAATTGCAATAATGCATGCAATAATTAAATAAGAATTTTTTCATGCCTGATGATTGGAGCAGATATCTGATTTATGGTGATCAAATAATAAACAGTTTATGCACAGTTATTGCAGTTAATATGTTATACGATAATAAAATAAATACATTATGCATAATAATTGCAACTAATTTCTCTGTAATAGTGTTTGAATAAAAATGTCATGCATGATTATTAGAACTGATATGTCATATAGTGATTAAATAATAAATTTATTATGCATAATTACAGGAAATGATATAACTTATATGACAATTAAATCACAAATATTTGAAATGATTGGTGGAACTGATATCTCCATAATCCAAACAAATAACAAATATTTAACATATCGTAATTGGAGCTGATTTTTTTTTATATCTATTTATATTAAAATAAGATTTTCATTAATAAAAATATAAATAAACTTTTCTGACTTTTCTCATTGTAAATAATTATTTGGTTTTGTATAATACTAACAAAGATTATTAGATTAATACCAAACATGTGGAATACACTTTACGGAGCAATGCCTGATATGAGGTCATGTCAGTCACAGTTAATGAAATCTGATAACAATGTTAGAGTTATATTACCATGTAACCATATGTGCAAGAATACCACAAAATTCTACAGCTGTTTGTTTTCCAGACCAATGTTTTTACTAACACCATTTGCTATCTGTGTATTGTTCAGTCCATAGTCATTGATAATAGGTTTAAATACCAATGTATTAACTACAATGAACTTCATAGCATACAAAACTTTGAAGCATATACACATTCAGATTTGTATAACAATGTATAAAATAAAATGAAATAAACTTAATGGAAATGTATAATTCATTACATAAAGTAATTTTTTAAAGAAGGCTATTTTATTGGACAAAATATAAATTGTTTAAATTATCTTGCTATTATATTATTTATTATTATGTTAATTATCCACTTAAAATTATATATATATATATTAATTTTAGGTAGGAATTTTGGATAAAAAATATAATTATTATAGATGTGCAGGAACAATTATAGATTCACTTTGGGTTTTAACAGCTGCGCATTGTGTAGATGGGTAAGTTATGAATATTTGAATTTACACACACACTTACATTACAGGCATGCAATGAAGTTAGAGGGGAATATTTAATTCAATTTTTTGCAATAAAATATTTATATTAAAAAATAGGATTTATAAATTATTTTACTTACAAAATCATTGATTATTTCTTTCATAAACTTTTATAACACAATCTTTTCACGAGCGCGCGCGCGCACACACACACACACACATATATGAACTATAAAAATAAAATATAAATTTAAAAAAAATTTTTTTAATTAAAATATCTGTATTATAATAATGTA
This sequence comes from Epiperipatus broadwayi, assembly GCA_028023455.1. Taxonomy (NCBI): domain Eukaryota; kingdom Metazoa; phylum Onychophora; class Udeonychophora; order Euonychophora; family Peripatidae; genus Epiperipatus; species Epiperipatus broadwayi. Next base: position 4,776,153 of record JAQFVV010006265.1, on the reverse strand, counting down.
TTATAACATGAATAAATGAATAAATACATTTTATCTATTATTAAATATAACACTTATGCAATTCAGCTATAAACAATTACCTTCTTTTCTAGACTAATGTAATATATGACTGTTAATAAAAACAACCACAGAAAAGTAGTTTTCTAAAAAAAAAAAATTCAGTTTCATTACTTTTAGAATGCTTTCAATATAACACGTCAATGAAAACATCCACAGAAAAGGTAGTTTTTTTAAAGAATATATAGCTTTATTACTGCCTAGAATGATTTCAATATAACATGTATATCATACACGTAATACTGAAAGCATGCTAGGAAATAACAAAGTTGAACATTATTTTTAAGAAAACTACTCTTTCTTTGGATGTTTTCATTAACAGTCATGTATAAAATAAAATATATTAAAATATACAATATGATACAAAAATTTAATTGGATAATTTTTATGTATTAAATATTGTTTCTTTTTTGTTTGTTTATTTTAGATATACAGTAAATTCTCATTCTATCAGATATATTGTTTTTCACTGTGAATTTTTTATTTGATCCCAAATTAAAAGTAGTTATTATAAAAATATGCATCTATCATTTTTAAGGAGACACTTTTTGACACTTATTATTGATAAATCACAATCTCAGTGTAATATTTATTTGCATTGATATTTTTGAAAATTGGAATTCACATTTTTATTTTATTAAAAATAATAATGTATCTTTTCTTTTTTGAATTCTTAGTATTCAGAGGTTCAGTAACAGTTTTTTCTTTTTTCTTTTTTTTTTTTGCTTTATAAAGAAGTAAGTATTAAAAAGACAGGTATTTTGGATTTATTGCAACTCTGTAGTCAATGTTTTAATGCTTTCAAGGATAGTGAAACTGTCAAATTTGTTATAAACTAAATACTTTTTATAATAAATTAATGATAATGTGAATAAATTTACAAACCATTTAGCAAACAATTTTTCACTATCCTGTTTTATTGTGGAATCTAAACAAAAGTAAAAAATTAAATGCGATCTAACTTTGCAAATAAAAAAAAATCACAATAGACAAAAAGACAGATTTTCATTATTGAAAAACAATTGTTAAATGTTTTTAAAAGGCAATTTTCATTTTATGCCACATAAGTGTAATTTAACTAATTTCTGTTTAAAAAGATATTATATTAAAATAATATCTAATATAAAGAATAAATAATTTCAGAGAAATAAACATATAATAATTTTACAAAAAAATTCTAATAAAAGGAAAAATACTTAAAAATGTATTTATTATCTAATAAAAGATCATCTTTTTTATGTTCAGTAATGATTTTTTTTTTGAGGACTTATTTTTCATTTACATTTTTATACTTTATGTTTTTACTAAAAAGTTATGATATTTATGAAATATAATTGTAAATTAAGACATCTAGGGAAAATAATTAGAACTAAAAATTTAATAAATATGGTTTTAATTTCTCCTTATATGTAAAAACAAAAAATACTTAATTGTAATTATTAATTAGAGAAAATATAACTTACTATTAAAAATTTATCGGCTGAACATTTTCGAGGAACCATGCCTCATACTCATAGCCTTCATGAAAAGTGTAATAAATATATGCAAATGTAAATATTCAAATAAGCTACTGTTACGTAGCCCATTTTTTCGAGATCTCGAAGCATGTGTCCTTTCTGTTAATGGCATGGATGTCTCTATTAATATAGAATGCCTCCTTTATTTTTCTCCTGTAATCATTTGGCTCTGAACATAAAATAATGGGGTTGGCAGGTATTTGAATATTTACATTTGCATATATTTATTACACTTTTCATGAAGGCTATGAGTATGAGGCATGGTTCCTCGAAAACGTTCAGCCGATAAATTTTTAATAGTAAGTTATATTTTCTCTAATTAATAACTAAAAATTTAATTATTTCTAAAGCATAAAAATAATTATTAGTATTATTTTTTATTGTTTTTTGTTGTTAGCAAATATAATGGAAAAAATGACACAATATCCATTCAGATCACAATCAGTTCTAAAAATGAGTTAAAATATCTAATGATGACATGGAGTTAATATTAACTTTAATGTTGTAAATACATACTATTATTGTATTAAAATATATTATGTGGTATATACATATTTTGCAAATATGTATAGGATTTTTTAAATTATACAGTATAAATTGTACTAAAGTCTGATATATAATTTATATTTTATTTGCATTATATTTTAGTGAATATTCATTGAACTTCTTTTTAGATACAATTTTAATAGATTTATATATCATTGTTTTTACATATCTTTTGTTTTTTTTATTTCTAGACACTTTAAAAACATGGGTTGTATTTATAAATAAGTTTTTATTAACTCAGCTTTATCAACTTGCTAAATATGATGCAAAATCATGTTTATAATTTACACATAATTCCTACAGGTCAAGGAAATTGTTTAAAATTAAACTATGTAAAATCTTCAAAGTACTATCATATCATGCTGGTGTAATATTTTCCCACATAACTTACTATTACTGTTTGCTTTTAATGTAAAAATTAATCCATTAGTGATTATATGCATAAGAGAAAAAGGTGATTTCCTAGTGCATATTTTGAAACAATTGAATCATTATTCCATGAATTATCTAGGATAAAAAAGAACAATTTCGCCTTTATCTCTTTTTTATAAAAAAATTAAAAAAACATATATTATATTAAATATAAAATTGTTATAAAAAGACCTAAAAAATGTAATCATGTTAAGGGAGAACAATGTGTTTCTTGATCTGCAGACTTCATGCTATGACATATATATATATATATATATATATATATATATATATAAAACTGAAATATATATATATAAAACTGAAATTATATTTAACTTAGAATAATGTAATACAGAGAACATACCAATCAAGCTCTTAATTGATAAGTGTGGTAAGAAAAAATATTTAAAATCTCTATCTGAAATACTCTTATCCCTAGACCAATTGGTTTCAAGCTTATGGCTTACCTCAGTGAGAAACTAGAATATTCAGACACTAGAATCTAAAATATTAATTCAAAACCCAAAACTTATTTCATATGTAATATTTAAGTACAAACACTGAAGTTTTTGGACATGAAAATGTATTTTACTCCAGCTATCTAACTCAAATAGCTATTGATACACTCTCTGTATTATAATTTTGTAAATACAAGCTTATAAAAGCAATGTCATGTTATATATAACTTGCTTTATTGATAATTATAATTTTATCTTTATGGCTTTGGCAATGCTGCGGCTACTAGATCTGAATTTGGTGCAGTCCCATATAGCTATTTGAGTTACATAACTGAAGTAAAAGACATTTTCATCTCTGAAAACTTCAGTTTTTACTTAAATATTATTAAATATGAAATAAGTGCTGGGTTTTAAGTTGATATTTTAGATCTAATGTCTGAATATTGAGCTCCTCACTGAGGTGAGACATAAGTTCAAAAACAATTGGTCTGGGGATAAGAGTATTTTGGATAGAGATTTTAAATATTTTCCCTTACTACACTTATCAATTAAAAGCTTGTTTGAGCTGTTGGTACACTCTCTGTATTACATTTTTGTAAATACAAGCTTATAAAAGCAATTACATGTTATATATGACTTGTTTTATTGATAATGATAATTATAACTTAGAATAATAGACAATTGGTTTTAAAAATGCACATATAGAGCGTACCAATAGCTCAAACAAGCTCGTAATTAACAAGTGCGGTTATGAGAAATATTTAAAATCTCTATCCAGAACACTCTTATCTCCAGACCATGGTTTTGAGCTTATGACCCACATCAGTGGAGAGCTAGTATATTTGGACACTAGACCTAAAATATCAACTCAAAAAAACCAGCACTTATTTCAAACGTATATTTAAAAATAAACTCTGAATTTTTCGGACATAAAAATGTCTTTAAATCCAGCTATCAAACTTAAATAGCTATATGGAACTGAAGTAAATTTTTTGAGTTGATATTTTAGGTCTAGTGTCCAAATATTCTAGCTCTCCACTGATGTGGGCCATAATCTCGAAACCATGGTCTGGAGATAAGAGTGTTCTGGATAGAGATTTTAAATATTTCTCATAACCGCACTTGTTAATTACGAGCTTGTTTGAGCTATTGGTACGCTCTCTATGTGCATTTTTGTAACTACAAGCTCATTAAAAGTAATGTCACGTTATATATGACTTGCTTTTTTAATTATTACAATTGGTTTTGTATACAATTTAATTTAATATCATCAAATCGATTTTCGTTCACAACTATCTACTGAATTATTTATATAAGCATACAGAATGTGATGTAATATCTGTTAAAATATTAGAATAATAAGCTAATTTTTTTTTTAAAAAACGCTAAATCTAAAAAAACTATCAAACTTTTGTTAAATGTAATAAAAATGAATGTTTAGTGTAAAAAAATTTTTTTTAATAGTAATTATATGCAAACTAATAATAAAGTAAAAGTTTTCAATGGTAAATATATTAATGTTATTTTGAAAAAAAATTAAACAAATCTTTGATCTAAACTTTTATTATGAATGAAAAAAAAATCTTAGCTTCAACATATGAGGGTTTATATCTTTAAAAAATATTTGCCATTTAAAACAAATATAATTTATATTTATTTATAAAAATAGCATTGAAATAAATACAAAACTTTGAAATGGAAAAAAAAATCCTTTTAAAACAAATAAAAACATCTATCATCTTATCAAACAAATGTAAAGTTTCTACTATATTGTATAATAATTCCACTATTTATTTATTTGTTAATTAAAAAACTTTATTACAAAAAAATATATAAAATATTGACATATTTACAATTAAATAAATTTATGTTACACAGGAAAACGTATGATGAATGTACAACCATTACAGTATGGGTAATACAAAAAGTTGTATAACTCCAATGAAGTGTCTTTTTTTGTCCTCCGATTATTTCCGAATATAGTTACAAAAATGAAAACAAAAAATGCCACTAAAAGTAAACTGTTAAATTGTATTAAAAACTTCCAAAAGTGTAACTACTATAAAATTACATCAATGCAAGAGTGAACTATTGTTAATAAAACACTTATAGCAAATCCACTCTGTTCTAGAAATAAAGTGGTCTGAAAAGTGATCAAAGTTGCATTGAAACACTAATAGATAAAAGTAACAGTTTCAGATATCTGCTCTGCATTAAGTCATTTTGTTTAGAATACTGAAAAGACTTTAAATAAATTACCTTTTTTTATTAATTGTAAAATATATAAAAAGATTAATATACAGTTTATGTATAATTTTCTCCAATAGATATTATGTATTTTCAGGAGATTTTATTTTTTCCAGAATAGAATCATAGTCTTATTTTATAATTTCAAGTCATGAAGTACAATTATAACATGATCATGATTCATTATAAATATTTAAAAGACAATAAAGATATATAATTGCAATCTGGCAAAAAGAAAATCAAGGAGATTTATTATTATCAATTTAAATATATATTTATATCTTAAAGTAAACCACATAACTTAATCCTATATAATTGTTCAATAACATGAAAGGCTAAAACCTTTGACAGAAGCACCTTAAAATGCTTATGTGACAGCCAATAAAATGTAATAATGGCTGCACTTGGAACTCTTAATTCAAAACACAAGCCAGAACATGAGAAAAAGTTGGGAGGGTATAAAGTATTGTTAAATAAAAAATAAGACAGTGATAAAAAGTATTCATTTTCAATACCTTGTCATTGTAAAAACTATTAAAATATGACTAATTCATTACACTTCTCTGTAGGTGTTTTTGAAAATATTTCTCCCCTGAAAATGGTTACTCAAAGACTATTTTGCTTAGCTACCAGTGCAGGTCTCTGTGTTGTCTATCTACATGCCTTATCTACCTATTTTATCAGAATATGTACCGTCCTTTATTTACTTACATACCTATTTATTTATTGCTTTTGCTACCCAGTTATATACTTACCTACATATAAATATTCATGATTATCTACCTGTTTATATATATATATATTCTACCGTCCCTTAAAACCCCTAAGCACCGGCTCCCTATTAAACCGTTCCTAAAAGGGATTGTGAACTCCAAAACAAACATGATACAGCGTAAAGATTTATTTATTTTTTCTTATATCAATAGTTGTTCATTATCAACACTTCTAGCTATCAGATAAGCAAACAAAAAATTTTCTTTTAATTTGTTTAGTCTGAGAGCATTAATATTTATTAATTATTATTGTGTGTGAAAGTATAATTAGTGGTTAAGAGTATTTGAAAGATTGAAAATTGTGTTTTTTATTTGTTTTAAAGTTTTTTCAGTTTGTTATTTATATATATAGAAATTTTTTTAAAAAGTTATTATTTATTTTTTGTTTTGTTTTATTATTTATATATTGTTATTTTATATATAGAATTATTATTATTTTTTTATTTTTAAAAAGTTATTTTGTTGATTAGTTTTTTGTAAATTTGTTATTAAAAGATTTACTTTTAAGAAAAATATAACGTTCGAAAAACGTAAAATAAAAAAAATGGATTATATTTGTATTTAAAAATGTTTATATAATCAGGAAAAGGAAATTAAGCATGCTGTTGTAGAATGTACTATATGTGATGGGGTATATCACTTGAAATGTTTAAATAAGACTAGGAAGGATGTAAATGGTTTATGGTTATGCAGTCAGTGTGTTAATATGATAAAAGAGGTGAGAAAGTGTTTTCAAAGTGTAGATAGTCGAAGAATAGTGGGTGGAGAAAGTAATAGTGTAATGGAGATGATTAGTCAAAGAATAAATAAGATAGAGGAAGAATTGAAGGATGTAGAAGTAAAATTAAAATCATTAGAGATAAAATGTGAGGAGATAAAGGAATTATTGAGTAGGAATGATAAGGAAGAAATAGATAAGGAGGACCAGAAGGTATTAGAAAATGTTATAGATAGAGCAGAAAAAGTAGATTATGAAACAGTATTGATAGGAGATTCACTAATTAGAGAATGTGGGGATATAATAGCAAGGGAAAATAGAAGTAGGTATGTAAGAGTATGTTTGCATGGAGCTAGAATTAGGGATGTAGCAGATAAAGTTAAAAAACAAGGTAGTAGAAATGTATATGTTATGGTGGGGACTAATAATTTATTAGAATCATCAGAGAGAATAATGGATGAGTATGTAGATTTGATTAGGAATTACGTATCTATGATTAAAGGGAAGAGTAGGAATAGTTGGATTATTACCAAGGTTTGACAAGAGTTATTTGTTAGATAGGGCATGTTCTATAAATGAGAGATTGAAAAAATTGTGTGAGAGAAATAATGTTATGTTTGTGGATGTGTGGGATTGTTTTATTGGAAAGAGAGAGTTATATAGTAAAGATGGGTTGCATTTAGGAAAACAAGGAAGTGAAGTTTTAGGGAGTTTGATTTATAAAGAATTTTTTTTGGGAAACTTATAAAGGGGGGTGGGTTTTTAAATTGTAATATTATTAAAAAGAATGGATGGAATATAAGAAGTAAGCAAAGGGAATTTGATTTTGATATAAATATAGATATGGAGAAGGAATGGGTTTGTAAAATTAATGGTAAGAAAGTAATTTATAAATGTAATGGAGAAGAGGAAAGAATTAAAAGAATTTATAAAAGAGTAGTTAGGAAAAGAAGAAATTGTTAAAATTGGGTTTTTGAATATGCAAGGTGGTAGGAAACCAGGAAAGTGGATGGAATTAAATAAAACAATTGAAAATGAAGAGCTTGAGGTATTAGCAGTAGGGAAACACATTTAAGAAAAGAAGAAGAACCTATTTTGGAACAGTTGGTATGGCAGGGTATAAATAGAAAAGAAAAAGAAAAAAGGGGTGGTGGTATAGGTGTTATATCAAAAAAATATTTAAATATTGTTAAATGTCAAGAACACTTGTGGTTTGAAATAAGGTTGGGTAGACAAGAATGGATGGTGGCTATAGTTTATATAGCTACTGGAGATAGTAAAATTATATTGGAGGTGGAATAGTAACATATACGAATGTTTAGTTAAGAATATACAAAGTTTTAAAAAGAAAAG